>VXAX01002325.1:323187-333444 GCA_013399835.1 Leptocoma aspasia | reverse complement strand
TTTTTTTTTTTTTGTCTTTTTGTATAGAGAGGAAACTTGCATTTGTCTTCTTGAGGAGGTGCAGAGCAAGGAAAGAAATTAGTACCTTTTTTTTTGGATATGTATGAAGAGAACAATTATGCCCTGTAAGCACTGGTTGGAATGAACATCCCTTACAGTAATGCCTTTCTTGCCCTACAGACCCAGGTGGTGCCTGTGAGGCTGTGTTGCTGCTAACACATATTTGCCTACCATCCCAGGGCTCAGAATTGCCTGGAGGCAGCAGCACTGCTGAGATAGATATAGACAGACTGAAAGACATAATTTTATCAGGCTATTCCACGTTGAAGGGTTCACCAAACCCTGCATATGGAGATGGTGTGGGATGTATCCAGCCATAGGGATTCTCACAGAATCTGGAATATTGACATTGCATGAATCCTGGCAGTCCACGTGGTCAACAAGCTGAGTGCACAGTCCCAGCATGTGTGCAGGTTGGCTGGGTACGGACACTCCATCCAAGATAAAAAACAGCAATGCCTGAAATAAACACAAGCTCTCCAGCTTTGCAGAAGCTGAGGCTCTGCAGTGGGGGAGAGAGTGCCAGCTACCCACTCTGGAAGAGTATAGAGTTGACAATGACTGATATTTTTTCTCTTCAGTGTAGTTGTAAGAACTGCATAGACACATCCTGTGGGAATGTGAATCCTGTCTTTTGTTCCCGACAAAGTCCACACTGGGCAAGAGCTATCAATATTTTCAGTGTTGCTGAAGATTATGTAGGGATATAAGCTGTGGAGAATGACTTTGAAGATCTTGACTGAAAACAGACCCTTGGATTTGCTGAAGCTCATCTGTACTAGATGCCTCCTGAATATGCATGGCTGCCCAGAATGCCAGTTCCTGCTGAATGGCAGGTGCTAACTCTGAGACAGGCATCTGGCATGCAGAGAGCTTTTGATTATCTGCTGCTTGTTCCAAATACAGACCATAACATGGTGCCACAGGGAATGTTAGTCTTCAAGATGCAAAACCTCATAAGTTATGAAGTTGAGTTATTGAAAAAAAAGTGTATCTTATATAAGTCTAGAAGTTCTTGCAAGGTACTGAGATGTCATATGTAGATTTGGCTTACCTGGCTCAGGCAGGCTCAGGAGAGGTCTGAGATGCTGTCATGATTTCTTGAGCTGTTGCACAAGGAGCAGGTAGAGTGGCAGCCAGCAAGCAAAGCAAAATAACAGGAGGTGGGGTGTGTTTGTAGTGCAGGCTGCACAAAGGTGACGGATGTGTGCGAGGCTTATTGTGAGCAGCGTGCTGTGGTTAGGGACTGTGGTTAGAGCCGAGAATTGCTGAGCCTTGTGCATAATGCATGACAGGCAGGGCTGTGGCATGCAGATAAAAACAGCGTGGGATGGATTTTGCACTAAAATAAGCTCTGTGAGTGTGAAGAAAGCCAGCCCAGCTAGGGCTCTCCTAGTGGAGCCAGTCCGCTAGGAAAGCCCTAGCTTTGACCTGTGTGCCAAAAGCTCCTCTGCGCCAGATGGCTTGGATGGAGAGAATCACAAAAAAAAGGGAAAGTTAGATTGGGTTCTCATAAATCCCTGTGAGCTGCCCTTTCATGCCACCAGTAATTTGCTTTTTGTTAGAATTTCTCTATGGAAGAAATCTTCCTAATTGCAGTTATCTTCAGAAGTGGAAAAAAAAATGCAAGTTTTTAAAGATTATTTCCCCTCACAAGGTGTTCCTTCTGAGTATGGTGTCCCTAAAAATCCACCTGCAGTTTCTCCCACCGGCAGTGAATGCCTGGCTTTTCCTCTGTTGATGACCTCTGTCCGTAGTCCTCAGCTCTGAGTAGCCACCTGAAGATTCAGCCATCAAGTTTACCATTGAAAATTCACAATCTCTGAGGCATCAAGCTGATGCTGTTTCCATGAAGGACTCACAGTCCTCATGGAAGAAGACTTCATTCTTCTATATGAAACCCCACTTGATACATTTTTGCATATAAATATTTATGTTTGTATCTCAATGTTAAATTTTTTTTCCTGTTTCATTCCCTCTGGTATTCTGTATCTACACTCTTCTTAATCAAATAAAACATACCAATTCAGAATGCCTCCAAGACTAATTTTTGCATATTATTTATTGCATGAATAATTTTCTTTAGAATTTTGAATAGTTTTCCTGGATCTGCTGGTTACAGTTTTATTGGTTTAAAATGTGATTATACTCCAGACTGCCATTTGCTCATCAGAATTTAGATGAATGCTAATGCATTAGCACTAGAGTTAGATTAAACTAACTCTACCAAAAATCAGATTTATAAACTCATTCTCCTATTATGGTTTAAAAAGCATATGTTCTAAAGTATTTGCAATCATTCTCAGAACCTTGGCCAAAACATTCTCTTGACCATGCAAATAATCCCCCAGCTCTTCTTACAAGAAATTCTTGAATTTTTTTAAGAATAATTATTGGTTAAAATAATTAAGGTTAATAAATCTTACAGGAAAAAATAGAAATAGGTCTAATGACACCCACATGGACATATTTGAAGAAGACAAACTTCTGAGAACACTTAAAAGTGAGCCATTTTGTTGATTTCAATATGCAATATGCATTTATTAAGTGAAAATCAGATTTCCATCAGAAGATGATGTACTAGTAGAAAAATTAATTGCTAAAACTTTGCTTCCATAAACACATACCTAGTTGGGCACACAGTTCTGAGCAATGTCCATCCATTTAAGTGTTCACAGAAATATCAGAATGATCACTATAGTAAATACATGAACAAAAATAGAAGAAAAAATATTTTTGTTTTATGCCTCTGACCACATTTGTGTATGATCAGTATCACATTTCTGTTGATTGTCAGACTTCCTTTCTCTACTGCAGTGTTGTCAGCCATATGATTCATGAGTCATATCTAGTCTTTTGTATACAGAGCTCATTGAATATTCAGATTCCACAGAGTATAAATTACCAAGTAAATGAACTATTTTTTTTTTTTATCCTGTTTGGTGAGGGGGAAGGGAAGGAACCCAGGCTTTCCAAATTTGAAATTAATTCAAACATTGCAGTGCTGCACCCCTGAGCAGCAGTCCTGGCTTATTGTCCTGAAAACAATAGCTCTGAGAGGTGTAAAATGACCTGTTCTCCCTTATTCTTTTTACTCATTGTTTTATGTGAGGAAGGCGGGAAAAAGGGGTTGGTATGAAACCCAAGACCAACATTGCTGTTTGCTGAGATAAAGTATATGCAGTGAGGGAGGGCAAGTCTCAAACAGACACAAAACCAAGTGGAAGGCGGGGAAGGGAAAGGAAAGAAAGGCTCAAGATAAAAGCAATGATATAATACTAAATCTTCTCCGTTAATGATGCTGAATGTGACAATGGAGAGATTTTCACAAGCAGTTAGCTCCATTTTGTGATGGCCTAGTTAAGTGTTTAATGATGCAGGTAGCCCCACTCTGGGATTCACAGAAGTCTCTAATTGCCTGATTCCTCCAGGAAAACTTTTATGTATTTTGTGTTAATCCATATAAGCACACATCATGGTGTGTTCCATTGTTCCACTGCTCTCCTTTCCTTTTCTCTCTTTAAGCTGTATCTTGTGTCCTCATGTTTTGTTAGCTCTTGCATCCTATGGAACGCCTCCATGAGCACATCTGGTTGAGCCTGAAGTTCAGTGGCAGCCTAGGCCATTCCAGCTGCTGTCTACAGTCCTACTTTCTGCCCCTTTATATATATTCAAGTTTATATAATAGATATTTTTTAAAGAGGAAAGCTCTTTTCTCTTTCACTTCCCTTTCCCTGGGCATTCTGTTCCTGCCCCTCCCTTGTTGCAGTCCTTTGTCACGCTTTGTCACATCCTTTGCCAAGTCATTTCAGCATGTTAAAGCAGCAGAGAATTAACTTGCTGAAAAAGAAAAAATTGAATAGTTTTTTTTAAATTTCTGCTGATATTCTTGTACCAAGACAACTCTGCAAAACATTTGATAAACTGTGGTGAGACTGCGAGGGAGAAGGTGGAAGGATCTGCGGAGAGGACAGGGCAACAGCCACCCTTCACTGCTGGTTCAGGCGCAAGGAGCCGTGGAGCGAGAGCCCTTCCTCCCTTGGTGCTGGTGAGCTGCGAGCTCTGCTCAGCACTTGCCCAACTTTTGTCACTTCACTTTTGGTCATGTGGTGGCAGCCAGCTGGCCCCTGGTCAGCCTGTGGGCAGGCTCCCATTAGCCACAGTGCGTGGTGCTGGCATCCATGGGGAGCATCACGCGGATCATGGGGCACAGCGAGGTGCTGTGATGGGGAGAGGAAATCCAGCTTGCTTCATCACTGCCCACACTGACACTTGTCTTTATATTAATTGTGCAGAAGGCAAAGAATGAGACCTGGCTCAATAGTGGGGAGTTGAAAACAGCCAGAAAACACCCAAAAACTGAAAAGCAGGTATGTGGTAAAGAGTACAGATAGGTATGACCCATCNAAAAGCCCGCTGAAGAAAAACAACTAGTTTGACGAAGTGGGATTAGGATATTAGAAATTTCTGTAGAGTATTGACTTAAAAAATGATGCTGTTCTGCATCTACAAGGCTCTTCACAGGGAAGCAAAGCATTGCACAAACTGTAATTCACTCCACTCTTTGTGCAGTGTACTCTACTAACACATGATGGAAGACTAAGGGAAATTATTTCCTGGCTCCAGTGAGGGAACATTCGACGTGACTGGTAACACTGGAAAATGTGGGGGCTTTCCTCATGTAACTGTACTTTCTTGGCCCTTTCTTTTGGCTGGCTCATGTTCCCAGAATGATTTTTTTTTCCCTTCAGTCAATTTAGAGCAAGACAAAATGTTCAATAGGTTTAAAATACCACACTGTCATTGCATGACAACTTCATGCAATACTTATCTTTATTTTTTTCAGTTGAAACTAAGATTTTGAGGCAGTCTACCTTCATCTTTGGAAACAGTCATTCATCAGGGAAGCATGGCCAATTCCAAAAACTTCTGGATTTTAATTGCATTTTAAGGAGAATTCTCATTTTATTCTGCTGGAATAAATTAAAATATCCATAGATTCTGATTTCTGTACAAAGCAATGAAGTTGTATGGTAGAAAGCCAAAGTCAGAAACTGAAAAACTACCAAAAAATTCCAGACTTTATATGATTAGGCAATTTCAGATTTTTAACTTACAAACAACTGTGTTTCTAATGCTTCAAAACCGGAGGAAAAAAAGCCACCCCGATCAAGAGATATGGTTTCAACATGCAGTGGATAAATGTAAATACAAAATTGATTCTGGTCTCCAGAACTTGCCATGAAAAAGCTCTCTTACCTCATCTTACCTTCTAAACTCACCCACTGCAGAGAAGTAATATATGTTACACTTTGTTAAAAGGCTGTACAATAAATGACAGTCATCTTGGTCTTTCAAAAGCAAGACTTAAGAGACACTTAACAGCTTTTTGGACCTAAAAACACCTATTTTTTAATTCTTTAGAGAGATTCTGATGTGCATTCTCACCCTCTGTTCCTGCCAGCTCCTATGAAATGTAATATTTCTAGTTTGCACAAAACCTTTTTCAAGGAAATCAAGTATTTTCACAAAATGATTACTTGCTAAGACTCTCAAATGATGGCAGGGAGAGGTAACTTCTGAAAAACAGCACAGAAAAAGGAGAGAAATACTTTGTCAGAAAAACAGGTATATTGTAGAAAACTCAGGATTATTTGCTCTTAACATTGTAAACTGGCATGTATGATGTACTGCAGCATTTGGCAAGTATGGAATGTGCAATACACTGTCAGTGTCTTGCATGGCAAGACACTTTGTTTGTGTTGCTACTTTGTTTGAATTTTTTTCATTTATTTTTCAAAATTAATTGTGAAAGGTGTCTACAATGTGCCTAGAAAACGTGTCCACAGCAGTGCCTAACTTACTTTCCATCTGTAAGAATAGCAGGACTTTCAGTTCAATATTTGACACTTCAAGTATTTTAGATATTTGTTTATACAAGCCCCCTTTTTTGATTGGAAGCAAAAAGCAATTTGACAATGTTGGATATATGGTGTACAGAGACCTTATGTCCAAAATGCTACAGTTTGCTAGTTTGTGTTTATTTAACCACTTAAATACTTTTCCTGATACTGCTTCCAACACATTCAAGCAGATTCTACCATGAAGCATGGTAACAGATATTCTATATATGTAAGGTGACATGTCATCAGAGCAAATTAGCTTCCCTGTTGTTTCAAGACTTGCCTTTGTGACACCTCCACACTGTAGACAGGGTAAGAGACAGGAATTTTCAGCAGCAACAGCTTTTTCATTAGCATTTGCCTAACAGAAAGATAGTCTGTCTTGGTTTCTTTTAAGCTAGGTAACATTGCTGCATCATATTCATCTTTTGCATGAGATCAACTTGAGCCACAACAAGAAATCAGAAGAGTACATACTGCAACACATGAACATACAAAGTTTTTTGAAAGGAGAATATTTGTCCTACCTACTGTAAGATTTCAACTATTTAGTGCCTCAAACCAATTTTTATTAATGTGAATAAACAATACTTTGAGGAATAATGTTGAATCATGTGAAATATTACTGTATTTAGTGCTTTTTGTAGGGGAGTTTTCAAATTGTTTTGAAAAAATCTTCAAAGAGGTATTGATATAAAAGATATGATTAACACTTTAAATTCCAGCACAATACTAGTACTGATTAGGGACTAAAATAGGCTATCGTGAAAAGTACAATGTGTAGGACTGGATGATCTTGGTAGAATCAAAATAGATTCACTCTTGAAAATAAAAGTGCGTTTGTTCTCTGAGTTTGACTTTTAGAATTATTTTCCCCAGCACGCCTCAAATTCCTTTATGTGTTTTTTCTCAGTTAATATGTCTGAGCTTCACTTCTCAACTACAATGCCTTAAAACCCAAGGAAAGACTGTGGCATGAGACAGCAGCTTGAACGAGGTGCTGGTATTGTTTGCAAGTGTTTCACTTTTGAAGAGTGTTTCTGAAATTCGTCTGAGTGCTACCTGTGAAGATAAGCCAACAATTACATTTTTGCATAAACCATTAGCTCTATTTGTGAATGTCTAAAATATTCCATAATCTCAGAACAGTGCCATTTGACATGATACAGTCATTAATATTGTCAAAGCACTGAAGACAGAGCTCCAGCAATATGCTAATAGAAACCTGATGAAGACTAAAAATGCTTGTCAGTGAACCAAAAAAAAATCTGTCATCAGCCTTCTGAATACATAGGTGCTGTATTCATTAAGAAAGAAAGAGAAGTTATTAGCTGTTTATAAAGACCATTTAAAAGAATAAAAAATGCTGTGATATCTAAGTTATGAGATTGCAGGCAAACTGTTGACAACAGGCACTACAAGAGGACGAAGAGATAGGAAGGAATAATGTAGCAGCATCTATTACATGTGTGGAAAAAGGATGCCAATGCATTTTCATGAGAGATAATATCAGAAACTATTTATACATCCTGCTGCCAAAGGACTACTTCTTTACACCTTGCAGAGGGAGACACCCCCCTATATTTTTCCCATGTGTCATTAACATTGCCAAAATTCTTTCTGTGTATCAATAAAATGGATTGTAGAATCAACAGGAGAGTGTCTACCAGGCTACTCTGTGTAATTTGGTTACCAAAGTAATTAATTTCCTCCAAGGAAGGGGAAGTTATCCAGTGCTGGTCAGTCTATTCCACAGTCCCTTTGTTATCAGGCACTGTTTATGGGTAAAGAATTAGCTTATTGTATTAAAGGGATAAATATTCCATTTCAAAATCCAAAATGAAATTACGAGAACAGAAAACACATTGCCTGAGAACTCAGCTGCATCCTTATGTGTTTTTGCTGTGTCTCCTATGACAACATTCAGCCATGAGAGATGCAGGTGATTATAATCAACTTTTTTTCTCAACTTTTTTCAAAAATTTGCTTAGTTTGCTTGTGACTTTTCTGAACAGCATTGATTCCTACTGCATGTCCCAAGCTAGTCCACTCTCTATAGCTTCACAGCTCTGCTAGTAAGTTGCAAAACTGTAAAAGATGAATCAAAATGAATCTTTGTTAGCACTGGTTTATGCCTGCTTACCCACTGCAGATCATAAAATTATAGAATCATTTCATTTGATAAAGAGCTTTAAGATCATTGAGATCAACTGTGAACGTGGCACTGCCAAATCCACCATGTCCCAAAGCACCACATCTACAGACTTTTAAATACCTCCAGGGGTGGTGATTCCATCACTTCCCTGGGCAGCCTGTTCCAATGCTTGGCTACGCTCCTACTGTAGAAATTTTTCCCAATATCCAACCTAAACCTTCCCTGGCACAACTTGAGACCATTTCCTTTTGTCCTATTGCTTGTTATTTAGGAGAAGAGACCAACCCCACCTGGCTACAACCTCTTTTCAGGTAGTTATAGACAGCAGTGAACTCTCCCCAATTCCCCTCTTCTCCAGGCTAAACAACCCCTGCTCCTTTTTTTTGCTTGCCATAAGGTGCTCCAGACCTGTCACCAGCTTCATAGCTCTTCTTTGGATGCACACGGAGAACGTACTAGGCAGAAACAACAGCAAGCCGCTTTGAGAGTGGTTCTGCTTTAACTATGGGAAGCCTCCCTGGGCTTTCTGCAGGCACCCCTGCCACCAAGTGCCCATGTGAGAAGGGCTTGGTGCAGAATGGCATTTATAGGACAGCTTTCCCTTTGTGGCTAATACCTTTCTGGGATGTGCAGTACTTTCTGGGATGTGAAGTCAGGACACGGTGCGGGTCTGTACGAACATGTCAGCGTTGGTGGACAAACCTTGTACTTCCAGCAGTGTGCCCACATGGAAAAGGCCAAAAGATCCTGGCCTACATCAGGAATAATGTGGCCAGCAGGAGCACGGAGGTCATTCTTCCCCTGCACTCAGCACTGGTGAGGCAGCACCTTGAGTGCTATGTCCAGTTCTGGGCCCCTCAGTTTAGGAAGGATGCTGAGATTCAGCAGTGTGTCTGGAGAAGGGCAACAAGGCTGGTGAAGGGTCTGGAACACCAGTCCTAGGAGAAGTGGCTGAGGGAGCTAGAGTTGTTTAGCCTGGAAAACAGGAGGCCCAGGGGAGACCTTATCGCTCCCTATGACAACCTGAAAGGAGGTTCTAGCCAGATGGGAGCTTGGTCTCTTCTCTCAGGCAACCAGCAATAGGACACGAGGACACAGTCTTCAGCTGCACCAAGGGAAGTTTAGGTTGGACATTCGGAAGAAGTTCTTCACAGAAAGGGTGACTGAACATTGGAATGGACTGCCCACGAAGGTGGTGGAGTCCCCAACCCTAGAA
Organism: Leptocoma aspasia; assembly: GCA_013399835.1. Taxonomy (NCBI): domain Eukaryota; kingdom Metazoa; phylum Chordata; class Aves; order Passeriformes; family Nectariniidae; genus Leptocoma; species Leptocoma aspasia. The sequence continues at coordinate 324,110 of VXAX01002325.1, read as the reverse complement.
ATGTTTTTAAGGTAAGACTGGATGTGGCACTTAGTGCCATAGTCTAGTTGACAAGATGGTGCTACTTCATAGGTCGGACACGATGATCTCGAAGGTCTTTTCCAACCCAACTGACTCTGTGATTCCAGCAGCATTATGGAGCATGTGGATGCCGCCGGTGGAGCAGTGAAGCACTGGCATGCAGGAGAAGCAGGGACAGCGGCGCGCTGGCCCAGCACGGCTGCAGTCGAACACTTGGGGCAGGTGGGACAGGAACCACCTCTAAGTTATGCCGGGTGACCCGGAACGCGGGGGGGCCGTACGGCTCCCGACGGGACGGATTAGGGGTTCCAGCGCCGGCCTTCCGGCCTGACTGAAAGACAAACTCGGACGCAGTCCTCCGCCGCGGGGGTGGGAGGGCACGTACGGCTGCCCGGGGAGAAGCGGGGCCGTGCATGCGGAGACGGATGCGGGGCAGTCCGGGCAGTCTCCGCCCGCCCAGAACCGCCGGACAGCCCAGCCCAGTCCAGCCTCCCAGCCCGGCCCCGCCCCGCCAGGACGCCTCGGAAGGCATGCTGGGGCTTGTAGTCCTTCGCGACGCCGTCCCGCCTCCGGCTGCAAAACTACAACTGAGCGAAACTACAACTCCCGGCGGGCGGAGGGGCGTGTCTCGGGCGCCGTGTCCGAGCCCGCACGGGGCGGGGGCCGGTATCGGTACCGCTAGGTCGGGCCGCGCGGGCGGGGCTTTTCCGTGCCCATCGCTCGCTGGCGGGACTCGCCCGCCCTCGGCCCGGCAGCGGGGCAGGACGCGGCTGCCGCCCGGGGCTGCCGGCACGCACCGCTCGCGGCTCAGCGGAGCGTGGGTCGGGGGCGGCTCGGCCGAGCGGGAGGCGGCGGCAGTGACAGCGGGGCTCCAGCGCGGACACCCGCTGCCCGGCTCGCTG
>VXAX01002325.1:189371-323166 GCA_013399835.1 Leptocoma aspasia | reverse complement strand
GGGATGCGGGGGGGGCCCCGGCACCGGCGCGGGCCGTGGGCGAGAGCCTGCGGCGGGGCGGGGTGCGAGCGGCCGCGGCGGCGCTGAGCCGGGCGGCGAGGATGGTGCGGGGAGGGAGAAGTCCTGGCAGAGATCTAGCGGCGGAGAAGCCTCCCTGTCCCCTGCCTCCCAACCTCCCTCCCGCGGGGCCGAGGCGCTGGGGAGCATGAGGCGGCGGCGGGGACCTGTTGTGTAGGGGGAGGCGCGGGCAGGGAGGATGAGGAGGACCCGCTCCCGAAGCGCTGGTGTCTGTCGGAGACCGGCCGTGCCCCGAGCTGCCCGGGGCTCGGGAGAATCCCTTCCTGAGGAGTGGTGACAGGGGAGCCCTGCGCCCCTAGGGCTGCCCGGAGCTGCGGCCGCTTCCCGCTGGACTGCGGCTTCAGGAAGAGGAGAGCTTCAAGTGTTCTTCGGAAGCTGGAGTTGCAGCCTGGTTCCTTACTTGCCTTTTTTTTTCTTTTTTTCTTTTTTCTTTTTTTTTTTTTCCCCTCCCCCTTAACGATTTTGTTTCGCGTGTCTCTCGAGGGAACGTCTTAGGAATGGTCATTTTTAGCAGTGGAATCTGCTGCGCAAAGGAGGATTATAACAAATCTCTATGAATGATAGACTCGATTGCTAAACCTTGCCTTGACCAACCTTCTGACCCTCGGAGAAAACTCTCAGGGTGTGCGTGGGAAGGAAAAAACCTTCCCATTTGAAAATAAACTTGATTTTAAAAGACTGATTTTTTTTTTTTGAGAGCCTAACTGATTTATAATTACTTTTTTTTTTCTTTTTGTCCTGTTTTGTGATAAGTTGTTTTTAAAAGGATTGTCCTACGTGGCTGTTTTGTAACTGGTGGAGGAAGGAAGGAGCCCTCTCAAGCTTTTCTGATATGACAGCTTTGGTTTCTGAAGAGTTAAGAGTTTGCATGATACACCTATTGCTAGTCTGGTAGCAGACTTTTCATAGTTTATTTGATTTTTTTTTATTAACTGGGGCTGGTGGAGAGGGCTCTCTTGGTCGGAAGACTATTTGCACATATATATTTGTATATATTTTTGGTGGGGTTCTCCCCACATTTTACTCTTTCTTGATGACTCCTGGAGGTGGTAGTGGGCCCATGAAAGACTGTGAATACAGTCAGATCAGCACACACAGCTCTTCGTCTCCCATGGAGTCTCCCCATAAGAAAAAGAAATCAGTTCCCAAGAGAAAATGGGAGGTTTTTCCTGGAAGAAACAAATTCTTCTGCAATGGGAGGATCATGATGGCTCGACAGACTGGAGTCTTCTACCTGACTCTTGTTCTCATCTTGGTCACCAGCGGACTCTTCTTTGCATTTGAGTAAGTGACTTTAAAGTCTTCATCTATTCCTTCTCCTCCTCTAGTTATTTATTTTCTGGCTGAAAGCAAAATTAACATTTTTATTTAGGAGAGAATGCTGACTGAATTCCACCAATATTGACTTATATAATTGAAAATACAATCTGATAAGGTCCCGAGGGGTGCACAATACAGTTTGGGTTATCATACTCTGTGGAAAACTAATGAGAATTAAGGTTGAAGGTGCTTTTATACCACAGGTTTCCAGCTCTTGCTGGTGTTGAAAGAGGAGTGAAAAACAGCAGGAGAGAAACAGCAGGTTTGGGATGACCAGGGAATGATGAAGCTCCTCGTCTGTCAGTTATTCTGAGATTCAGAACATGCAAAAATACTGGCCCTTTGTCACTGAATGCAAGAAAAGCAATATTTTGCTTTTCTAATATTCATTAGTTATATATATAGAAGTAGATATTCATTTGCAATATTCAGCAAGAACTGAATGCAAGAAAAGCAATATTTTCCTTTTCTAATATTAATTAGTTAGATATATAGAAATATATATATTTATAATATTCATTATTTTATGAATCTGGCATGTTTTTTTTTCTCTTGACATCATTTTAATAGCTTGTAGATGAGAATTCGAAGTGAGGAGAAAAAAAAAGAGCTGTACTATTTTGCATGTACCTAGCTTTCCACCACTAGGTAACAGCATTACTTTCTCTTTGTGATAACTTGTATGTGAGTTTAGTCTTAGTTTAAGCTACATTTGCTTTGGAGATTTTGACTGTATTTTTTAAAGCAAGCTTCTGGCGTCCTTCTAGGGCCTTTTTCTCTGTAGCCCTTTTCATCTGTGTAAAGTGAACAGACAGTGACAGCAAATCAAATATACTGATTTTTGCTGTTATGTTGTAGTAGTTAAATTAACTACACGTGGCAGTAAAGAATTAGGCACTTGATGTGAGCAGTATTGNCAAGAGAAAATGGGAGGTTTTTCCTGGAAGAAACAAATTCTTCTGCAATGGGAGGATCATGATGGCTCGACAGACTGGAGTCTTCTACCTGACTCTTGTTCTCATCTTGGTCACCAGCGGACTCTTCTTTGCATTTGAGTAAGTGACTTTAAAGTCTTCATCTATTCCTTCTCCTCCTCTAGTTATTTATTTTCTGGCTGAAAGCAAAATTAACATTTTTATTTAGGAGAGAATGCTGACTGAATTCCACCAATATTGACTTATATAATTGAAAATACAATCTGATAAGGTCCCGAGGGGTGCACAATACAGTTTGGGTTATCATACTCTGTGGAAAACTAATGAGAATTAAGGTTGAAGGTGCTTTTATACCACAGGTTTCCAGCTCTTGCTGGTGTTGAAAGAGGAGTGAAAAACAGCAGGAGAGAAACAGCAGGTTTGGGATGACCAGGGAATGATGAAGCTCCTCGTCTGTCAGTTATTCTGAGATTCAGAACATGCAAAAATACTGGCCCTTTGTCACTGAATGCAAGAAAAGCAATATTTTGCTTTTCTAATATTCATTAGTTATATATATAGAAGTAGATATTCATTTGCAATATTCAGCAAGANACTGATTTTTGCTGTTATGTTGTAGTAGTTAAATTAACTACACGTGGCAGTAAAGAATTAGGCACTTGATGTGAGCAGTATTGTGTAACTTTTATTTACTTACTTTTATTTAGGAATGAAGTACAAAGAAGTTCACACTGCTAAAACACTTCCTATAAGAATAATTGAGTTATCATAAAGGGTTAGTGCTCCTTTACCTGCTTTAAATTATTGTAGTTTGACTTGTGGCAGTAAAATATCTTCAAATTACTTTTTTTCTGCAATATGAACTATTATTTATAACTAAGCTTCAATGCTACCTCCAGAAATTGTTTTGGTAAGCAGTACAGTTGAAAACCAAAGGTCATTCATTACTTGGTGTCTTCAAGCAAGAAGATAGGGACATTAACAAACCCTAAATTGTACCCGTTAAATGCAGATCATCTTAACAATAGTGGTAGCAGTAAAGAAGGTAAAAATGCTCAGCAGGTAATCAGTGGCTAAATGTATATGTGAGCTCAGTAGATGAATTGTCATTAGTAGGCTCCAGGTTACTTTAGAGGGGTTTATTAAATGTAAATCTTCTGCAGACATTATGAAGCGGCTTGAGTATCATTTGAGTAGTTGAAATAACACAGACAATGATGGTATCCACACTGCAAGTGTGTTTACTTTCCTGGTTTTAAACGGGTATTAAAGGTGTAACCCGATAGTATTGCGTTAGGGCTGGGTGCTACTCTATTCTGTTTGCCATGATTAAGCTTTTGGAAAGCTTTTCTCTGTGGGCTGACACTGGTGTCTGTGTGCAGTCTCATCACCTTCAGCACAGCCTCTGAAGCCTGCTGGACTTCCTGTAGATACCAGAATGTAAATGTGAGATTGAAAGTATAATGTTTTATAATCAGGATTGTAATACTGATTTATTAAGCCACCATTTGCAATTTATTCATATGTTTTAACACTTTGATCTTTGAGAGATAAATTTTCTTTGCGGCTGCATGATTCAGACCTGCTAAAGCAGGATGAGCTGCTAGCTGTTCATCACCTTCTGATTTCATCACTGTTCATCTGCTGTGAGCTACATGCTCTACCAGAGTTGAATTCAGCAACTTCCATTGCATCTTCGAGAATATTTGCAGTGTAACCATATGTGATTGACCAGATCTTTGGTCAAGGATTTTCATATATAATTGGTGCTTATTCTTCCTGGCAGTCTTGAAGCAGGGAGGAATCTTGGGCTTTATATAATAGAACTGTATAAATTCTGTGTGTGTGTGTACTGATCTTGAGTCATTCTTACATCACTTGCACTCTCCTAAGGAAAATCAAAGTAAAGGGTGACAATGATATTTTTATAATGATAAGGTAGATTTTGGTCTTTAGAAAGCATTTGCATTGAAAAATTATTACTCATCCTCTGAAGGCTAATTAAAACCCAAATCTAAAGACTATGAGAATGGTGTTCAGTACGTCTGTGATGGTTAAACTGCAGAGGATTGTTAAGGTTAGAAAAAGAGAGGAGTCTCTTAATGAAGAGTGTTACTTTCAAGCAGTTTCTTGTGTCTGTTGCTAGTATTGTGAAGTTACTATTTATTGGTCAGTGATAACATTCTGAGTGTTAGGTGTCACTGCCATTATTGGCTGGTTTGATTATGAGGTTCCTCATTAACCAGCCATTTATTGAATGTGACAGAAATGTCTTTCAGTCCTTCGTGTACCTGTGGAGCAAAGTGGTTTTTAAATGAATGTGTGCCGTGTGTATCTGAAATGTAAGGTCAGACTGCCATTGAAGAGGAAGGTACGCTGTATGTTCTTGGAAATGTTTGTTCTTTTTTTGCTACAGTGGAAATTAATTATTTTGTTCCCTTTGTTTTGGAAACTTGAAAATGGGTACTTGTGGTTCAAGTCATTCCCCAGTTACAGTCTGGGAAGGGGGGAAGTAGGAAAGATGACTTTGACAGCTAATTCCTTGGGAAGCATCGTGCTAACATAACCAATTGTGCTTTATACTTTGGCTTTGTTTGTTCCTTCAGTGTGATTTCCCTCCCTTCTATTTTACTCTTGACATCCAGAGCTGTATCTCATGTGCTTTGGAATACTCTCCAGGGAAGAAATACATTTCTCGGAGTCAGCAAATCCTGTGTCTCCAAAAGCAAATGTATGTCACCATCTTGACCTGTGTAGCTTTTGACATTGAGTCATGCCTCTGTAATTTTTGTTTCTTTATATTTTTGCTTTGGTGCTTTTTTCCTGCCTACTTTCTCCAGCTCCTGCTTTCAGCTGGTTTTATTCCTTTCTTTCTGTTGACTTTTATGTCTCATATACTCAAAGTGCATCACCACTTCTTCCTTTTATCATTTCACTGTTCTTTCTCATTTTCAAAGAGATAAGCCAGGATTTGCTTAAGAGAAAAACAACAAACCATGAGTTTTCAAGCAGGTAAAATATTTATAAGTCCCGCTTCCCTCCCTTTCCAAAGGAAGAGAATGCAAATAACAAGCAGTTTTATTTCTGTAACTTGTTTATTAAATGTAACATGGATGATTGCAAGCACTTTTGGGTCCTAAGAGGGATGCTGTCCTGAGTTGTCCTTAAAAACTATGCCTATTTTAAATTGCTCAAGATGAGACACCACAAATTACTGAATTTTTCCTTGAAATTTGGGTATGTTACTTTACCTTGAAACTTTTTTCTAACCCTAACCTTGAGTTATTTAGCTGTTTCTTAATTTTTTCTTGTAAATTTGGCCTTGTGTTGCATTTTGTTTTTTTCCTTTGCCATGCACCAGTACACAGACGTGTATATTTTTCCAAGCTATTTAGCACTCATTTATCAAGGAAGCTGCATTTAAAGCTTAGAAAACAAATTCCTCTCCACAGAGCAAAGATAGCATCTGTAACTGAAGGGCAGATCCGTTGCTGTGTATAGCCAGTTCAACCATTGTATTTACAAGTATGTAAAGTCCTTTATTTGTGCAATAGATGCAGAACTAACATACTTCATACTTACTGCACTTAGCTAGGTATACATATTCAAAAGAAATAAGAGCCTTTTATGCTCATGGTTATTTGGGGTCCTGTTTCTGTAGGTTACAGGAAAGGAAAATGGAGGCTGAGTGACATATATAACACAGTAGGATTTGTGAAACAAACATATTGTTGTTAAATGGTAAATCTTATGTGGATGCACAAGATCTTGACTTCCAGAGTGGTTGCTGATGACCTCGGCCATGTTGCTACTCTGAGTTGCCTCTGAGTGCTCTCTTTCCTCTTGGGCCTCGCTGGGCAGGTAGCAGGAAGGAACATGTCTGCACCTGAGCTGCTTCAGCTCAGGCAGGCAAATTAAACTTCCCAGAAAATGTGGGTTTAAGTGAAGATGCCGACTGAACTGGATTGACTCCGGCACAGTCATGTTTTCTTCTGTCAACTTATTTGCAGGGTGAGTGGCTCTGGAAGAAGGTTGAAACAGATGGCAGGATGCTGGAAGGGCTGAAGCAGTGCAGCTTTTTTCTCTGTAAATGTGAATCAGAGCCCTATCACTTCTGATACCATTTGACGCTTGCACTGATTCAGCAAGCTGGAGAGTCTTTCAGTTTGTTTGTTTTGAGCTAAATAACACTTGATTTTTTTAAAAAATTTTTCAATTTTTTTATTTTTTAGTGAGCATTTGTGCAGTTGCATTTTCTTGCAAAAGATGTTCGCTGGAAAATTATTTAAACTGAGGCTGTTTATGTGCATACGTGTGTACAAACCATTGATTTCTGTGCTCTCGCAGTTGCTGGCAACCTGCTCCATGCCTCCCACTTTGAAAACCGGTGTGACTGGAGGACATTCATGAGTCACACTTTGATGCTGTGTGTGGATTGTTCAATATTGAACTTCTGTGGCGGAGTGGTGTAACGTGCTGCTCACTGTGACAAACCTCTGTGTGTAAACACTGATGTCAGTAAGCTGAGCATTTTCACTCTGCTATCAACAACCCTTCTCATCTTATGGCAAGTGTTTTCTACTCTTGCAAGAGCTGGTCTCTTAGCATGACATTGTATGCCAAGTAGGTGGAATGTTCACCTAATAACCTCCTTTATCTTTGTTCCTCTGCTCTTAAGGCAAGTAAGTTACTTGTGTCTCTTGATGACCATGTCCTTAAACTATGAGTTCTTAGAAGAAAGTGTTACCAATCCAACTTCAATCCAGCTGTTAAAGGCTGCTCTAAACTTATAGGGCATTTCCTGTTGAAGTTGTCAAAATGGATTTTAAAGCAAAAATCATAGTATATAAACTAAGATTATTATTCAACAAGAGAACTGCATCCTTTTCTACATGGAAGGCAGTCATTGCCTAATTGTGCATGGTGACATACATAGGTGAGTACAGTGTTGAGTAGGTGTTCTTTTCTCCCAGTTTTCTTAGTTGTTTCTTTTTTTTAAAACATGTCATTAAAATTTAACCAGAGGAATATTTCTGTTCCTTATTTTGTCATATTATGCATCTCTGATAACTTAGTGAAAAATACATGGAATACAGTAAGTCTAATCTTTAGGTTATACTTTGTATTGAGTAGATGACTTCTAAGGGACTGTATGCATTCCAAGCATATTCTTTGGACTTAATTGCCCTGAAAATGTTAACTGTCAGAATCAAATATCTCCCATGTACCAGGTATATCTAATACTTTTTTCTTGACAAGGGACTTTTCTTCACTGCAAAAGAGTTTGCTTAATCTCCTGTTTCTCAGTGATCTGAGCAAGTCTCTGCTGAAGTTTCTCCCTGGCCGAAAGAGAGTTGTTTTGTGCTACCACATCTCAAAAGTAGCAGGTCACTAAGCAGATATGTCAGTATAAACTTGTAAACCTGCTTTGAATGAATTATATTATATAAACTGAAATCTTTCCGCCCAGAAATTTACTAATGGTATTTGATATTAGGTCATGCACTTCTGTTTTTCAAGGCTAGGTCTATTTACATGGAAATGGACAATGATTAAATGCTTCATTTTTCAGAGTAAAATTCTGTGAGGATAACAGAAGGAAGGATAACCTCTCATGTTTTTAGAAGTCGTGTCTTCTTTACTTCCCCTGAAACTGCAGAAACTTTGAATGGTTTTGTAACACTAACCTGCTTTCCAAAACAGCTGTTTATCAGGGTTTTTTTTCTTTATGAGGATGTTTGGTTTGTTGGTTTTTGGTGGTTTTGTTTCGGCTGGGGATTTTTTTTTTATTCAGCTTAGTTGATGGCCTTTATCTGCTGTTTCATGGAGACGTTTTGAATATAGGTGTTTTTATTTTTTTCTACTTGTGTTTCCGTCTTTGTGGAGGTGCAGGGAAATGAAAATAGGGACTATAGTGGTATAACGGGATGTCAGCTCCTGGGATGTTGCCATCTCAGATACTGTATCATCTGCGGACCTTGTAGAAATCATTGTGTAGATTTGGATCATCAATACACGTGCATGTTCAGAGTGAAATATGAATAGTAGGGGTCAGCTTTGCCTGATGCCACCCAAACCCTTGGGAAATTCAATCACTGCTGGCTGGTGGGTGATTTCTAGACTCACCATAAGTGTTGTAGATAGGTGTAAATCCTGACCTGGAATTATTTTGTATTCATTCCAGAGAAGCGGGAGGGAAAGGTAATTTTAATAGTTTAGCTATTTTTATCTATCTGTATATCTATATATGTATGTATATATGTATCTTGAAATGTTTACAAATGCTGATGGCTTCTCTACATCTTGAATCTCCAGAATACAAGTTTTGACTTGTAATCTTGTGACAGTTGTTTGATAAAATCTATCTTAATTTATCACTGAAAACTTTGATGTTTCTATTGTTGATATCTGCATATTATGCCTATTTTATTTTGTCTTTCCCTGAGTAGGTGCTGTTGTCCCTTTGTTTGAATGAATGTGTCTTAAAGGTATAAAATGTATTTTTTGGAGACTAGTGTACTCATGTTAAGTAGATTTATACTATTGAAATCTCTATCAGTTCTTCTTGGAAGACTGGTATTGTCATGTGGCTATCTGGAAGTCTTCTCATATCAACTCTGCAGAAATTTTCATTTGTGTTTTAAAGGAAAGATGGTATTTTTCAGGTGTTTTTTCAAGTTAGTTTCTCAGGAATCGTGTTATATGTTTAGGTTAATCTAAAGTATTCTTTTCATTCATGTTGAAAATTGGACTAATTATGCAAAAAATACCTTTGTTGCTACATGATTTAATTTCTGTCATAGCTGTCATGTTGCATTATTATTTTGTAAATGGCATTTCATACAAAACAAAATATCTCAGTGCATCTGGATGACCAAGAAATATTCTTCTGGGTGTTGGCAGGGGGAGGGCTGACAAAATACTGTATTAAAAATATCTGGTTTTTTTTTTGTAGATTTTAGCACCTAAATTTTACTTTTTAAGTAGTTAAAAACCCCAGAAAAATAAAGTTTCTGATGGAAATGGTCTCTCCATTCTAGTGCAGCATTGAACTGTTGATTGTAGCACTCAAACGTGAGCTAATTAATGAGAAAGTGAAAATTGCTGCAGAAGAGGAGAAATCTGAGAATATTTTTAACTTTCTAAGCTGCTAACCCAGTCAGAAAAACCTACAACACTAGCTTAAAATACTGGAATATTTTGAAAAATTGCTTAAAAAGTTGAACAGCTTTATCTAGGAAATTTTTCTTATCCTGATAGGTGATTCTTGCAAGTGAGGCTGTAGTAGCTGATGATCACTTCAGGTCCAGGCTGCCAGTAAAGGTTTGCACATAGCAGTGCAGTTCATTTTCATGTGACACAGCTGATGGAGAAAGGGGGAAAATCCCCTGGAGTCAGCTGGAACTACCAAAAGTTTATTAAACTTCATATAATTACAGTTCATTTGTTTTTTCAGAACTTAATACAAAACTGTAAAGTGGATCAATTTTTTACAAATCAAAGAGACAAATTGAGAAATCAAGATGAAGCCTACATGTACTAGCCCCAAATAAATTTCTGTTCATATTTCTCATGTTGCAGAAGAACTAAATGACACTAACAGAAAACATACTTCCAGAAGGATGCTGAAGTTGTTTTGAAGTTTCAGTTTTGGGCAACACATGCCCTGTCCCTTACTCTGTTGTTTCTGTTCGTATTTGAGCTCCTGCTCATACTGTGAATAGGCAAAGGGGGATTTCTGCAGTGTGAATCAATGGAGCTCTTACCCAAATGGATCCTAGAACTTCAGCTACTAAGTTGACAGTGTGCTGTAGTGCTATATGATTATAAATGATTATACAGTTCTGTATATGATCACTTCCATTTCATCAGTGTCCATAGGGTTTATTCACATTAATGTGCGATGGTGCCTGATGAGGTCTTACATAATGAGCTTGGCTAATGAGATCACAGCTGGTTTTGTTTTATGTTTTTCTACCCCTGCTGTCTCCTGAAGTTGCTTACTGCAATAAATACTGGCAGTGTGCATTTGTTGTAGTAAATATACAGTCGGTTCAGCTGCTTCTATAAATTTTACTCTTGTTTAAAAAAATAAATTATGAAACAAATCAAATAGAATACTGAAAATCAAATTGAAAACAGAGAACCTGAACTCAGATGCTGCTGTACATAAAATCTGAAGTTTGTGAATTTCATGTTATAGTTTAAGTGCAAGGTAACGTTTCTACACTGTCTGCATTGATTGAACCTATGAAATTAGTTTGAAGGCTTTAGTGTACATTTCTTGTACATATGATCAATATATATCAGCTCTTGAGAGCAAGGAACAGATATATTAGAATTTGTTAGTATTTTATCATAAATACTCGGCATAATACTACAAATTATGAATGTAGATTAAAAACATGTTCAGGAATTGGAAGCTTCCTCTTCCCCCCACCTGGCAAAAGGAGTAGCAATACAAAATTTCTCTGATTTTGGTAAATGTTGTATTCCCTCTTTTCTGAGCTGTATATCACTGTCTGTATGTCAGGAACTTGCGGTCCTGATCTTGCATGTCATTTACACTTGTGAAGTACCACACTGGTTACAAATGCTGTGATTCCAGGCAGAGAAGCAAGTGTCAGATCAGCCTGTACTTAAATTTTGGTGGCATGCTTGTTTGTGCACATGTGTGGTGTGGGTTTTCATAGCACATCTGTGCATGTTCCTTAGTAAACACTTCTGTTAGCAAAAAGGATTTTCTAATGTTCAGTTAGTATATGGAAGAGTTATAATTGTTCCTTATTTGGAACTGTGTAGAGCAGTTAAAATGAAGAAAAGTAAAAGCTAGAAGAGCTGTGACTTGGCTTTTGTTGGCATTGCAGCTCATTGATAAACTTGCTTCTTGTGAGTGTGGTTTCATTAGAGCTGAAGCTCATAATGCATTTATATGAGGAAAAAAAAAAAACATTTTAAGGTACTTTTATTATTTAACATGATTTGAACTCTTTCCAGGACTGAGAGGCACTGGGTGTGGGAACAGCAAGTAAACTCTGTCATTAGTCAGGGTGGATGTGTTCATGAAGTGTGCTGCATGGTGTGATAGCAAAGACTGGAATGCACAGTTAAAAGAGGATATTCACTTCTGATTTGCTTCAGTGCATTAGTCTGGAGAAGAAAAAAGCTCATGGGGGAATCCTATTTAATAATACCTGAGTGGGGAGAGGGAGTGAAAAAAAAAAAAGAGACTTGGACCTGCTCAGTTGTGTTCAATGACAAGACACAAAATAAACTACCATTAAAACAGAAGAAAGAAGGGTGGGGGTTTTTTTGTTTTTTCTTTTTTTTGTTTTAGTCTGCTTGCCTGTTTTGTTTTGATTTATGGGGTTTTGTTTTGCTGTGAGGATGACTTGACATGGGCATAGGTTGCCCAGTGAGACTATGGACACACTGAAAGCCAACCAGATACAGACCTGAGCAGTCTCCTCTAGCTGACCCTGCTTTGATCTGAAATAGTTAGACCAAATTTTCAGCGTTCCTATGCTACCTCAGCTGCTCTGTGTTGTCTGTGAAAATCAAAGAACTTACCATAACACAGCAAAGCAAGATATTTTTAATCTAGCAAGATAATTTTTATCTTGTTTTGATGACTCATTTATCACCTCCATACTTTATGAGAACTTGTTTTATCTAGTTGTAAATATGAACCTAAAGTCTCAGTCTAACAAAACTTAAAATTTCCAAGTGAAAGTCATGGCTGTTCCTTCTGACCCTTCTCTTTTCTCACATTTGAATGTGGCTTTCTCAGTTCAAAGCACATTTTCCAGCAGTTTTTGGAGGTTATTTTCCTGTTTTTTTTCTGCTGTTCCTCACCAAGCTTTGCCCTCTACTATTCATCTGGCTTTTGCTGAATTACAGTTAGTATTTTCTTATAAATGACAGCATTAAGTTTTAATAAATTTCATACAGAAGAATGTCTCTGTATACAGGTGTTCCAGCAGTGTTATATGTTCATCAGGTTGTCTTAGTCTTTCTTTCGTAAACTTTTCTCTCCTTCCATCAATATTCCTAGACATTTGTTCTCTTTTAACAGTCTAAGATCACTGTTGCTGTAGAAGGAATGTGAAGGCAGTAAGGTTGAAAGACTTAATTTTTCCCTTTCCATAGTCATAAAAAATTACTGTATCATTTTTTTCCCTGTAATCTGCATTGTTTGCCTTTATTGTTTATCATTATGCAGATATGTGAAATCATGGGGTCTGTCTCCTAGAGCTTGAGCCAGGTCAAAAAGTCCTTTGGATCTTGCAGGTTCAGCTTCCTCCTTGAGCATGCTACTTAACAAAACCAGCTTCAGATCAGCTTCTGTACCTTAAATGATAGTGTGCTCCAGCTTCTAAACTCCTGGATATGAATGAAATGGCTTGTCTGAAAAGCTGCTAAAGCTGGATTAGTTATCTTTGGGGAATGGAAAACACCCTAGATATGTCAGATTAATCCAAGCTCCCTTTAAAGGGTGATTTGCTTAAAAAAATTAAATGTGTAAATAATTCCAGCAAGGCAGGTGTCCAGTTCTGGATTAAAAACTGGAAATAATAAGAAAGCTTAAATGATACAGAGTGTATTTTATTGAAGCAAAAAATATGTATATATGAATCTCTATGTCCCATAGCAGCTATCAGAATTAAGTTTCTCCAAGGCTGGTGAAAGCCAAGGGGGACGTCTTCCCATACCACATATCCAGAGCACTGTTTTTTTAGAGTGAACTTCATGTCTGTAGACCTGCCTGTTTTGTTTGAGAGGCCAGAAGTTGACATCCTGCTCAAGAATTCAAACAAAACTTGAGAGTATTTTATAGGAGCATCCCAGTTTCCTTTCTGTTTACAAGTCTCCATTGCAGGAAGATAAATCTGATGGTTGTAGAGTGCTGAAAAGGACGGACCCACCTCTTCCCTTCTCCAGGCCTCAGATGTCACTTCTTTTGTCTTGCTCTGCCTTTTCCCCACCCAGTGGTGAGCCACTTCAGGGAGTTCCCTTCCTGCACAAAACTATCCTTCCCTTCTGCCCACACAAAGAAGAATTTTCTGCTGCTTTAGATCACAGAGCTGAATCTCTAAAAACTCAGAAAAAATGTTATTACTAGTAGGAGGCAGGAGGTTGTCAGATCATCTCTGCTGTGATTTGGAACTGTATCCCAGCTTTAGGAAACCTGTTAAGTAGTCTTGGCTCTTTGGCATCTGTGAGGGTGTAAACAGAACATCTTAGCTGCTTAATGAAAATCTACAGAGTTCTGACTTTTTAACCATACTTTATTTCTGAAGTAACTGGGTAGACGCTGCAGTTCAAGTTTGTAGAACTTGAACTGCAGCATCTTTTAAATAGCACCCCTTAGTTGTTCATGTCTTAGAGATTTTTCTGATTTTTTTTTTTTTTAAGGACATCCAATTTGTAGCACAACACAGGAGCAGTAACTGAAGCAGTGTTTCTTCCTGCATCATTTCTTGGGTAGTCTGTGTTCCCCGTTTGCAGGCTGCAGAGCCAATGCATTGTATCGCATTTGATAGCAGAGCCTATGGAAAGCTCCATGCATGCTTCTTGACTTTAGTCTTTATAAAAACAGCTGAGTTAGCTCAAAATATGCTAAACTGAACCAGGAAGGGAGTATTGCCAATCTTTGCCTTTTCTCCCAGCTTCAGCTGAGACAGCAAACAACATAGGGAATAGCATGTTTCTTTACAGTCCCATTTAGTTGCCTGCTTGGTTGGGTTTTTGTGTTGTTGGTTTGTTTATTATTGTAAATGTTGAAACTTTCAGGTTAGGAGGGGGGTTGAAGGAAGGATGATAAAGCAGTTAATGGAAATCTGAACAGCCTGCATGCAGGAGACTGTTGGAATGTATGTCTCTATTCACAGTGTGATTAAAAAATGGCCTTTAAAACGATTTTGTTAAATAAGACACCTAAAGCTAATTAGAGCAGAAGGAATTGTCTGTAGAGCAGAAGACGGTGAAGAAGTTGTGGGCTGAAATCTGACAGAGATTAATCTCTTTCAATAAAAGACCTTGAAAGGGTAATCATTGTTTTACAAGACCCAAAGCTCAGAAGGCTCTCTTCATCTTGAGGTGTGGAGGCTTTGAGACTTCTCATCACTGATGAGATCAGTGCTCATCTCCAGAGTGGAATATGGGGTTTTTTCCTCCACAGGCTCTTTTAGGATCAAGCTGCACTGTGCATTGTTTTTAATACTAGCCTCTGAAAGCTGGAATCTCATTTCCAGTACTTGAGTATAGCACAAGTAGTGTGCTGCAGGGCCGAGGGACATAGCAGAGGAAAGCCTGTAAGTACTGGGTGGAGTAAAATAATTTTGCTTTTTTACTCAGCTCATACTCGAGAAGAGTTTCGGAAACAGGCAACTGGCTATGAATGTGAAAATCCAGACAGTCTGATATGTTGAAAACAACTGACATACTTGAGTCCCAGTAAGTGAAACTGTTATGGGCTGATACCCAGCTCGATTGAAAGGTAAATGTGCCCTTCCCAATGCACATACCTTTCTATTATTGCATCCTAGAAAACTTTAACCAACAGTTCAGGTTGCTAAATGATAGTCTGAAGGTGCATTTACCCAGTAGTTGACTGTCCTTGATGAAAGTAAGTTTATTTTGTGTTCTGAAACTTTTATAAACAGTTGTTGGCACTAGTTGTTGCTGTTGCGACAAAGAAATGCCATTTGCAAAAGGAGATCAAAAGTTTGTTGCTTCTTTGTTCAATACAAAATAAGTGACATTTTATTGAAATAATACTGTCACATATAATAGTACTTTAATTTCAGCCTTATTGCAAGTATTATTTCTGACTGCACAGTAAAGGTCAAAGATTTAGGGAGTGTATAATTTGTTACTGAAATTGATCCCCACAGATAAGAGTTGCATAGTTCTGTTATTCATTCAGAATGAGTGCAACCCTAGGCCAGCTGTTCTTGTCCTCATATTCCGATGAAAAGATGGACAGTTTTTGAAGGTTGTTCAATACATGCAGAAGAGTTGGGGGTTGAGGGGGAACAAGGAGTGGAGAAGAACTGAACTGCTGTAGTATTTGCTTTTGGAAATAAATTTCATATACTCAAGGGAAAGTTGTTTTGTTTCCATATTTAGTTAGTACCTGTAGGTAAGGCAGTAATATCTTTGGATACACATGCTGGATTTTTCAGTTGTTACTGCATCCAGTACTGTAGACATAGTTGGACTGTACTCTTAAGTTGCTTATGCATGTTGTGTCCTATCAACATCCCTCTCACTTCAGAGCCTGAAAGTAAGAAATAAGCATATGAAAAATAGGTGTGAATGAAATGTTGACAAGACTTGTGATGAAACACTGACAGTCCTGCTTCATCAGTGCAGAGTTAAGAATGCTGATAATGACAACGTGCGACATATAACTTTGTTATTTGATTCCTTTGGAGTTTGATTATTTATATATTTGCTTTAAGAGAGGGTCAGGAAAGAGAGCTGTAATGGACAGTTATACTGGTAGTGCTTTACGGTTTCAGATTCTTTCTATGTTGTTTTTTTTTTTTTTTTCAGTCCAGAAATACTCTTCCCTTTTCCTACTGTTCTTGATTTCTCTTGTGCTAATCTTTCATGACAGGGAAGCTCTGTAGCTCTGACCAGCATTGTTCTTTTTTTGACTTCCAGTGTGGTAATGGTGAGAGAGAGACCTGGGAGACTGGTTTGCTGGTTACATGTAGAAGAGATAGTGGGTTATTCTGGCTCTTGGTTACACATAGGCAGGAGTCTGCAAGCATAGCCATCTCTCAAAGATGTGTGTTGTGTTGTCTTCATAAAAGTACTGACATTTGCCAAGAACTTGATTTTTAACAAGTAAAATCTGATACCTGTGGCTATGCTGGACATGCCTCTCTGAGGGCAAGGCAGAACTCCTTCACTGAAATTACGGTTTTGAGCAATGCCAGCCTAACCACGAGTTTGATAGCACAGCTGGTTTTGTGAATTAAGCTCTGCACTGTGGGGCTGCTTTCACCTGTGGCTGTAGGCAGCATAAATGAAGAAACTCTTTAAATTGCTTCATTCACCAGTCTTCCAGTTTCTGCAATCTTCAGTGTTACAGTGTTATTATGCAGAAGTCATCTTTGTGTAAACTCCAGCTCATCTCCAGAACTGTCCCACCTAAAGCTATAAGGGAAGCTGGACTCTCTGGTGGGATTTGAGGTGGAGGTCTTAAAACTAAAAGGCATATGACAGAGGAAGGGGAGCCTGGCAGAAGAGTATCGAATTTAACTTCTACAGTCATGCTGGCATTTTATTTCATTTTGGCAGTCTTGAATGTAGCAATCTTGCAGTTTGTTTTAGAATAGCTTTTCTGTGTGTAATTAGACCAGTAAGTTCCCAAAGAAGCACTATTTCCACACACTTTTCCACATACTCCCTCCCAAATCATAATCTTCCCTTCTCTTCTCTTGTAGTACTAACGCCTTGCATGTGCTTGCTCTTTACTGGTGTGTTCTGTGAATTGATGCTTCTTCCTCTGAGTCTTTTCAGAGAGCCATAAAAGGGGCAGCACTGCCTTTTCTGCTCAAGACAGCTTTTGAACCTGTTTCAGTGATGGGAAAGGTAAAGGCAAAGGCTTCATTAATTTTGTAGTGCTGTTGTAGTCCTGCATATTTTTACCTCTTTCTTGCAAGTCCTTCAAATAAGTCAGAGTTCCTTTTTGTTTTTCAGTGCTCCTCTAAGTGAGGAGGGAAACACTACAGATAATGAAAGTACTAGAAAACAAGAGTTGCTGTGCTTTGTAGTTTGGAGGCATTTGGCTCTTCAGGTGGCACTTACTTGCCACTGTTATCTTTCACAATTCTCACGGTGTAGTTACTGGAAGAAACTGGGAGAGCTTCGGAGATGCTCTTGGCAGGCAACAGCACATATGTGAATGAATAGAATTGGGTGTTCTGCACAGGAGGCTACTGCTCTGCTGTATGAAACAAGGTGGCTTGATGCAGCACCTGTTTCTAACATGGTACCCAATGCATTGTACAGAATACTTGATCAAGTGTGGCTAAATGCTGCTTGTATAGGAATAAAAATATAAACCCTACTTTGTAACCCTTAATACGGATACTGCTTTTTAGTCAAAGTTCTAAGCAAGTTGCATAAGTCCAGCTGTTTGATTTAAGATTGCAGGTCAGTGGTGAAACATGTGGTGTACCAAAGTGACCAGTGAAACTGCCTGGGTCTTGATGACATGGAATTCGTAGCAAATGTAGGCTAGCGAACGCTGTGACGTAATGGTTTCTAGTGTTTACACTTTTTGTTTTGTGATCACTTTATGTGCTTAAGACACTATTCTTCACAAGGTAATGTAATGCAGATAGTTTGATAATTAGATACACCAGCCCTATAGTGACTGGTTTTGATTTTCATATTGTAGTGCTTCAGAACCTTCTTGTTTGCTATAATTTTTTGTCATTACTTCCAACATAATTCTTGTGTTCTGGTTCTGACAATCAGCTTTCATTTGAGCTTTTTATATATCAGCATTAAATATTAATCTTTTTTTAAAGTTTGTTTGTTTTGAAGGTGCAGAAAACTTACTGCTTCAGCTTTGGTCATATATCATAGTTCTAAATTTATTTTCAGTTTGTAAGGTGACTCTACCTTTTGAGTAGACAGCTTGTGTTGACTGAAGTGGACTAAAGTTCATTTACCAGTGGAGGAAACTGAGGAGATCAGCTTGGTTCTCCTGTGACAGCATTGGTCTAGTATGGATGAAAAAAGAATACATACATCAAAGTAGTGTTTAACTGTAAGTAGTAGTTGTAAGAGGGTCAGGTGTTGATCAGACTACGGGCAACTCAGAGGTATGTGTGTGTATGTGTGTGACAGACATGCTGGATGAAAATTTTTGCTCCAGTAGAGATTTTTCTCAGCTGTTGATCAGCAGGCACAAAACCTAGTTAATACTAAACAGCTGTCAGGATGGAGAAGCAAAACTACTTTTGCTTTGCTGTTTGTTGTTATTTATTATTCCACTCTGACTTGGGGTAGGTTTTTTTGCAGTAAGATTGGCACTGGCTGCTTCCTCAGCTAGTTATGAAGGCTCCCTGCCATTTGGAGTTTATTTTTCTTGCACAAAGCCTGGGAAAAAAGATGAACCTTGTTCTGAAGGTCACTATGTCCATCTTTCTGAGCAATGGGACTGAATGCATTTCAGAACTACTGACCCTTCATATATAATACTGTGCCTCTGACTGCCCTCATTTAGAGCAGAGACCCACAGGACACTGAAGGGATTTCGGCAGTGGTGGAAATGAATGAGGAGCACGTCCTGCTAAGGTAGCTGAATGCCATGGATTCTTGTATTGGCAGGTTCCACTGGAATTCTGGAATTTTCTTTAAGCAAAAATTCATCCACAAACAAACCTTTTTCTTCATTTGATGACAGCAGAGTTTTAAAGGAGTTGTCTTTTTCTTCTGATATAAGACATCAACTAAATTTTACTACTGTTTGTGACTTTTGATACATGAGGTTGTCTGCTGGGAGAGCTTGAGTCCAGTAATCTGCATCTGTCTCTTCATCTCATGGTTGTGAACACAGCTGTGTCATCAGTTTAATAAAGGTGTGTCTGTAGGGTGGAGTTAGACACATGAAAAGGAGAGCATGGCCACTGACAGATGCAGATGCAATATTTAATTATTCTCAGTGCGTATTTTCAGGTGTATAACTTCAGATTAGATGAAAACTTTTCTGTTAAAGATACCTAGGTGTCTCAGTGCCTTTAAGCCAGCAGGCAGTTTCTTCATATATTCTACTTTTTTTTTTGTAATGCACTATGTAAATAGCCATCATAGCTCAGACTGGTACATGACTTAGAGCACTTTCTTTGGGGTACACCTCAAGTCTGCTTTATTTACTCTACTTCATTGAGAGCTTTTTTCTGCCACTAATTTATGTTAGATTTAGGCCTTGTTTTGAGGTGCGTACAAGTGTAATTGGTAAAATTAATTGGGAAGTCTGCTTCTTATATGTAATTTCATAACAATAAAATTATGTCCTTGTTATTTTAGATCAAAAATTTAGTCACCAGGGTACTTATCTTCTTGGTTTGGCAGCCGTTAATGTACTTGGATTTTGTATGTGAGGCTTACCAACATCACAGAGTTTGGTTCTGGAAAGTGAGTAGACTAGATTGTTCTATGTTTCCAAAAGCTTGGCTTTAAAAGAAATTCTTATAGTTCTTGGGAAAGAGAAAATAGGTCATCACCTGAATAATAGCCAGTTTCATTACTGTTGAAAGATACTAATATTTCTGTGAGTACTATCAATTGCAGAATTTTGCAAAGAGACAATGGCCAACTCCTTTGATATAAGATGAAAGGTCACGAAATCAATGATATGTGGGAGTTGTTTTTTTTAATTTACCATTGCAACTTTTAAGGTTTTTATTGGGTTTACACTGAGTAATTGCTGGCATAGTCAAGGCAGAAACAAACTTTTTGATGAGCAAGTTCATAAATAATTCCACGCTGCCTGTTCTTGCCTTTTGTTGAAATTCTATGTGGATCTTTTCTAACTTTAAATATTTTGCTTTATTCTACACGCCTGTATGTTATAAAAGATTTTTTTTAATGCAAAATTTTTTTCTGATTTTTGTCTGTAGTACAGTCCTCTCTAAATATCTGAAAAGTGCAAATTGAAATTATCTTGTGATAATTTTCCTAACTTAATAAAATGCTGCTGCAGAGTCCATGAATTTCCTTTCTCTGATTTTCCTAAGCTAAGGAATGAAAGTGTGAAGTAAAGCTTTCTTCCAGGTTTTTCTTTGGAGTTTCTTGTCTACTAATTTGTTGCTGATTTAATGCAGCAACATGCCAGATAGTTCAATTAATTTCTTTTGTATGATTCTCTTTTCTTTCATACACTTAAGAGTGATTTGAAAGAGGTTGAAATTAATGAGCATGGGTATCTGCAGGGTATTCTGGAAATCTAATTTGCAGTTTGCTTTGGGTATCCTTTGGAATAGGGACTGTTTCTGTGTCTTGTATGTGCTGTAGTTGTGGTTTGAGTAGATCCTGTACTTTGGCTAGCTGAGCCAAGATTATGTTGTATGGATTTTGTTTAAATAGATCTAGGTCTTCCTTTCTAGCAGATAATGAAGATTATATTAAATCAGCTGTAAAACCTCCTTTGCAAATGAGCCAGTCTGACTTCCTTCTCAGTGGAAAAATAGGTTGATGTCTCACAATGATTTATTTTTTGATGCAAACTATTTATAATATAAACAGTATACATGGAAATAATTGTTTCATTTCTGCCATGCCTCTCTTAAAAAAGTTTCTGGAAAGAGGTCAGGCTGTTTTCAGTTTTTGTTTATGGATGAGATTATCCAAGGATAAGGGCAGGGAGAGACAGGACTATAAGGACAGTTCATTTCTAAACCTCGACAAAACAATCCATGTGCCTGGGTGAGTTGGAGATGACTAGAAACAAATATAATCATGGAAGACTCAGAATAGCATAAAGCCTGTTGCCATCTTTGTGTTGGCAACTCGGATACATCTGGCTGTGCAAGTCTTGATCTCTCAGCCTCCTTCAGTGACATCTCATTGCAAGTATCTGGCAACTCAGGTTTAGCAAGACTAAAACAAAACAGCCTCCTCTTTCTACATCTTTGATCAGTAGTAGCAGTAAATGTACTTCCTATAGATTTTTGGCTTGTTAGCATTGAGTGATGGCCACTGGACATGTGATGACACAAATGGATTTCCCTAACTTGTCTTTTCTCATCTGTGATGGCACTAACAGCAGTAGGTGTTGATCTTGTGTGCAGACAGTGGGAAATACTCTATTACTTGAGTACGTTGTATGTGTAGCCCCCAGATCTCTTGCTACTTGTACAGTGGTTTACATTTTGTGTCCTGCCAGATGTTTGCTGGGATTTAGTCATTTACAGAGGAAGAGGGATTTGTAAAATGTCCTCTGTAAATTCACAGAAAGGTATACAGGAAATACTGTTATAGATTATATGCTTTATATTTGTAAAAATGTTTATAGGGAATACTGTGGTTTTCAGAATTTTGCTGGAAGGGTGTAAAGGCTACATTTGAACATGAAGGAAAACTAATTTGGGGCTATTTTCTTTCATGGCTGTCTGTAGACCCTGACATCTGGTTGTGGAGTCCTGTCCTGAATTAATCAGTAATATATGGTCAGGAGTCTGAAATATGCTAAAGCATATCTACTTAAAGATGAAGAAGTGGTTAGAGCAATTTTGTGGACCAGTTGTAGTTTTTATAAACTAAGCATGTCTTAGTGCTGCTTTTCAGAGAGCAGGAGTCCAGATCCAGATTCTTCTGAATACTGTAATTACTAGCAATCTGCTCTTACATAGTTGCTTATGGGAGAAAGCAAATGTTTTTCTTTGTTACAGTCAGCAGAAATGTGAGCAACTCCCATCAAAGTAAGAATTACTCCAAATTATTATTTTGGGTGTGTCAGTCATTCTACAGAGTAAGTAAAGAGTGGCCTGTTTTGGCACAGTTTCTTACTTCATAAATTTAGCCTTATTATCAAAATTGGTTTCCTCCTTCCTTGCAGGCAAGGAATTACATTACATCATACTTAACAGAAATGCAGCAGAAAATACAATCTTATTTACCCAGTTTCACAATAGCCACAATTATTTTTCCCTTATGTATTTAATAAACTCTTCTTTTTTAACTTGTTAACCTGTGTTTTCATTTCTCCTAGCATATATACTCAGAAAAAGGCTTTTCTGTTTAAAAGTGTATTTTTATAAGAAAAAGGTAGTGAAGCTGCTTGTTTAATCTTCCGTAAAATCCTTTTAAGATAACTGCATCTCTTCTCTGTGAAAATACCATGGAAAACCCTCAGATATAATACCTGTCCCCAGCACCCTCTTACCTTCTCCCACAGTATCTCAAATATTAAAGATATTTAGTGGAGTACTAACTTCTTTGTCACATCTACATTTTGATTACAAGCACATTGTTAGATATTCTTTAGTTCTTTCTCAAAATTGTGTGGAAGGTTTTTGTCCCAGTCTTTTGGAAATTACAGAAAAAAGGCTGGAAAACAGAGGGTAGATGGACAGCATGATTGTGTGCACCCTGGTCCTTAGAATGTCTAAGATGACAATAAAATGGTTGGACTTCTCATTTCAGTTCTTCTTCACCTTCCTTGTGTGGTGGATGTACACACTGTACATGGTGTTTTAAAGTGAGGTAGAAATACTCAAATGATATTTAATGTAAAATGTAATTAATGTGCTTTTGTATGTTTCCCTTATTTTCTCTCGCTTGAATTCTTTTAATCAGAAGTAGATAAACAGTTGAAACTCTAAAATTTCTTTGAAAATGGGAGCTGAGATGGCATGCTCCTTCAATTTAGACCTGTGGTCACAACCTGAGTGGAAGGAGAATGTGCACAAAATCTTAGAAGAGCAGATTGCACAACAAAATGTAGTACAAGTGAAAGAGTGATACTGGCTTGGGTATACTCTAGTTTTCTCTTATGAAAACAACATGCCAAATGCAACAATTTGGGGTTTTCATCATGTCTTTTCCCAAAATCGTATCTTCTTTTTTTTTCACTGAGATACTTTAAGGCTATTGGTTAAAATCTCGACAGTAAGCCATATAATAGTTTATATCTGCCTCTTTCTTGAAAATATCTATGTTTGCTTTTGGATCTTCTTTTTTATATACTCTAAATTATTAGAAAATACGTGAGAGTTCTGTAATTGTTTGTCCTAGCTGGCCAAGGGATTCTGTGGCAGTTGCAAAGGCTGGACCTGCAACTAGAGAGAGAAACTATTGCAGTGATGGGCACAGGATGTTTCTTTGGAATTTATCCTGTTACCTGTCTTTTGCTTGTATGGGAGTTCAGAGACAGGCAACGCTTTAGCATCGTGTGCTTTTGTGTGTGTCTGACTGAGACAGATGCCTCTCAGCTGCCACGTTTTTAGTTTGAGAACCCTCTGAAGTTACATGCATAACATGTAGTTAAAATTTGATTTAAATGTTAGCTAAGCCATACAGATTTTTCTGCTTGTTTTTCACTGCTGTTTAGGTTTAATGATACTGAGTTCTGTAGAGGATAGAGGAATTGGCAAGTTTGTTTTCAGCAAACACATGTCATCCACTTGGCCTAAACAGGATGCTTGTATATATTTTTAGCATAATTGACTGTCTTTCTGGTAACTTCAGATATGTAAACTCCTGGTTGTGATGTATTAGTGAGGTTTTATTTGAAATGAATGGTCTCTTAAATCATGCTACTATTTATTTTGCTTTTATATAACAGCAAAAATAAACTGTTACATCTTTCTCACAGTAAAGTTGATTTATATGGGATTACTGTACAAGTGGACTTGGGTGCACAGAGATGTTCAGATACCTGGCTTCCTGATGGAATCAGTAGAAATTCAGAGAGACACCTTAAATATATTTTGGAACCTAGCCATAGGTAGTTTTAATGCTTTTTAAGCCAAATGCTAGCTATTTAAAGTGATCACTAGGTGAACTCTTCTTTAAAGCGATTACTTTATTGTTTAGAACTGTAAGTTTCTCTTGCAAGAGATATTATATTATATATTATAACTGTGTATCACAGCAAGAATAACCACAATTCAAAAATTTTATATAGATATATATATACAAGCAAAGTTTTTTTGTCTTGCTGCCAAAGTGCTGTACAGTTCTGTCCTTTAAGGGTAATTTGACTTTGCTTTAGGAGCTGTGAGAGACAGTTACTGTTTTGATAAATAGCCATGGTTGGAATATTATATTAAGCTGCCTGCTGACAGAAATTATTTTAATTGAGAATGTAATTAAAAAGAAAAAAACTAAGCAAGACAACAACAACAACCCAAAGCTGCTCTCCTAATTTGTTTAACCTTCTTTAAAAAGAACATCAGTGTTTGTGAAGGAGACAAAGATGGAGGAGTAAATATGATCAAATACATAGCAAATTGAATTTGAATATAAGGAAGGAGGATGTGTAGCAGATTCATTTTGCTATTCTACCTTGTGGATAACACCTCTGAAGGAGATCATTACCTCTGGCAAAGGGGATAGGGATGGACTTTTCGGGTAGTGAGTATGGGCTTGATTAAATTGGTTGCAATAATGTATTTATTATATGATTTTCTTTGGGAGAATTCTTCATGGAGTTTGTGGCTAGAAGGAACCATTAAATTGCCATGTCTGGCATCCTTTACATACAACAAGTCTTTATCTTTCATTCAGGTCTCCTGATAATTAACCTTTTGACTTAACTGACAAAAATGCTGTTTCAGTTTGTGCTTAGCTAAAATGCGTTTGCCAGAAGTATATCCATCCTTCATTTAAAGATGTCAAGGGTTTGAGAAGACACTACTTTTTGTGCTAGTTTTGCTCTCATGATTGCTTCACTTCCTTGTTTGTAGGAAAAAAAATGTACTTCTGCATTATGGCAGTGATTTAAAATTGATCCTGACTTTTCAGGTCAATAACATGTTTAACAACTGTATCTGTAGAATAGGAATGCATATATGCACACAATATATACATAGGTCTATATGCTCTGTCTTAATTCCATTAAAAATATTTTTTGGTTTGGAAATTCTGCTATGCCCTTTGTCTTTTACATATGATATATTAATACAGTACAAAATGACAAATTTATTTGAACACAAATGTTTTTATTGTAGTTTTATTTAGTACAAATATTTTAATAACAATTCTGTAAATTGATTAATAGTAACACAATCATTTCAACTTTTTATTAATTATCTTTGCTCTGAATTTGTGGTACAGAGCTTTCATTAAACAGCATTATCAGAACAGGATTGCACAAACATCTGCCATAGACTTTAATAACTTCTCATATTTATTTTTGAGCATGTGCTAGTTGGATCTATAATTCTTCTAGCTTGTTTTTTAACAATATTCTACAAAAGCTGTATTTTTTTTTTTTGTCTCAGGTGTTCGTGTCCCTAGTATTCATCAATTCCCAAACTGTATGGAGACTGAAAAAAGCATTCTGGCAGTGGACGAAATCCCTAATGGCTTTGCAGACTCCTATGAGAGGGTTCTTTTCAGCCAGGTTTTGGGTTATTAGAATCTGACCCACATAGTATTAATAGACCTTTAAATATGGTGTTATTCTCCATTCCCTTCATTATGTTGCTGTCTGGCATGCTACTGCATTAAAGTGCAAAATTGCTTTCAGTATGTATGTTTTGGTAGACATTAGTGTAGTTTTCTGTCTTGTATGGGTTGCTTTGTGCCATGTTGTATGTCCTCCCCGTACCCCGTATCAAGGTTTCGGCCTTTCATAGGTAATCCTCTTATTTTTAGTATGGTGACCTACGTTTTTCAACCAAGTATATATATTTGAGAAGCTTGGGACTACTAGCCATATTGTTGACTTTATTTTGGAGTTTAGTTATAGAGTAGAGCTCAGTGTTGTGTTGAGATCTGCGCAGTATTCTTACCTTTCCCAGGTTTCTTTTGATGATTCTCAGAAAATCAGAATTTCTGTAGTCACTACTTGTGGGATTTTTTTGGTTTGACTTAAGAACCTAGAATTTAACTAAGAAAAGTACTCTAAGTTCTCATGTGCAATTGAATTAATGGTAATTTTGTGTTAAGTAAATAAAAAAATTCTAGTTTTATATGTAATAAAAATACTATGGAAGTAGTAGTCTGGAAGATATGCTGCTGAGTGTTTCAGTTTGACACCCAAACCTTGCATGTTTTTTGCCTTTCTGTGCCTGAATTCTTCCATGTCTAATTTTGAGGTAATGCTTTATAGGTTTTAGGGACGTATTTTCAGGACAGTGTTTTGTAAGATGCTTAGTTAATACAATTATGAGCCCTATGGAATACCACACCAGGAAACTAAGGAGTCCACCTTTTTACAAAAACTTGAGCAGTGCTCGGTAGAGAAGGTCTCAAACTGTATTTCAAATGCTGAGAAGAAAACAAAGTACTGAATAGTTACTCAGTAAATTGGTGTTGATTCTTTTTAACTGCATCAGGGAGCAGCCTTGTGGGTGGTGGTAGGATGCAATTCTATAAATAAAAACTCTCCATAATGCATGCACACAGGGCAAGGGCAGATCAAGGCTCCCAGGCATCTTGCCCATTGCTTCTGGCAATGGCTTTGACATTTGCTGACTTTGGAGTGCTTGATTTTGCAGCTTGATTTGTCTCTAGGCCGGTGTCTGTTCCTAGCTGTGTAACTAGGAATAGCCTGCGGAACCTGTGACACGAGTGCGATACGGGACGGAACAGCTTTTCAATTTGATTTTGACAAGGGCCATTGTAAGGTTGAAAAGAAAAATGTCATGCCAGAAAAAAGGTCAGGCATTTTGGAGTTAAGAACAAATGACTGATATGCCAGTGTATTTGCAAACTGTGTTTAATCATTGCTGTGGACAATCCATAATTTATCTGCTACTAAGGGAAAGGAACATGAAATTTTCTTCTCAGAATGAGCAATCTAGTGTGGGAGCTATTCATCAAAGTTTGAATGTCAGAAAGGTCATGGGAAGAGATTTGTAAAATTTTCATAATTCCAGAAATAACCCCTTCGGCATCCAAAAAGAAACTTGAGTATTTAGGAAAGAACCTAGTATATCTGATACCATCCTGCAGCAGGGTGGGTCAGCTCTGTGTGATGGATGTTCTGTTCAGCAGGGCTGTATGTTTTCTCATACCTCTCCCTTCTGCCCTGTGGGAAGGAAGGGGGAGATAACACATACATTTTGTGAGACAAACAAGAGTTCATTCCCTTTGCTGCTTATGTCTGTCTTGTTTTGATTTTGCTATTCTGTATGAAAATCAACAGTATACTTTAGAGACCCTATATTAAACTTGCTGTTAATTAAGTTCTTCAGGTAAAAATCTCCCAGCAGGAGATTTTAGAGTTGGGAGGATTTAAACTGGAGCTCTCGTACAGGGCCTCCTGCTGTAACATGCTGTGCTCTTTGTGAAGGATCTACATAACAAAAATGTCAGCATATCCAATGTATTTATCAGCCTGTTTGTTAATGTTTTTTCTATTCAAATGTTTTCTACCTCTCTTCAGTTTTGTCATGTGTCTTTCCTGTCCTTATTTATAAACACATTCTATGTCAGAATGGTTTTCCTGGTATATTTTTTTTCAAGTTCCAACTCTTAGACTTGTTTACATCGTGTGATTGCACATAGGAAAAGGAGATGTATTTCAGAGATTTTTTTTCCCTGGATTAGGTATGTCAAGGTGCAAAGTACTTGGTTGCATATTGTAAATGTCTGTGAAGTACTCTTGGAAAATTCTATTTTCAGAGAGATTAATATGAAGAATCAATATTACTACCTTTTTGCTCAGTTTTTCCTCCACTCCCCCGAGAGTTTAATAATCTCTGATCAGTATTGATGCAGGTAGCAGCAGAGAATATATTCTTTCCAAAGGAAAAGTAACAGGAATAACTTTCATTTCTTTAAAAGCAAAGTATGTGGCTTTTAATACACAAAAAAGGTCACAAAATCATTTAATTGTTTGGACTGGAAGAGAGCTTAAAGATCATCTATTCCCAGCCCTGTTCCACTAGAGCAGGTTGCTCAAAGCTCCATGCAGCCTGGCCAGGGGCACTTCAGGGATGGAGCATCAACCATGGAGTTCCTGTAATAAGTTTGCATTGTCAGATAAAGGAACACTTGCTACATAATTGGTAGGCTAATATAAATCTTGCAGGGAAGTATTTGATGTCAACAGGCAATATTGCCATAAATAAAAAAAAATTCTCTAAAAGAAATTTTCTCTCAAAAAATCCAGGCAGAGAGCAAAGGCCATTAAGGAACATCTTGGCTTCTTCCCTTACTGTTTTCACTGTTTCAGTAGAGCCAGCATGTAACAAGGTTTTTGGAATGTTCTCTCATCCATGATCTAAGGCTATTGATACAGTTAATACAAAAATGTGAAGCTTGCAGGAAAGAGTGTGGTTTTAACAGTAAAAAATTCAGTTTCAAGCATTTTGAGGACAAAGATCACAATGATCAAAAGTTTCATTTTTCTATAGAGATTAAAGTGTAGCTTCTGTTTGGTTTTTCAATAATGTCTAGTGTTGCATTAATGTTTTAAATTTTGCCTGTTTTGTGAACCATTTAATCTGCCTGCATCCAGTTTTATCTTCTGTGTGATATTCTGTGCCATTTTTTCCTTTCTGTTTTTCATAATCTAGAGTGCAGCCTGGCAATTTTGTTCTTCCTGTATAGTGCTGATAGTTGTAGTAAAAGATTGGCACAAATTTAGCAAAGCCTTTTCTTGAAAATTACTTTACAGAGGAGTTGTGAATTTACAGTCATATGCCACTGCTGTATAAGTGTATACAGAGGACAGGTTTAATTGTAATGATGTTTTGAAGTGCCTTGACCCTACTGAAAGTGGCTCCAGAAAGGATGAAGACTGCTGTTCTCTCTCTGAAATGAATTAACAGAGCTCAGGAAGTGCTGTGTAATGGTTTTCTTGATGATTCATAACACATTTTTTAGCCAAGAAAAAAAAATTTACTTCCCAACCTGGTGTTGTTTTGAAAAACGGTCAAAGAAATCGAGAGGTTTGTTCTGGAATGAATCACTCCTATTGCAAAGTTAAAATGGGTTTAAGTACACTAATCAGAATTTATACCTATATATTTAGTTTAATAATCAATTCTTAATTTCATTTTATTCTTTTTTGAAGATGGACTTACTTTATGATAGAACATTTTCTTTTTGATGGATTTTTTTAGGCCAAAGAATGATATGACTGTTACAACTTGTGGAGTTGCACTGTCAGTTTTACGTCTTCTTACACGTATCAGTGCTGCTCTCCAACAGGCTTGCTGGTCTTAAACCAATTGCTGAATTGGAATAGTTAGTTCTGGTGAGAGAAAACAATGTCAGAAATATTTCTTCTGAGCTTGCTTCATCAGATGTTTGTTCTTGAATTCTTTGGGAGAGAAGAGAATTTCCAGCTTTGCTCAGGCCTAATATATTTTTTATTCATTAGAGTACCATATAGATTATGATTAGTAGTACCATAGTGGGAAGATACAGCTGTAAAGCTCTCTTGTCAGAATGGACTCCCACTGACGTTTAGACTTAGAGCTAGCTAATGTTAGAAGTGGCAAGTTTTTTTATGTTGACTTTTAATATATTATTTTTTCAGTGTATTGTCAAATTCCCCCTTTGTAGAGGTTTAGGTCAGCTTTTTACAGTTGGTTTTAAAAAAGCATGACTCTGGCACTGTTAGTGCAAAGCCTTTGCTTTGAACCTTTTTTCATTTTCCTTCCTCAGATTTCTCAAATTCCCCTGCGCTAGCTAATGCCTGTGTCACCTTTGTTCTTCAGAGATAAAACTTCAAATTAGGTTTTGGATTGCTCCATAGCTAGATACAGTTACACTGGAAGCACTTCAAAGCTCCTTGGGACCATGAGGGTCAGAATACACGTGTATGTATGTGTGTGTGCACTCATATGTATAAGGATGTACATAAGCATGTGTACAGACTTGTATATGATATTAGATTATTATTTTTGTTCGGGACATGCAAAGACAAAGAAGTGTAGCAGTTTCCTGGGGGCTTGTGAGATTTACATGTGCAGCTATTTCAGAAGAGTTTAGAGATTGTATAAATTCTGTGACTCTGTGTGAGGGGATGGATTTTAGTGCAAAACATCTTTAATCCCCTGTTTTGCCAAGGAAGATTCCTATTATGGTGAGCAGTCAAGATGCTTATAATTTCATATACACAATTCAGGTATCTAATCTCAGTTAGAAGTCCTGTAACCTTGGCCATCACCTTTGGAAGCTTTAATAGAAGACTAATCTTAAAGTTTCTGTAGATAAAAACTCTTCGAGTTTCGATGATATTTAACGTGATGTGTTGTGGAGTATTTGATGTATCCTGTTACTGTATGTGACTGCTAGCTTTTCTGATTGCTTTGGTAGCAGCATGATGTAATGTTGTTCTGAGAGTGAAATTAGTGTTATTTATAATGAACGTTTTTTCTAAGCTTTTAGTAGTTGTATTTAGCAATACCATGAGTAAAAATAACATTTTGAAGTGGTTTTGAGGAAGCAAAACGAAATATTGAGGCAAAATGATGACTTAATGGCTTACTGCTTTACAATAGTGGCTGCTATTACAGCGGGATTTTTCCAAGTAGGA
The DNA here is from genome assembly GCA_013399835.1 of Leptocoma aspasia. Taxonomy (NCBI): domain Eukaryota; kingdom Metazoa; phylum Chordata; class Aves; order Passeriformes; family Nectariniidae; genus Leptocoma; species Leptocoma aspasia. Next base: position 292,644 of record VXAX01002325.1, on the reverse strand, counting down.
GTGAGACAGCAAATGTAGTACTAGAAAAAAAGACCTTAAATGCTGTTTGTGTTGGCTGTCTACTGGGGATGAATTTCATGCTCAGCCAGAGGATATCAAAATGAGTGGCTGTAAAAACCCTTGCAAAGCCTTGGCAAAGATTGAATATGAAAATAGGTATCAAAAGAATAGTAAACTTCATAAGTTTTGGAGAAATACAAGTCTTTGTTTCAAAGAGTGAGGCAGCAGTTTCTTCAGCAGAGACAATCTGATGTGAGGTTGTTGTTACCAGAAGAGAGCGATGATCTTTCTAATCCACTCCCGGGGTGGTGGCTCTGGCCCTTCTCTCTCCCGTGCTCCAGCTCCAATGCTTCATGGACCAGGCTGTGCTTTCCTGCTGCAGCCAGGAGCCCTTTCCCAGCCCTTCTGCTGGGCAGGGAGCTGGGCCGCCTGCCAGGGAGGCTGCCACGGGCTGCCCAGTGGGACCGGACAGTGCGGGGGGCGTGGGCAGAGCAGGACTCATTGACCCCTTCTGCCAAGCGGGTTCCTACCTTTGTATGTAATCTCTCTGCTTTTTCATGCTGCAGAGCAGTCATTTTCCAAATACACCCTACATTAAAGTTCTAATTTTGCACATTTCAAAGCCATATTGCCGGCCTGTCCTACCAACGCTGCTCTGCAAGGGATCAGATTTCCTTGATCTCTGCCTTGTGGGGTTTTTTTTTAGGACTTGCAGATTTTAGACCTCACCTTTTAAACATATCTTTTCCCACTTGCACATTTCAGTGACTTAAAACTCTTTTTTCTGGAGTTGGACTTTTTAGCCTTCATATTTTGCATAATATATTCCCAATATGCCTATTGTAATTTATAAATACTCTGAATGAGTTTCTTACAAACTGCACTAATCCTTTCTTGTGAAGCTTTCAGTACAAAATGTTAACATAATTTTCTGCCTCAGCTCCTGGTTGATCTTTTTTTTTTTGATCATATGCGTCTCTTAATCTAAGGATTAGTATTGGTTTCCTATAAATGAAACCATTTAGATTAGGAAAATTCTTTTGGCTAAAAGTCTTTAAATGTGCAGCTTTAACATTATTATGAAAAGTTTCTTACAGACAGAATTTTACTATTTTTACAGAAGTTAATTGTTATTAAGATGATTATTTAATATAAGTGAGCTTTTCCCAGGTTTTCAGGAGTTCATCAAGAATATATTTTTAGCTCTTAGCAAAAAATGTGTAAATTTGAATAACTGTAATCAAGCCTAGACTTTCCCTAAGACTCTTTATTTGCCATATATCAAAGATACAGACTTTTATAGTTGTTCCCTTGGGGGTAATTTACAGGATACATCACTTTCTGTAATCTGTAGATTGATTTACTATTATGTGTGCCTTGGTTTATGTTGTGAATGACTGAATTTTTTTTTTTTCTTCTTAATTTGTATTTTTTAATGAAAAATACATATTTTTCTTTCTTTCTTTGAAAAGTGGATTTAAACAGCTGTTTTCAGTGAAGCTAATTCATATGTTTTCTTAAAGTTGCTTCACAGCAGCCCTTTTAATGAATTAGAGTTGTTTAGTGTAGTAGTAATCTAGGATCAGTAATCTGCTTTTTAAAAGTGTACTAATTTGAGAAAAAATCATTGAAGCAGGCTGTCAGATAGAGGGTCAACCACTTCATTATGGCTTTTTGACTTACGTGTGGAAAATCTAAATTGCCAAATCAACTACGATAAAAATGTGATTGTATTGGCAAATTCAATGGACTATGTTCTTCAGAAATTCCTCTCTATTCTTTGTCTTTTATATTGATGGGTTATTCTGCTTTTGTGAGCTCCTGTTACAATTTAGATGAGGTAGAGGTTTTTGGCAATCTGGAGTAGAATTTGTCTACTACCTAGAATCCAGGTTTGGGACACTGTGCAGGTGTTTTTGCAAAGAGTGTGGGACCTTGAATGAGGCAATGTACGTCTGGATAGGACAAGAAGCAAGCATTTCTTTGTAAGTGTTATTAGTTCACCTCAGTTGATCAGTAAATATGGAAAGAATAATAGTGGGAGATGAGACTTTCATTGTACTTCGTTTGCTTTCTTCAGTTTGGTCTTTCAAAGTGCCTTCTAAAGCACTTTTAGCATCACCAAGGCAAATTCAGAGTTCTTGTCAGAATTGGTTTCACAAATGCAATTATTTGTTGCTTGCTCTTCGTATGGTAACATATAACTACTTTCTTAGAATTGTTACAAAACCTTCCTACTTAATTTCTGGTTTAATATGCTGCTTTATTCAGTTTTCTGGATTATCATTACCATTATTTCTAATTTTTCATGTTGTATCTTCCAGGCTTCGTATATTCTAATGCAAATGTCTGTTATTAGTCTTACAACCTCTCGTGAAAGAGTCACTCAGGTTCAGTTCTTTCATGAACTTTCTTGTAGTGACTACAGCTCCCATCCATATTGGTTCCTCTGCTGGCCTTGTAGCTGGAGAATTTTTAACCCTATGCTGTGTCTGTGTATCCAGCTTTCACATGGGTGTGGAAACCAAAACTCCGTTGTTACTCTTTGGGACTCCAATATCTGAAATGTGGGTACTGAGTTCATGCAAAAACAAGTTTAAATTAAAGCTTGTACACACAGGGAGTTTCTGTATTTCCTTCCGAATGCCTCTGTTAGACATTTTTGCTTTGGTGAGTAGAATTACACATAAATTAACCTAAAGTGGATTGGGTGATTTACCTGTAAAGTATAAAGCTGCTTCAACTTGCTTACAGTCCTGCCTTTAATTAAGATGATGTAACTCTGAGTGCGAATGAGACATGATTAAATTCAAAGTGCACTTGATAGTGTCTTTCCATTCTGCTTTGTGAGACAAGAAAAGAAAAGTGCCAGAAGAAGTGTTGCTGGTTGAAATAATATACAAATCTAGTCTTAAGTGTCACCTGTGTAACATATTAAAGTCTGACTATATCAGGATTTTTATTAAGTGTATTTTTGTACTTTGTCAACAAGATGGCACTTGCTGGTCATTGCCATTGTGTTGACCCAATTTACTCAGTACCATATCATGTTCCTTAATAAAACAGTAGTGGTGGTGTGCAGGTAGTTAGTATGAATACTTTGAAGGAGAAAAAACCTTGTTAACTAAGGATTGTCTGTCTCTTGGATGTTTGTATTTCTTCAGGGATCTTTCTTTTCTTTTCTGAAGCTCCAGGCCATACAGGGACATATATTTTTGTATGGCATTCATCATTCACTGCACTGTTGGGTTTTGGTGGGTTTCTTTTTTCCCATTTCAGACTTTGCCATTGATTGCACAGTCACAGAGTGAGCTGCAGGGCAGAGAGGGAAATGTACTTTCCTGTCACTCAAAATTTGCTTTTGTTGGAAAGGAAGCAGTGCTGAAAGGAACAAAAATGAAGCTATTCAGTCAGTGCTGCATTGAAAATGCCTTTCTCCCCAAAATGGTTCTTTTCTCTTTTATTATAGGTTTATAACACTGGAATATGGCTCTTTCCTGCCAGTTTGAGATAATTGAAACCACCGAGTTACACCATCCTTCTGTATAAAGAGGCTCTCAGGTGTAGTCTCTGTAGTTGTTTTGCTGCTGAGCAGAAGGAATTGTCCTCTGTCTGGGTCTGCAGTGTTGGAGCACTGAAGTATTTGTCAGGTGCTGAGATGGTCTTGTTACCTAAGTAGGAATAAAAAAATTGGTTGCATTTTTATTCATAAGACCTGTTTATCAGGATGTGTCCCTGGACAACTGTCTTCGAAAAGTTTAATTTCACTGTGAACACAAGGTGCTGTTTTATGGCTGCTATGCTAGTCTCATGGTTAATGTGCATGGAAGGACAACCAACACTCAGGACTCTTCAATACTGACCACAGGGATTCATCTGTTCACAGGAAAGGGCTGTGAAAAGCTATTAGTTTTGAAGGAAGGTGTTTTGGTGCTTCCCAGCTCAAATGGTCACTAAGCGTCATTTAGTCCATTTGTAGTCCTGCTCCAGTGTTAATCCTTTCCCAATTTAGAGGTGTTTGTGTCCTCTTAGAGATGGCATGGAGCATTTGGCTTTTGGATTAGGCTCATGTGAGTCATTCTGTGTTTGCTGCAGTTGATTTAATCAACTCATACAGGCACTGAGAACAAACAGAGATTTGCCCAGTTTCTTAAGCAGAGGTTTCTAACAGTAAGTGCTGGAGAGACTGATGTCGAGATGTGCTTTTCTTGCAAGCAGAAGGTGCAAAATGCCTGATGTCTGTATTCAGGATTTAAAGAAAGAAAGTGAAAAATAAGGGAAGTTTAACAATGTAGGAGGTTTGTTACCCATGGAATCAGGATTATTTTATAATTTACTTAAGCCTAGAAATCATATGGGTATTGAAGTATTATCACTAACGATATGTTGTAGGATGGAGAATATATATCAATGCTAACAATTTAACTGTTGTTCTATCCCAAGAAGATTCCAGTTCTGCTAAGCAAAATCATACAGCAAATATTTTTGCTTGCCACAAGAGGAAGTTGTGAATTAAACAAATCTTATATCAAGTAGCAATAACTCTCATATCCACTCCAACACTTTTTTCGTTATCTAGGATTCAGAGAATTGCTATATAACAAAAGAAATGAGCAAAGTCAAACTTCCCTTGTTGTTATGATGGTAATGATAGAATTTGCTTTGTAAATGTAGTTCATATCTCTGCAGACGACAACCTGTTTTAACTTAGGTAAGTGTTTTGAAGAGGCTGAGTGAAATTGGGATTTATGTTTCAAAAAAGTTTTGTCTGTAAACTTCTGTGGAGTTCAAAAGCAAAATGTTGAAAGGGCTAGGGATTTTTATGTGCTTTGGCTTATTTCTTTAATCAGACATCTCAATTATAATGGGCTGCAACTATTGCTTAATAGCACCCATTCTATTATCTGTGAATGTCTGTTGCTTTCCTTTAAAGTTCAATTTTACTACATAGTACTCACTGTGCTGGAGTCAATCCTATACTGTGCCTCAAATTAAATGGAGGTGTCTGATTTTTCCCTGAAAATATTTCAAAGCTTTTCTCTCTTGTAGCTGTGTTTACAGTTTAACTGAATATTACTTCACATCTTTGAAAGTTGGTGATCATCTGTTTATTAACAATCAACAATAAGTCACAGACAACTCTAAACAATGAAAAACAGCAATTTTAAAAACAAACAAACAACCATCTCACTTCTCACTCTAGCACTTACTCTCTGGAACATGGTGTCAGCACAAGGCAGGAGTGGAAATGACTAAGCTGGCTGAGAGGAAGAGGAGCTTCATTTGGACTCTCAACAAAAAGTTACTCTCAGCATGTTGGTGATGGAGGAAATTACTTTGGTCTGTATGGACTACTGTCATTCCTCACAATAGCAAATAGACAATATCTGATTGCTTCAAGGCTCAGGTCCTGAAAATTCAGAAAGTATAGGGCTTTTTTTGAATGAAATTACTTTCTCGGAACATGCTTGTTTCTCAATATGATTCACTTCACAGAAAAAAGGAGAATTCAGATATCTCTAGAAACCTTTTACCCCCTGAGAACTTTGACGTAATTTCCTTAGAGTTATTGTCTAAAATAGTGACAGAGATGTGCTGCCCATACTTGGAAGGAAACTTCCTAATGTGTCTGTCAGCATCAGGTTCCTGTTAAATACATTTGAAAACCAGTAAAGTTTGTTTGAAGCTGAATTGTATCATTTTATAAAACAAGATTAAAATATAAAAAGGACAAACACCTTGCCTCTTTAGGAGAAGCAGGAACACTTTGGATTGATAAATTTTCTAAATTTTTTTGTAACTATAGTATTTTTTTAATGAAACAACTAATAATCAGCTTAGTGACATATGGAGTTTCTATTTTAAGTCCTCCTCCTTTTTCTTCCCCTATTGTATTGTGTAAGCCAAGCAGTGTTTCCTGTTAGTAATTATTTGTATTTCAGTATTACCTGGAGATTCCAGCTGATTTGCTTGCTGCTTAGACAGTGTTTTTGTACAGTAGTGTCCAAGACCGTCATCAGGGTTTACTGGCAGCAAAAAAATCCCCCAATAAAAATAAATAACCAGGAGAATTCTTATAGACATTGGCACATAATTTTGTCTCTAATGTGTCGTGGATAGGTGTATGCTCAAAAAAAGAAGAGGGATCATAGTATGGTGAAAGTTGCCTTTGCACAAGGTCACACAACAGAATGCTGGCTGATCCAGGAAGCCAGCTTTGCTGATTCCTGGTCTCCTGCCTCATCCACTGAACTGTTTCTGACCTCTATTGTAATGGGCCTCTCTTAGGTTGATCTGTCTCCTTTTTGAAAGAAAATAAAATAATATTTCATCAACCAAAAATGAAGTCCAATGCACACGTTCAGTGTCCTTCAAAAGAAACAAAAGAAGCAAAGATGGATTTTGCATTTAGCAACAGTTGGAAGATACAGTATTGTTTGTGCAATACTCTTTAAGTCTCCAGAGATTGTCTCCTAAGGATAGAAAGGCTGAGGAAGTGAAGGCATTGGCATGGTGTCGAAGCAGCTGCAGAGGGTTGGCTAAGCTACAAGCATCTCACTGCAGAGTAGTTCAAAAAATCAGGAATGTTTCTTTGTTCTTTTGAAATACATACATAGTTTTGGCTAATTTTAGTATGAATATTATAACGACATACAGAATACATCATAGAGATGATTGCACTGTAGGGTTGTAATGCAGCATATTAAAAACTGGGGGGTTTACACCATACATTTCAAAAGTATTTTCAGGACTTATTTTGTAGTCTAGACACTTCATTATACCAATTTGACTCTAATAGACTGCTTCTGGCCAGTAATGCTACCAGGGCCTTTCTTTGCCCTTTGCTTACCTTTGCTGATTTCCTTGGCATAGAGATTTAATATTTGATTTAGATCTCCAGTACCATATGAGAAATACCTCGAGAGGTTTTTGTCAAGGGCACTGTGCCTACAGATGTTTTAATTATTGTTGTCAGTTGTATGTACGTTTCCATAAACAAGAGAGAAGGGGTTAATAAAGTATGAATTATGAAAACTCTCTCAAAGACTGGATTCATATTGGCACTAGGTTCTATTACAGTCAGTGTTAATCATGTTCCTAAATGCTGTCTTTTTCCTGGGACCTTACCCTAGGGTAGGACAGACTTTCAGAATAAGTGTTTACTTTTTTTTTTAGGTTACAGAACAAAATACAGCTGAAGATGCTATGAATAATTATCACTGCTGTTGAGAAGCAGCAGAATGTGTTCATGCTCAAAGAGAGAGATTTGTGCTGTCCTGAGGATGCTCACAGATCATACCCTTTGCGTAGTACGTGAGCCTGAAATGCAAGCCTGGCAGTCGTTCTGGGTTGGCAGATGTGAGCTGTTACATTTTAATGGCTCTTTACTGTTCTAACAGACTAAAAAATTGCAGAGAGCTCTTATCTTAGTATTTCTCAGTGTTGGTGAGGATTCAGACACCAGTAATAGAGCTCATATGAATTTGTGACTATGAATTTTAGTTTAAGAGCAGTTGCATTAAAAATCTTTTGGGAGCATGAATACAGCTGTACTGGCAACTTGGTAGTTGCCATGCTGCTTGCTCTTTTTAAGGTTTGTAGCTTTTCTGAATAGAATAATTGCACTCGCAGCTCTTGTTTGTTTACTTCTATTTCCCTCCAGCCCTAGTATTTTCTGCATGTTTTAAGCAAGGTTGTTAGTATGTATTTAGGACATTGAGGTTATTAATGTTGTATTGCAGTTCAGGACAAAAATGTAATGTTTAGCATTTTAATTAACATAAAGTTGAAATAGAAGTTTCTCTCTAGATTAGAGTGTGGTTTAGGATAATGTCTTGTTTTTATAAGATGTGTAGTCTTCAGTCCTTTTTTCATCTATTCAGCAAAGTCTCATTAGAATCTTCTGTATTCTTGTAAGCTTTGACTTCATGGACAGAATAGAAATGTATCTGACAAACTGTTCAATATGAGAAAAGAATGGAGGTGGTCTAAGAAAAAGGGGTTTGCATACCTGTGAAGAAACAGAAGCTTGTGCTCCTGGTCTGTCCTTTATTTCTAAATAGAAATTTCTTGCTCTGCTGTGTTGGATATACATTTTGTCATTTATTCACTGTGAGCTTTAGTGTAATTTTTAGAACTAGGAGCGAGATGCACCAAGGTTGCTCCTTTCTGAACACTTGCAGACAGAAAGTGCTGTAAATCCCCATTATGTTGCACCTTCTCATAGAAAAACTCTTCAGAAATTGGGCACAAACCTGAAAATTCCTGAACTTTGTTGTCATGTAAGGGACACAGAACGGAAGGAGCAGCAACGCATTGGGCATTTCTCCTTTCATTTAGTGTAGCTATTTGAAGTGACATAATCAGCATGCTTCTTAGTTCCACGTAGCTCATGTCTTTGGCTGTAGTACGTTCTGCCAACCCGAAAGGCAAGCTTTGCCATGGAGAAGAGATGCAATCAGAAGACAGGTTAGAAGAAGCTGTAGAAGGTTACCAAATTCTGGATCTTCCTCCTGATTATGTTGTTTGTGTTGCTGTGTATGAAGCCACTGATTAACCCAGGGTAGCAGCTTCTCTTTAAATTCAGTTGTGAATATTCTCAGATAAATTGGGACAATGGTGGGGCGTTATAAAATCTGCAACTCCCCTCTGGTGCTGTAGCATGAGGAATATGTGCATTTGGATTTGGCAAAAGGGCCCGGGCAGCTTCTCAGCCAGGAGAGAGTCTGAGGGACCGGCCAAAGCAGCAGAACTGGTTGAAGACAGAAAACACCAGGGCAAGAGGTGGAGCTCATGATATCAATGCTTGAAGGGCTCAGTGAAATAGGTTGCACATCACTGATGTACATTTAGAGATGGTGCACTAGAGATATAGGCTGTAATGTGATGTCATTTTGTACAGCCAGTTGCAATCTTTGTTTTATTTTAGCTTCTGTGCAATTGTTTTAGGTATTCAAAAGATTTCCATTTCTGTTTAGCTTCATGCCCCGCTGGTTTCCTGTTTATGTAAAAGTGCCAAAGTGAAGAGCAAGAGTTGGTGTGGTATTTGCATGGTTGAGAGTGTCTGTGGGAATTGTTTTTATGTCAGCATCTGAAACTGGAAGGTGGACAGCAGAACATGTTTGACAGTGGAAAGACAGAGACTAAATCTTGTGCAATTCCAGAGAGTATATTCTGGGAACAATGAAGTAACTGAGCTTTTCTCTGATTTTCATGGCTGGTTTGCCTTAGGGAGAGAGTTCACATCATTCCACTTGCTAAGCTGTCTACTGATGTCTGTATAAATACTGGGCAAAAAAAGTATTTTTCAGTGGGAATCGTGTCATATACAGGTGCTAACAAGTTTCATGATTGAAATGTTAGAAGAAGAAAAGAATTTGAAATTTATAGTCACAGTGGATGTAACAAAGACCTTTTCTTTGCTTCACCTTCTTGTGACAATTTTTAGGAGTTTTGGCAGTCTGACAAAAGTAGATGTTAAATTGAAGAAATAAATTACACTTTCAGAGAAGGATAGCAGTAACACCCTGTGTTTGCTAATCTCCCCTACCTGAAATCTTGATTCGGTTTACATTAAAATCAGGGGTTGTGATAATTACTGGACAAAATTGCACATTAGTTGGGAGAAGGCTTGAAAATCTCAATGACACAGTAGAAAAGGAAATTTGCACATGACAAAAATTAAAACAGAGTTTGAATGTTGAATAAAATATTTTTAAGAAATCGTAAAAACTGGGCATTTCTTCATTCATTTTACATTCAGATCTGGTTTATGCATTAGCAATCAAAATACTTGGTTACTGTATGGCATGTAACTGTAAAGTAACTGTAGTTCTTAAGTGACATTTCTGTGAAGAGCATAATTTTAAATGCGGAAATTTTTTTGTTGTTGCGCTTGCTACGGAATCTTCTGTGATATCCTCAGCTTTATACCATTCACAGGGAAGATTTTAGTCCTTAGATTTTAATTTTTGAAGTAACATTTCTGTGAAAACTTTCATTGTACTTTTCTGTGATATGTATTTCTTGATGTAGCTGGCTTAAGGGAAAATATGCTGGAATATGCTTTTTCTTATTTAAACAGGTGATTTAATCACCTTTATTTAATACAGAATTATTAATTATTCATCACCTAATTTAATACAGAATTGATGTATGGTGGAAATAACTTTTGGTGAATTAAAGAAGTGTTCAGGAAGAGAATATGAAATTAATAATTTCAGTCAGTGGCCTTTCCCAAGAAGAAAGTGCCCCTTGGTGATGTGTTTGTGGAAGTACAGAGAGAAGTATAATATGATAAAGCCACTGATTTTCAATTTGAACATGCTTATCTAGGTTTGATAAGTATTTAACATAGAAGTCTATAAAGAGCATTTAAATGTCTTCCAAAAAAAGGAAATACTCAGACAAAAGTGTTGCATTACTCAAACAGTGCAGTCTTTTCTGGACATGTCCCTGAAGGGAATTAAATGCTATGACATTACTAAACTCTGTTGATTCAGAAGCAATGTTTCATTGTAGTCTATTTCTTAAACTTTTCATGCCTGGACTTCTGTGATTTGCACCCAAATCTCAGTTCTAAGGCAAAAGATTAAAAGGCTATTCCTAGTTGTTTCAATTATATTGCTAATCCAAATATTTGTAGTGATGATGCTCTCTGTGTAGATGAAGCACTGTGTGCTTTATTTTTTCTATGAAATAAATTATTTGCCTCAAGCTGGTCTTTGCAAGTTGATATATTTAAACTGACCCATTTTTAGATGTGGAGATCTGGCACTGCTTTGGAATCATGAGTGCAAATTAGTTGTTGGGTTTTTTTTTAATCTGAAGTAGCCTGCAGTATTCCAGTCTGCCTCTCCAATGAGTGCTTAGTGTGGGATAAGAGAATTCACATGAGACTCTGAGGAGGCAGCAGGAGAAAGCAAAGGATGCCACAACTCCTCCAGCACTTGTGGAGACCTGTGGCTGTGAAGTTACTACAAACAAGCCTCTTGAGTCTTTGTATGATCAAGTTGCTGAGTTGCTCAGCTCTGCTCCTCTTGGGGAAGAGGAGGTTAAGCTCTTCTGGTTTTATCCTCCTCCTCGCTTTATGTTTCCAGTTGCTTTATTTATAACAATGTGATATATACTTTTGATATGTAGGCTGGGTAGCACTATCAGTTCTCCATTTTTATAAGTAAAGGAGCCCTAGGAAGTGCTGTATCTGTTTTTCAATGAATATTCAAAGCCTTTTATTATAGTGGCTTTCACTGAGAGGTTAAGATGTAAATATTTTTTCCTGTATTTTAAATGAAAGTTCATTTGTGTATTATATACAAAAGACTTGTGATACGGAGAACTGCTGAGGAAAGACGAGTAAAAAAAATAATCCAGGGTAAATGAGCAGCTGTGTGGTGTTTAGCTATCTGCCAGGTTAAATCATGACAATAAAACACTGGATCCAGTATTCCTAAGATTATGGTTATGGTGGGATTTCTACATAGCAGCTGAGTAGATCTAGAAATCACAGTTGAACTTCATCCTGCCTCTTCTGTGTGTTCCTACCTGTCCTCTGGCACTCATTAATTGCACAGTGAATTAAATTGTTTAGGAAATTGATCAAACAGAAAATGAGTGGTTTTGGGAGTTTTTTGAGTTTAGTGGTTTTGGTTTTTTTGAGTTTGGTGGTTTTGGTTTTGGGTTTTTTTCGGAAAAGGGAACAGATGAAGAATAAGTCTTCTGTTTTAACTCAGTATTAGCCAGCTCATTTGTGCTTTACAGGGTAAGTGACAGTGGAGCGTGGCCAGAGGTAGGGATTGCATTGACAGGCCTTTGCCCTTTAGCAAGAGCTAGGCTTTACATCTAGCCTTTAGACCTTATGGATTGGGGAGGGTGAAAACAAACTATGGCTCATTGAAAGCTCAGAGTCCAGTAACTGGCAGCAGCTTATTTATGTGTGCTTCAGTTTCCAGAGGATCCTGTGAAAAATCATCTTGAAGCTCACACTCCTTTAGGGACTTAGTTGTGGCGTAAGGCATTTCCGCTTGTTTTGTCCCAGTTTTCATTTCAGTTCATTAGTACTTGGGATTAACCTGATGGTTTAGTTATAAAATCACATAACAGGAAATAATAAGAAGTAATAAGGAAGCAATATGAAGCACAACAGGAAAGAAAGTGTTCTATATGGGCTCTTTAAAAGAAATCACCATTTTATGTATTTAGTGGAATTCATTGATTAGTAGTGTTACATTATGAAAACGAAATCTTGCACTGTATGCAAAACTGGAAGATTAAAGTATGAATATATTTTTAGTTTTTCAAGTAACTAATTAGTCAGGGAATGGAAATAGCAATAAAGCCAAGCCTTCAATTTGCTGCATGTCTGGAAGCTATGCCTTTTCTAAGTTTGTCTTTTGAGGATATGTTATACTTGCACTGCCTTTTCATAAGGGTTAGGCATTCGATGTATCTACCAGTTTGGTGGATATTCCCCATTTTCTTACTACCTTGCTTGGAAATTTCTGGCCAACAGTTGATGGAATCAAAATTTTTAAAATAGTGTTTTGTAAAACAAAGATGTTCCTTATCTCTAGAACAAAGTAAAATATAATTGCCCTTGCAGGGCTTCAGTAATCTGTTTCGCAGACAGGTTCATTTTGCATTATGCATTTTATTTATTCCAGCTTTGAAGTTTGACAGTGGATCATTATAGTTAATTCATGTAGCAATAAAAATTGGGAGGTCATGCAAGGCTGTTACTGTGATTGTTGTGTATCTGCTGAGTTAAACCCTTGAGATCTTTACTTGTAGGAGAGAGTTTGTGGTTATCTTTTACAATGTCCTAGTCAACAGTGCTTGCTTTGCTTTATCTAAACTCCTACATCCAAATCCAACTTGTGTAAATCTTATTTCAATGGTAATGCATTACAATTTAATGGAGTCAGTGCTGTAAGTTCCATTGAATGCTTGCAGGTTTGAGCCAGAGGAGAGAGGTCCCTGAAGTCTCTCATTCTTAGTAATAGCTCATGGGTTTGAGCAGCTTTAAAGACCAAACTGCATCCAGTTTCTACATGAAACTTTAAAGAGCAGTTGTTGAACTTTTACTGTTCAGGGTAATGCTAAGCTAATTTTATTTTGTGATAGGTTAGAGAGAACCTATAAAGCACTTACCTTATTAGGTTTAAGGATCATGCTGGTTCAGTAATCTGTGTGATCTCATCATATCAATCGTCTTTGTTTTAAGTAATCGTTTCTACATGCTGGTAGAGGCTAGGATACTTAGTTACACACTAGAATTACTATTAGTTTATATGTGTTTCCACATAAAAATTATTTTCAATTAGAATTAATTTTAAATGGAGTTAGCCCCAAGAAATACAGCAAGTATAGAAAAAATAAGATGTATCTAATACTGTAAAATAGAGAATAAACTGAGAATGCCTCTCATCTGAATCTATTCAATAAATATGCCTTTCTGATTAAGACACAATATTTTAGATTATTAAGATGATGAGAAGGGAGTATTCTGGCTATTGCTTCTGTTCCTTTTGTCATTCTGCCTTTTGTTTGACAACTCTTCTGTTTTGCATAGTCTTCACATGCTTGCAACATTCCAGATTTCCTGAATTTGAAATGAAGCAAATTGTTGGAAGAGTGATTTTTGTCTTGTATTTTATCAAGTAAGTTTTTGAAACTGCTTTACCATTTTAAAATGAGGGAGTGCATGATTTAGAAAGAATGTTCAAACCAAATAATATTAAATAAATTAATTTTTTAAAAGTAAATTTCAAATCCAATTGAAATTAGTCTGTGTGTTCCTTAATATTCCGTAAAACAATTCAATTAGGATTTTAAAAGCTGTACAAAAGAATGAGGCAGATGTAGGAAGCTAATGCAAAACTTCCTTAGCTAATCTCGTTAGGAATTTCATGTAACATTACTTGGACTAATCTATACCCAAATTATACCACATTCTTTTGTGTGCCAGAAGCATGCTTCTGAAAAAAACAAGTAAAAAGAAGGAACTCTCCAAACCCCACAACAGCAAAATTACTTTACTCTGATCATTCTCTTTGTCCTGTTTATCTTTATATATTCTTTATCAGGCAGCAGCCTCCAAGGTTTTTGCTGTGCCCTCACGTTTGCCCATCTTTATGTCTTCCTCTGCCTGTGTTGCTCTTCGTGCATGTCCTTGGCTGCTTTCTTTGTACTGGCAACTTATCATTAGAAAAATAAGTTATAAGCTATTTTTGTTCTTCTAGCCCAGAGTCTTGCTATGCCTTTAATCTGTCTATATATGGGTATTCTGTTGCCATCTCTAAACTGGAAGAGGTCAAGGTTAGAACATGGTTTCACAAGAGGCTGTGGTCTGAATGAAAACCTTACTGACAGCTGCTGAAACTGAGGTCTCCTCCCACTGTCCAAATTTCCCTCTCCCTGTAATTTCATGTGTGCTTCTTTCTCCCTTGCTTGTGCCAATATCCTTTTCAAGTGCATGTTTTGTTTGTTAGAGATACAGAGAAGTCAACAAAATGGTGTCATTTTCATACGTTTTAGTAAACTAAACTTCACTCACAAAAGACCCTGACGAAGATTTGTGTTGGCATAAGGGCAGAAGTTTGGGACAGTGGCTTGGAGCAGTGATGGAGTGAAGTTGAAAGGAAGGGTAAGCTGAAAGGAGCCATAAATGAGAGTGGAAGGAGAAACAACAAACCCCTTGGGCTAGTTTAAAGAAAGCAGCCCAGTCTCATTCAGATGTTAACTTGTAACGTGGAACTGAACCCAGGGTGCACAGTGCCAGCCTTCTGTCTTCTGTTGGACATCACCTGCATGCCAGTAGCCACTGGTGCATTAAACAGACAGTACATGCAGAAACAGAAATGAAGTTGATGATGTAGGAAAAGGAACAATAACTTTATTTCCTTATGTTACCTCACTCAGCTATGTTTATATTATATTTTTCATGGAGCACATCTATTTTATATTGGCTACAATGAGTTTTATAATGATGAACAGCTTGACATAGAGTGTCCTCCTAACAGTTTTTCAAGCCAAGCTTGTACAGTTCTTTTTTTTTTTAATTAGTGTAATTAGTGTGATGGCTATTTCATCTTTGCATGGAACTTGTACTTTTATTGTTTTCTACCTGCCAACTGAGCGAATATTAATTTAAGTCTTTGATGTATAAAACCACCTTTTTTTTTTTTTTTTTTTTTAAAGACAGGCTCAGCCTCTCTCCAGATACCCGTACTGGATAGATTTGTCATTTACTGAGTCTCCCCATCAGTGAATAACTGTCAGTGAATCTTTCAGAAAAGCCTTCATCTTTCCAGGAAAGGCCTTCAGGAGACTCCTCGTCTTTCCTCCCCTTTTCTAATGACAATGCTTGAAAGGTGTAGGACTCTGACTGTTCATGCTCCTCAGCACAGTTTCTGTGTGTATTTTTCTGCTGATCTCGTTAGCCACAGGGAACATGGTTACACAGTTACGAGGGCTGCTGGGTGGTAAGAGTTGCTTTTGTACTTCCCCTGCATCCTTTGTTCACAGGGGTGATGCTTGATAATTATCTCTTCTGTGCCAAGGTGTTTTTATTTTTATCGAGCTGTGACAGACTAGTCTTCCACCAGTCTTATTTCCCTCCTACTCTCATGCAAACTTTCACATGATGCTTCAAAAAAGCAGTTAAGAAGCCAAGCAAAAAGCAGGGCTAAAAGTATCAAAGTTCTCAATTAGTTCAAAACTTCAAGTTATGTTAAAGTTTGCAGTGTGGATCCAAACATTTTTGTCTGAAAAAGCTATTTTCACAGCAACAGTTTCTAATGGGGTCTGTGGTCTAGTAATATTTTCTACAAATGTGTTTTCTGGGATAGACCTAGTCAGTACTTGCTGTCCTTACAGATGCTGATTAAAAACAACTGGTTTACCCTGGCTGAGATGTAAACTGAGGATGTCAGTTCACATCTAGGTGTTAGCAAGTGCCAGTTGGAAAAGGTTTGTCACTGCTTGCTCTGCAGTAAGACAGAGATCTGTCCTGGAGCTCTCTGCTGTTTATCAAAGTGTTACTGGCAGTGGGCAGCTCTCTGCACAGGGAGTCCCTCTGCAGGGAAAATTCTGAAATTTTCTGTCAGGAAATACCCACTAATGTTTGCTTTAAAAACTCACTGAAAATACCCTCCAAAAAAGATACTTCTTGTAATATCTGAGGAAAGCTGCTGCCTGAAGGGATGCATCCTCAATTAAATTAATTAAGGAATCTGAGCAAACATGAGGGATAAGGGTTCAGTATTTGACAATTCTAAAAGTAGTAACACTAGAAATGTTTAAAATAATATTGACTTAATGTAGCAGTACAAATACATTTGTTATATAAGCATGCAAATATAAAATATATAAATATGCAAGTGTATTTCTACAGATTTATTCACAATTTTGAGCTAGGATCCATTCTATCCATTCTAATCCATTAAATTTAGATTTTTAATAATAGATTTAATATTATTTAATAGGTTTGTTATAATTTTATAGATTTTAATTTAATAGATTTTTTAATAACTCAGGAGAAGTAAGATTTTTCCCCCTTTTTTTAAACAAATGTGAAGAAAAAAGGTCTAATGGTATCTCCTGGTTTTTGTTTTGTTTGGATTTTTTAAAACTTATCTCATAAGTATTTCAAAAGTTAATTGGATGTTTTTAAAGGAGAGATATCATTGAGCTCTCTGTGAGCTTATGTAATATTATATGGTCTGTACATAAATCAGACTGTATTAAATGGTCCTGCCCAGACTTACTGTCTGAATCTCTGTAAGGAGCTGCAAGGACTGGTTTCTCAGCTTGAAATAATTTTTTAATTGGTGGAATATTACTTGGTCATTATTCCCAAAGATGCCATCTTCAGTCTTTTCCACATTATTGCTGAATTAATTTCAAGTCAAAGGTGGTAAAATACATGTTGTTAAACCTTGAAAACAACTTTAGGCGAAGCAGATTACCTCACACTTGCTTGTTGTGAAGATTGTACAGGGCTTTGAGGGTGGGGATTTTTTTACTGCAGGTAGACTTGGTTCAGCAAGGCAGAGACAGATTTTTCCATGCTATTTTACTACACTGAAAACATCACTTTTCAGCAATGTTGGGCTTTCTTAGTATTTCAGCACATCGATTTTTTCTTTCTACCAATTTTGTATGAAGTTACTGTTAAAAGGAAACACGTTAGAGTCATGGTGGCCCTTCGTTTCCATCCTGTGGGTATCAGTGAGAATTTGTGTATGTAATGCCATTGCTGGTTTCGTGTTGGCAAGTGTCGAAATTGTACTGTGCCTACTGTGCTACCCTGAGATTATCTCACGTTACCTTTCACACACATACAGCTCTTGTTTGGTCAACAGACTTCAGCACAGTTGCAATTTCTTGGGTACGTGTAATTAATAATGCAACAGAAGAGTGAGAGAACTGTGCTATATTTAGTGTTCATTAGTGTACACATTCCCTCTAATCCTTTTAAAAATACGTCCTTGCAGCCTATTTGTACTCTTCTCTGAGCACAGTAGTAGTTTTGATTTCAGTTGTCCTTTGTGGCAAGAAATAAATTGAGCAGTAGGACATTCATGAAAGCTGCTCTTTGGCTGTTCGTTCTGACTGGCTTCTCCTGCCATGAGGGGAGCAAAGCTTATAGCTACCAAGGCTTACATCTTGGCTGCTGCTTCCTTTAGCTAGGAAATATATCTAGGTCTTTGAAAATTTTCCTAAAAGCATACATTTGAAGGATGTTTCCTAGTATTTCAACAGTCTGTTATGTGAAACCACAGTATCTCTTGGTCCTCATTTTTTTTAAATACCCGGTTGTCTTTTTAATCTTTCATAACTTGTTGCACCTGTAGTATTGCATTCATGTAGGGAGAGATGACTTCCACTTGTTATGCTGTGCACCGTGTAATCCATATGGACTCATTGCATCCATGAAGCCCTCTAGGGTTTGGTGAAACGGCCAAGTATTTTTAACAGGATTATGCAGGCAGATAAATGCTTTGTACATGGCAGCTGGTATGAAAAGTGTTTCCATTCTCTCCCCATTTTGTTGCAGAAGTGATGGACACTGGAGCTGACATTGTCGTCGCTTGCTTAGAGTTTAACATCCACTGAGGCTAACTGACTTGCAGTGCAAAAGCTTGCACGTCTGAATCATCATTTAAAGCAGTCAGCAGAAATAGGGAAGACAATGTTAATTAAACTTGATCGATACCTTGAAACTTTAGATGAAGCCCTAAAGCCTAGAACTTGTTGATTTTTGACTTCTGCTTTTAGGCTTATTTTATGACTTCTTATCAGATGTCTGAAGTACATGAAGCCATCTTGGTATTCTACCCACACCTACTTAATATCAGAGCTATGAAGAGAGTCTTCAGCCTGTGTGTTTTCTAAGATGGTGCTGCAGTGGTTCTGTGAAGCCTAAGTGTTCATATCCCTTTTTTTTTGCAGAGCTGTAAAGAGATACTTATATTTGTGTATTGATTGGATTCCAGTGTTCCTGTCCATTTTGATTTAATCATATGTGAAGCACAGAGGAAAATTTACTAAAACTGTAATCCAGTCTTAAACCCTGCATGTATATTGTAAATCTGGTAAACATTTTTGCCCTGGTCCAGGGCTGTTGATGTTGCCATAGACATGCCCCTGGGGTGTTTGCTCCCAGGTGTGTTGAACTGTCATTTGTATTCTTCTTGCCTTGTAAATGAGTAAACAAGTTTACTAAGTTACAAGAAATGGGTTAAGAAAGAAAATCAGTAGGGATGTTACAATATTGATATACACCAAGACTGTTAAAGGAATGCATGTTACATGTTCTTGAGCACCATCTTTCTGGTGGATGATAAATCTGTTTTATAGACTTAATTATGTTTCAGTGTGGCTTATTTCTTCATGTTATGGGCTTCTTCAGGTTATTTCCTCATTCCTCTCTCTGCCCAATTTACGTTTATGTAATTGGGCAGCAGGTAAAGAAATAGATAAGCTTTTTATCCTGTGATAAAAATATTTTATCTTCTTATGTAAATGAGGATTGCATATTAGTGAGGTCATTATTATGCTACTTGTGCCTTTATTATATTGAGCATATTATGAAAAATTCTAGAAGTGTCATGAACACGTAAAGAGAAATTTCAGCTTCAATAAACATTGCAAGGCAAGTAATGTGTCAAGATAAGAAAGTGAATTCTTCACATGCATTTATAGAGGTAAACAGTTTTTGAGAGCAAGTTGCATTATGTGTTGTTGACTGTTGAATCTTTTTCTTTTTCCAGTTGCCCGTATTTGTCAGAGAAGATTACGCCTGCTATACCTGCAATTGGTGGGATTCTTTTCTTTTTCGTGATGGGGACCCTGCTGCGTACTAGTTTCAGTGATCCTGGTGTCCTCCCCCGCGCAACACCAGATGAGGCAGCAGATCTAGAGAGACAAATAGGTAACACCGAAGGTCTGTTGTCTCTTCGCTTTCCTCCCGAGGGTGCATGTACTGTGGGAAGGCAGAGTGCTGCTCTGCTCATGGGAGGAGTTCCTCCTACCTTGCCACAGTGATTGCTCTGGAGCTGTAATGTCTGATGATGTTGCAGTGATTCCTGTGGGAAGGTGATTGATCAGTTCCTCACCAAGAAAGTGAACAAAATCCTGGCCTTTTACAGTGATTGTTATTACTGTGTATACTTCTCAGCAAATCTGGTAGAAATCTCTCTGTGGTACATAAGAGAATACTTTCTGAAGTGTTTTTGACAAGAAGGATGATATTGCAAAAGATCTACAGTAGTGCATATTTAAAACAGTGTATTCTCAGAATTTAACTGAATTTAATTGTTATTTATATTGCAAAAGAGTCAGATAAGTCTCTGTGATAATATACAGTAAAAATGTTACCTTTTTTTGAGTAAAGCCAGCATAATTAAAGTAGAGAGCTAGATTTTAACCATTCTCACTTTGCAAGAGCACTGTTAACTAAATTCTGTAACGGGTACTTGTACAGGTTCAAATATGCTGAAGAGCTAAAATGTGCCACCTGGATAAGAAAACACAGGATGAGTTTGCAGAGCTGCTTCATACATAGTCGGTTTGTGTGCTTAGTAAGCTACTCAACCTTACTAAACGCTACTATATCTGCTTTGATATGGTAGTGAGTGGAAGTCCCATTTTTCTGAAGCAATTTCAGAGAAATGGTCGCTCATGTGATTGAAAAGACAAGAGGTCTATGCAAACACAAGAGAAATACTTGCAGCATCCTTGATGTTTAATACTATAGTGCAGTCTTAATACCTCTACCATAAAAAGCATTAAAACATTAGCTATTCATCTGAATTTCAGAAGTGCATAAAAATATGGAAAAATATAATGAAGCGTTGATTTAGCACCTTTTCCTAACCAGTGTTATGGTTTACTTTTATTGATCTCCTTCAAGGAATTCTTTACTTAGAATAAGGTACCCCCTTTAGTCCAAAACAGAGGTACAGGTTCCTGTTCAAGGAATTGTTTATTTGCCCTGTGTTCACAGAAGCATTGATCTATGTCAGGAAAGAAATTATTTCAAATAAGCAACTCACAGCAATAATTTTATGTTGTCATCTCTCAGAGTTTTGGCAAAATACAAAACTAAAAATGCAAATTGAATATACTAGAGAGGACAGTCAAAATGTTCCTGTGTGCAACAATTTCAGAACTTGTGTTTACAAATTATAATTATTTTTAAATGGTATTGCGTACTTGTTCACAGGTTGAGGCTGCTGAGCTGATCAAAGCCATTGTCTTTTCTTCAGCAGTAGCAAAGGCAGTACTTTTCCAAGAAGGGCCAGTGGAGCATTGAAGTGAGGAATTATAGTGCCAGCAAATGTGGAGTTCCCAAGCATGAGGGCCTGTGGCAAGTCTAGTAGAGGAGCGAGCTAGGTAGCTATAAGAAATCATTCTGCCCTGAAATTGTGATTCTGGATTCAACAATGGAAACCGAAAGAAACATTTTTGTACTGTTACAGTGTGGTTTTTTTATGTGCCCATAAAAGGTGTATCCTAGTGGAGTGGTATCTGTGCAGCAGGAAAAGCTGAGTGCCTCTTGCAGTTGAAAAGAAGACTAGATTT
Organism: Leptocoma aspasia; assembly: GCA_013399835.1. NCBI lineage: Eukaryota > Metazoa > Chordata > Aves > Passeriformes > Nectariniidae > Leptocoma > Leptocoma aspasia. The sequence goes on along the minus strand of VXAX01002325.1, from coordinate 271,557 downwards.
TCCAAAACTATCATTCAGGCTGGGTTGCCGTGTAACTTCCTGTACCTTTCAACATGAGGTGTCTTCTAAAGATGGGGTGCAAGGTTAACAGTAATTTACTTTAGACAAGGAGGTTCTTCAGATAACTCACCTAAAAATAATGCCTTTACCAAATAGTTTCTTTTCTAAAATGTGTTTATGTAACCTGTCCTATTTGTGGCTTTTACTTTATTCAAATCATTCTTAGATACTTGAGTCTTACCCTGCCATACTGGTCTCTTTGGGAAGCAGCCTACCATAAATTATTACAGATGCACTGAGAAACAGTTGTGTCCCAAGACAAGGACTTGTGATTTAAGAATGCTGTTTTGAAATTCTCTTGAAACATATCAAACTTTTATTTTTTTACATTAGAAAGCATAGAATAGGGTGAGCTGATTAGGAAGAATGGTTCTTAAAATAAGACCTTCTAAAGAAGCTGACTGTACTTTGTCCTTTCAGGTGACTTTCTGGAAACAGAGTGATCATATTAAGAGTGATAAGTGTTTCTGCCTAGGCTATCAGCCTTCTTCAGGTGAAGAATGGGGAGCTGACAGCTGTGATGCTGCTATTTCCACCCCCTGTGTGCAGGAATGGAAAGCAGTTATTTCTTGAGAATTTGTTTTGTTCATAGATGAACAAAATTGAAAAGAACTGGAAAAAAAAGGAAATTGTCCAAAAAACAAAAGGAACTTCTGTTATTCAAAAATACTATATTTAATGCAGATCGTCAAGCTATCCTCATACAGAGGAAGGTTGGGCAGTGTAATAGGAGGCCATTTTGACTGTATTTAATTGTAGTCAAAAAGATACTAGTGTCAGAAGTGGAGATAGTTCCTAAAGGTCAGTATAAAAAGATGGCACAAGCATATTGGGAAAGGCAAAAGGAGAATAAAGTCAGTTACAATCAGCAAGGAGCAGTAGAAGACAACGACAGGACAGGACAGGTTCTGTTAGAGGTCAGAGGAAGAAAGAAAAGCTGAAGGCATGCTGTGTAATTGGGAAATGAGAAATAGCAGAGGGCATTGTGTAGGATTCAACACTGCTTTGATCTCAGAAGATAACTTGTATGCTTCTTGATAGCTGATAGAAAGAGCAGGTCAGAAGAAAGAAAGTAGTTGTAGTTTAAAAGTCTGTTAATCTACTATACCATATCTTCATTGGTTTGTCTAGTGTTCTGCTTTAATAGAAATCTGTCAATTCTATCACTAGAAACTGTTCTCTGTCTGGAAAGACATGCAGTACACTGCTACATGATCAAATTATAAGAATTGGGACTGTCAGAGGGTTGGGGCTCCTGGCTATTCAAGTCTCAAAACAAGCAACAAAGATTTTCAAGAGAAAATCAAGTGTAACCAATCTGATACCCTTAATTGAAAGAGTAACTGTCCTGGTGGGAAAGCAGAAGATGTGCTTAATTTTTCACTCTAATTAAGCTCTTGATGCTGTCCTGCATAGGATTCTTTCTATGTAAGTTTTGGAAATAAATTCTAGATAAAATTGCCACAGTGAATAAGTGCCTTTTCAAAAAGACACTCTAGCAGCAAATGCTAAGTGCTCAAATAGGACCTTTCAGAGACTGATGGGCTCATGAGGAATATGCTTAACTCTGAAGCTGGTGCTGAGATGGAGAAATTTGCAATCACTGGGTTTGATTTGTTTTATAATGTATTTTAAATAGTTTGAGCAGCATTAGGGAAAAACCACAAAATGCACGAATACAAGTGGAAATCAAATACTAATGGAAAGGGTTGTAAGTGGTGAACAGTGCAGGAAGAGGAGACTTGAGTGTTATTTCCAAACAGATTGAGTTAGCACTGTGATATGACAAAAAGGGGAAATCCTTTTTTGGACATGTTAGAAGAAGAGTGGGTACATGAACCAGAAGAAGTGACATTCTGGGATACCCAGTGGTTACGAGGGCTCAGTTGGCTGATTTTCCAAAACATATGTAGAAACTCAAGAGAAAGGCAGCTAAACACAGAAGTCTGGAAAACAGGACCTGTAAGATTATTTAATACATACATGCATTTGGCCTAAGAGAGAGGAGAAGCAAAAATCTTAAAATACTCTATAGTTTGCTGGGGTTTTCATATAACGTAATAGAACAAAAGCAACTAGATGTATGAGGCTTATATAAAGTAAAAATCACTGAGGGTCACTTTATTTGCTATAAAAGTGCTATAATTTCACTGAAATGCAGCAGGATTTTTTTTTTCTTTCTTTAAATGCAACATCAAATATACTGATGTAGTATTTTTACTTGAATTATAACTTTCATTAAAATTGAAAAGTAATTTTTCTAGGGATACCCTAGCTGTAATTACATTATTGTCGTGATGCATAAAATACATACCGTTTGTGGTTATCACATTTTGCTTTCTTTACAAAGGTGGGATACCAGCTTCCTAGGCTTATAGTTGTACCTGATGCTGCACTCTTAGACAACATTCTTAAAATAAATATAGTGACATTACTTTGTGTGTCAGATAAGTCTTAGAAAGCTACTCCTGTCTATGCTTCTTTCCCTCAGCAAATTACTGAAGATTACCTTTCTTTCTGGGAATGAGCATATCATTCACATAAAGTTTTAGGCTTCAAGAAGATCATGCAACTCTTACTTTTAAGAAAATAATACATTATTTCAGAAAAATCTGAGGTAGCAAGTCCTTAAAGTCAGGAGCAGTATGTGGTTGCTATCTTTTGATGGCTATCAGATGAAGAACTATGTGAAGAATGCGGTTAGCAGCTGCTGGTTTCAGTCTAAGTCAGGTTCCCAGTATTGTTTGTCCCTGAGTTTACTCTGTGGAAACAAGAGCATTTTATTAAAGTTCTCTTCCCTCCAAGAAATAAATTACTCTTTTGTCTTGTAGCCTACTGTTGTTAAACAGGTACCTTAAGAGGAAGACATTTCTTAGAGATTTGCATTGTTGGCAGGTTTTGTTTTGTTTTGGTTGGGATTTTTTTCTATTGTTTTTCAGGTGTTATGGATTATACATAAAGATTCTTTTCATTATTTTTTCATTTAGTCCTCAGGACATTAGAATTGTTTCAGTTTACTGATTTCTCAAATAATATTGTTTGAAGATTGAAATTGTGTCCTTTTAAAGTTATCAGCAAACATTGCATGATATGGTTGTGAAGCTTGTATAGAGACAATGTAGGGTTGCCTTCTAGAAGCTGTTTGTCTCAAATTCTTAGGAACATTGACCAAAAAATCCAACTCTTGATTAACAGGAGAGTTATAGTGATACATATACAAACTGGCAGCTTCTGTCTTTTGTCAGCACCACTTATTTGTTTGTAGCGTAATAAATTGAGAAATCTAACTGGAGTTTGTTGTCCCATTAGAAGGTTGCTAGGTTGTGTTGTTTCTCCATTAAATACTTGGAGTATCTTTCTTGGAGCAGTTCAGGTCTCTTGGTCCTGCAAGGACATGAATTGCATGCATGGGGTGTTTGTAATTATGGTAATAAAAATGCTGGAGCCCCACCTACTGCATGAACAGTTAACCCTGCTAGAGAAGTTACAAAATATGTCAGAACAGAGAGGATGGATGGCGATCCCATTAGTGGGTAAATTTTAACGCTTTTGTGAAAGAACTTGCGTTACTACATCAGGAATAGGTTGGATGAGTAAAATGTAGTAGTGGTCAAACACAGTTTATTTGGAGAAGGTGACTCCATAAAGGTTAATCTTTCTGTTCCTCAAAGAGACTTCATATATTGAAGATTTGACTGTGTTAGATAACCCCAAGTATGAGCAGTTGAATTGAAGGCAAATTTCAGTCTGAAAATTCACAGTGAGACCAGGACATGTTTAGCACATTTAGGTTAGATAAATCGTATTAAATCCAAGCGCATTTGACCTTGGTCTGCAGCTTGTTTCCAGGAAAAAGATGTTAATAAACAGAAAGACTGGAACATTCAGATTTGATTATGCAATTTAGGATTTTGAGAAAAATTCTCAGTCCTTGGAAAGACTGTTTACACATATTTCATTTGCATCAGCTTTCACCCTTGGATTTCAAGATTAATTTGCCTCAGAGAGCTAGGATTTGCTGTCTCTGTGAACTTCCCTGCAAATGTTTGGGAGGAAATCCTCTTAAAAGACTGGTGGTGTAAATAAAATGGGCTGGACAGTAGTCTCACTTCTCCATCAGAGAAGACAGAAGTTGCCTTTGAGATTCTGCCAGAGCCCATTTAAAATAATTGTGGTGCACTTTATTGAAAGTTCTTGAAAGGGAGGGGAAATACTGGGTTTAGTCAATGTGCCTTTTACAAAATAAATGTTTATCTAGGAAAAAGAGCATTTTTCCTCTAAACAATTCCCCTTGACTGGTTTAAGTAATTTTCTTTCAAAGGTTATGTACATACTCAGGAAAAATTAGATTTTGTAAAAGAAAAAATCTGAAATATTACTGTTATGTTAGGAAATTCAATGCATCGGTATTTCTAGCATACAAAGCTACGCCTAGATAAAATTCAGGCTTTCATAGTATTTTTATAATTATGCACCTAAACTTGAGTATCAAATGAAAATCTTTGGTTTATTGATGAATATGCCATGCCAGCATGTGTTAAACGCTTTATTCAATAAAGAAGTTAAGTAGGGCTAATGACCTATATTTATGTTCACAATTTAATTCTTATCTTGACCAAAATGTGGTGAGAAGTGGGTGTAACATTGTGTTTTGTAATGCCCAAAGCTTTCTAGAAGGACTATGACTCTTACAAGCCAATTGGTTATAATGTCACCGGAAGCTTTCTTAATGTAATGTGAATTAGAAGAAATTTGTCCCTGTCTTCTGGATTCAGGTAACATCCATGTCTCTCTAAAGCTTTAAATACTATAAGCACAGTGCTGTGTCTTCCAAAGAACATTTTTTCAGCTTATACGCTGAAATACACTGGTAGCATTACTTAATAAAAAACATTTGATTCAAAAATCAAAAAGTGAAACTGCTAGTTATAGGAACCACACAATAATCCATGCTTCCACGTGCAGATTGTAGGACCTGGCCAAGCATCATAAGCACATTGCAGGAGTTGGTTTATATCCAACACAAGTGAATGTTTATACCTCATCAGGCTGTAGGAGGCTGCTTCTATGCTGCTCTTTTTTCAGTATTCACCACTTCATTCTCATAATGGGTGTTTAGGAGCTTTATACCCAGATTCCATCCATCTCAGCTATTGCTGCCTTCACATCATCCTCTTCTCCATTAGAGTTTTCTGAAGTCTGGTTGTTTTAATGGTCAAGTTTACAGTGGTGTCTCACAAAGACTTTGATTTATTGATGCATATTTATGCATCATATTTATGGGTGAGCCCGTTGCAGATGAGAACTCCTTAAGTTGGATCTGCTGCCAAATCAGCACGTTATATAATTGCACCTTTGCTAGCACAGCTGTGCTGTTGCCAGCTGTTGTGTTTGAATGCCTTGCTAGGTGGGAGACTTTCTTGTTGCCCTTTTGGAAAATACATAATTTGTATGTTGTATAATTGGCAGAAAGAGAAACTGTGGGTGATATTTCTAACAGTTTGAGCTCAAATACAAGTCATAGATCTTTTAGTAACAAGCCCCACATGAAAGCGGGACAACTTAAGACGCAGTTGTTCAAGTGACTTGACTGTGACTTTGAAATGTATTTTCATTCATGTATTGGAAAATATTTTATTTTACTTCCCTATTGTCTTAGCTGATTTGTTATCCAAGTGTAATAAATTTAGGGGGGTTTTTTCCACTTCTGTGGTTTGATTTGATTGTGATTACGCAAGAACAGATAAACCTGGAAAAGGCACCACTCTTACATGTTGAAGTTTCAGAGAAAAGCTCAGCTTGGGCAAAATCGAACTTTATTAGCCTAATCAGTCCTTTAGATGCTGGAAAAACTATTTAATATTCTAGGATAAAACAGAAGGAAGCTTAGAAACAAAACCCAAAACTCTACCACTTGTATCAAACAAGGTAGTTGGAAACTGGTTTTGTGCAACAAACAAGCTTCAAGGCGTGTAAAAGTGTGTAACACTGGGAGTTGGGTGTTCAAACTTCTAAACAGCAAAAGCTATAAAATACTTCTGTGAATGTGCTCTGTTGTAGCACAGCATGCAAGAGACCTCAACATTCACCAGGCTGAACAGAGCTGCTGTTGCTTAAATAAATGTGCAGATTCTCTTTTAGGTTTTAGAATTTCTGCAGCACTTCTAGGGAGATTTTTTGTTATTACAGGAATTCTGAAAAAAATAGGAAGATTTTAAAGGTAACTTCCAAGTTTTGCTGTCCTACACCAGTAGTTATAGTTGTCTTATTATGTTATCTAAGAACTACTAGAGGGTATGAAACTGTAAGACTTTTGGGATCAAGGTAATTGTCAGCATTTGAGAATTGGGTTTGGATGGTTTCTTTGATTCAGATTGATTGGCTTTGGATGCTATTTGCAATTAAATATCTCTTTGCTGCTTATTAGTCAAGAATTAGAAGGGCAAAATCTGTGTATTTTAAATGTGTAAAAAAAAATTTGGAATTTGCTATAGATTGTCATCAAGGATAGTTTTGTGCATACGTCATAGCTCATGTGCAACATTTCATGTTCTTGTATATTGATGTTTAGATATAGCAAATGGCTGCAGTTCAGGAGGATATCGCCCCCCTCCCAGAACAAAAGAAGTGATCATCAATGGACAGACAGTGAAACTAAAATATTGTTTTACTTGCAAGATTTTCCGCCCACCTCGTGCCTCACATTGCAGCCTTTGTGATAACTGCGTAGGTGAGTAAAAAAAAAGATATGGCATATGTTCAATTTAGTAACTTATATATTGTTATGAGTACTTATCATAGGAGACAGAAAAAAAAACAGTGACAAGATTAGTCATGAGGTGACTTGCTCTGTTCATCTTCCCTTCCTACAAGATCTGTTAAATGTTCAGAATTTTAGAGGAGGCAGAAAAGGAGACTTGGCCTAGCAGATGTTGCTAGTCTAAGAAGGGAAATTATTTTCTGATGCGTACATCTTTCCTAACCTGCCCTAATGACAAAGAACACACCCAACTCGAATAAGGCCACGTATAATGTGCAGTGACCTTTCCTCCTTTTTGGGAGTCTCAGAAATGTTTTCTTCACCAAACTGAATTGAGGGCAAGGAGCTGCTTCTGCAGTTTGTGAGTAACTAACTAAGGCACGGTTCAAATGGTTAGGGCTGTGTGACCAAAATACACACTGTAGGTGATTGTTACCTTTGAGCAGTCTTATGGCTAGAAGTACTTATGTCAGAATCCATAAGAAATTACTGGGCAAACATGCTATTTTGAGAGTAAGTACAGGTTGTCAGGACCTAAGCATATTTTATAATTATGGGGTTGTTTTTTCTTTCTGAGTATCTTGTCCTTTTTCATTACTATTTTCTATGGAGGTCAGACAAGGTGATTAAGATATGCTTGGATTTAAAAGCAAACCAAAAAACCCCTACCAATCAAATCTGAGTGGTTTCCAGTTAATTAGATCACATTTGCAGTTTAGTGCAGTTGATTAGCACACTGTTGAGTCTGGATCTTATGCATTCAAGAAAATAATGTAGAAAGATGTCTCCAGCTGAGAAATGTAATTGCAGCATTCAGCAGTGATATTTTTAGATGTAAAGCAGTCATTGGAAGAATTGGAGTTTTATGTTTAGATGATACTCATTTAGGGAGTACACTTACATCAGGCTGAAAAGCTTATTAGCCTTTTGGCCCTATAGAATTGATTGGTATCTGTAGATGGTTTCTTCAGTAAATAAATTTTTCTGATGTGTTAGAATTTTGTAAGTGTTGCAAAAGCTATTGAGCTTGCTTTTACTGAGCAAGTGGGGATGTTTATGAATTGCAGTTGGCATATTTTTCAGAAAAATATTTTAGGAAATGTGTAACCTTAACATTACAGCGTTGTGATATTGCTCAGCAAACTGGACAATATGTAAATATAGTTTTTGACCAGTGTGATAAATAAAAGTTGAAAAGCTATTGTCTTTACCAAGAGAGCAAAAATAAGAGCAACTTCCACCGTATGACCTGGAGCTTATTTTAAAATAATGTTTTGGTTTTTTAATGCACTGATATTAAGGATTTTCCAATAGGTTATTCTGTAATCTGTGTCCTTTTCATACCACATCTGGAAAACCTATTCTGTAAAACATAAAATTAGTGATGGCAGGGAAACAACTTATATAGTCTTCTGATCGTGTCTGTGATCTGAAAAAACAGATGTGAATTATTATGAATATTTATCAGAAAAGAGTGAGCAAATGACATATAGCCGAGATGTCTTTTCTGCTCATAAGATAGGTATGATCATTGTAATTTCCTCTTGCACATTTTTTAATTTGGAGTTATTTGTTTTAAAGTAATTGAAGTAATTTGCTGCGGTTTTTCTGCTCAGTGTTTGTAATGGGAATTACAATAAATTGACTTTTTCAGGGTACACTGTATAGTAGCTTTGTTTCCTGATTAGATGTTTGTCATAGAAGTATTCGGGTGTACCGAATGCAAAAAGTGAAATCTATGAGTACCTGCAACTAATTTTCTATTAAAAATAGACGTCAAGAAAATTGGATGGCTCATGTACCTGCGGAAATCTAACAATCTGAGAGTGTACACTTAATCAGAGTGTGTTATGCAGTTTGCCACCACTTCTAAGTTATATTGTCTGTATGGTGGTGCTTTTATTTAGTTTCTGAATAAATCTTTTAATAGCAATGAGTGTTCTTGTGCCACTATTTATTCGTTCCTTACTGATTTAACTAAACCTATGCAGAAGTAGTCCTACTTCACATGCATACGGATATTTAAGTAACTTGTTCTATTTAAACATAACATACGATATTTAAGCAGCTCACTACCAGTATGACCATGCATTCCTTTTTACCACATAGTTTCCAAAGATTTTGCTGCAGTTACAAACCAGCTACAGGGACTCTGTCATACAGGAATGAAGTCTGTCCTCAAACCAGCACTCACTGCTCAGAAAAAACAGTGTGCTACTTTTACCTGAAGGTGTCTTATGATACTTGGCAAATGAATGCAGTGTGAAAGAGGTTCTTTCATTCTGTGTTTTCTATTAATGTCTTTTATTCTGTGAGGAATCTATTGCAGCATTTTAAATATGTAAGTACATACAAAAACTTACTCTTTATTTCTGTCTAATTGTTTAGTAAGCATATCTGTTACTTGACCTTGTTTGATTTTTGTTTCATCACTGTTTTTATAAATGTCTGTGGTATTTGTAGATAAAAACAACAACAAATAGCTTAAAATAAGAAAAAAAAGAGCTAATTTGAGTTCTAGCCATGGTAATACTTCAGACTCATTTAGCTCTACAGTATTTTCCTAGTAATGTCCAGAAAGATCTCAATTTTCATACAAATGTAGTTTGTTCCCTTTATGTAATACCTTAAAAATTTGGTTGAATAAGTGTTCCCTGAAGCACATACCTTGGGTGTATTCTTGATTTGCTTTCTTTACTGCCTCTGTGAATGTCAGTTGGAAGTTAGCCCCTCAAGGGCTTTGTGTACCATTATGTTGCTTAAGAATTACAAATGAGTTAAACATAACATGCATCTAAAAACAAGAGATAAAGACTTTAGAATAAAAGTAACCAAAGCAGACATAAATTCTGAGCTCAGGGTAGTTACTGCTGTGTCTTGACAATAGGTTTTGATGGCACTGTGTAATGCTAGAAAAAAGGCAGTGGTTAGGCTTGCTTCTGGAATGACCTAATGGCAGCTTTTTAATTTATTTTTGGTCACTGCAACATCGACTGTGTAATATCCTTTTGTTTTGTTCGGTTTTAATAATAATTTTCATTTTGTTTAATTCGATTTCTGTAATGAAAGCTGAACAAGAAGCAGGTGGCTCTATCTGAGCAATATGGGGAATTAATTTCCAAAGCACACTTAACACAGGCAATGTGAGACAGTGAGAATTACCAGTGTGTTCTGGGGACAAGCTTTTCCCTGTAGTTACTCCAGATACAACCATCTTACAGCCTGAAGAACACCAATTACTTCAAAAGCAGGCTGAGAGGTGGCATTGTAACAGTTTGGCTTTTCTAATGCAGGCAGTGTTTCTGAGAACCATTTTCTCAGGACTTTGTAGTCCTTTATAATCAATGTGTATTTCAGGACTTGGGTTTGCTTGCTTTTAATTCTATTCTGTAGCACTCTTTCTTCATTACCTTATTATTTCCTTTCTTGCCTTCACTTCCTTTTCATGGCCTTTGCTTATTTCTTTCCTTACATTTCCTGCAGTGAATAGAGTACAATTTTCACTTCATTTTGAACCTGTTAAACCTTAGCTCCGGTTGTCTTGAAATTACTCTATTGCTGAACAGTTAAAAGCACAAATTTGGCTGCTCTGACCATTATTTTCTTTTTTCCTTTCTTTTCTTAAGTATTTTTCCTAGTTTTTACAGGTGAGAAATGGCTTGGACTCTTTTTGTTTGGGTGCCCCAAAAACGTAGAACAAGAAGCTGCCAAATGAAGTACACATGAGCACTCACAGAAGTGATATCTTATTTATGATTGTGCCCTTTGTGAAATTAGATGTACTTTGGAAATTCAGGGAGCATGGCATGTGCTCCTAAGCCAATGGACTGCGAAATATATCAGTCTCTCTAAGAAAGAAAATCGTATTATCGGTTACTTAAGAGAGGTTGTGGCTTACACATTGGTCTGCATATGAAAAAATGCAGAGATGATCAGAACATCTGATTGTAAATGATGTTGTAAACCTCAAGGTGTCAGAGTAGAAATTGAAGAGAAAAATTATCAGTTAAAAAGATTAGGAACCTAAGAAAATAAGCACATATTTACATTCAGTGCAGTAACAATTTGCAGAATGGTTAAAAAACTCAAATTCCCATAAAAGACAGTAATGGAAGTGTGTAAAAAATGTGCTTTCCTGTAGAAAAGAGAGAAATTAATCCATAAACTTTTTGTGGATGCTGTCACTTGGTAAAGGATACTATGCTTCCTTTAGGGACAAATTTGGGGTTTTAAAATCTCTTCCTCCACAGCTGGGTGTGTGTCAGGCACTCATATGCCAGTGTTTGTACTCAAATGGGTATGTAAAGAGGGATTGTTAAGCAGTGAGGTCCTTCACTGTGCACTCTTTGTACCTCTCAAAGAGCAGCCATTCTAAACTGCTGCTGCTGCCTTTGAAAATGTCACCATTGCTGTGCATGCAGTCGAAGGAGTTTGTTAATTAGTCAACATTTATTATTGGAGGGTGCAGTGAAGTGATCTATGTGACAATACAGCATAATTACTATGAGCTATCCTAGGGCAATGGCTGGATGTTTTCCTAATTAATCAATTGCTATTTTTATTTTGAAAATTAAGCATGTTTATTTTCTTTTTGTGAATTGCACTGGTCTGCAAGTATTGAAGTTGATTAGCATGCAAAAAGTTGTCATTGAAACTTATTTTCTTAAAACTCCACCCAGATAGCATAGCTGTCTGGAACAGTTTAAACAGTCATGAATGTGAAGTACATGTTAAGAAGCCCTTGTGTTTGTTTTTCTGACTTTTGTTGTAGATATCCATGCACATTATTAACTTATTTCATTAATAGAGGCCCATCTTTCCCGGTGTTACATTGCTGTTTCAGTTTGCATCACCGTGTAAAGATTAGTGTCCAGAATGTAATTTGAAGTAAACTTTTGGTGAGTATTTCCCAAATTTTAACATGAGGCCAGAGGATGCTTTCTTTCTGTTTAGTTTTCATGAGCTGTTTTGATTTGGAATCAGTGTATGAAAGTGCTGAAGCTTGGTGATTTAAAGGATCCATTGTGCATTGTCCATTATAGATGTTCTAAAGTAAAATAACATCAGTGTGCATATAAATGTAACTCGCAATTGATCTTTTGTTATTCACTGCTTTTTTTTCATTTAAATTTCTACTCAGATTTCATTCCACAAAAGTAACAGCAAAGGTATTGTCAGGGCAGCGACTGTCAGGCAGATGAATGGTGTCTAAGTTAAATTGATCCAGGTATTTGATTGTTGTTGGCAGTTGATTGCAAATCCTATCAGTGGGGGTGGTTTTTAAAATACTATTAAATAAATAATTTTCTTAGGAGTGATGATTTCAATTGGTGAAACTGAACATTGGAGCTAAGGGTAGTTTTTATGAATATGCTATGATTATTGAATATAAATTTTTTGTTATGTTAAATTATCAGATATTTTGAACTGACTGTAAAGGACTTAATGTAATGGTTATATTTGCTTTTGTGCATGTGTGCATCACTTTCAGCAGTTAGGATTCGACTGCTGTATCTTAGAAGAAAATAAATACTCTTTGTAATAAAATATATTAATTATATGGACTTCTAAAAACCTCATTTGTTTTCTTAGACATTTCAAGAGCAATCAAATTCTGAAAGTACTATTTGTCATACAAAATGTCAAGTCAAGAAGCCTGAATAGATGTGACCATATCATGGCATCATAGTCCTTCAAAAAGCTTTAATTGTCATCATTATAAATACATGCAGATGTGTCAGTCTCTCTGCATAATTACTCAGTGTGAGTCCTTGACAATGGACATTGTAGTCCTGTGTTGTACTACTGCTACTATCAAAAGTACTTTTGAGTAATCCAGGCCCAGCTGGTTGAGCTGTAATTGTGACTTCTTACTGGCGCAGGATTTGCATAGTGGGCTCTTGACTCTTTCCAGTCATGGGATACATGTTTGCATGTTTTAAATAAAGATTGTAACATTCAAGGAATGCCTTGGGTTAGTGCCTTTGCCCTACAATGCTTTACTTGCACAGGGTGGAAAAATTACCAAGTGAATTTGAACTTTTTCTCACTGGAATCTCCTAGTAACATGACCTAGATATTTTTGCACCTGTCGACTTCTTGTCTTTGAGTCCTACCTTCACACTGAGCTTTAGAAAATGTATGCTGGTGTGCAGTGATCCAGTTGAGCAAAGAAAAAAGGAAACAGTTGTTAAATACTGCAAACTGCAGGGCCAAGCTGGCCTACAAATGTTCCATATAAAAATGGTTTTGCGTTCCTTGTAAATTATTAGGCTTTCATTAAATGTTTTGAAAAGGGAAGGAAAGCATTTGGGTCATTTTGTGCATGGTTTCCTGGAGTGTAGTGATTGAAAAACGGAAGCAGAACATTTAAGTATTTAGGAGTCTACATGCTGTGCTGTGGAAAAGTAGAGATTTGACTCTTTGGTTCTGAGCAGCAAGGAACATGCTTTGGTGTGGCTTCTGAAGGAAACGCTGCATGTGTAAGACCATTGCTTAGTAAAATGGGAAATGTTCTCAGTTTTGTTTTTATCTGAGATATCCAACAGTTAATGTTTCCTATGCAAGTTTTAAATATAAATGTTTCAGGGAAGGTAAAAAATGAGGAATGTCTAAAGTATTAAGTATAGTGTTTTTCTGTCATCCAGTTAGCATAGATTATTGGGTGAGAGTTAATCAGACCACTTGGGTGAGTTTTAATGAGACCACTGAGTCATGCTGACAGCTTGCTGCTTCCAAAGGGATTTGAATGTCATCCTCTTCTTTATTTTTTTTCCCTATTTCCATGATTCTCTTGTTTGTGCCTGTTCACAGACCATTTGGTAACACACTGCCATTGGTAAGTCAGTTTTTCCTACTCATCAATGAGCAAAATAATTCCTTTTTTTATTTTCCTGCCAGTCCAGGGAACTGACCTGATTCATCATCAGCTTACACAATGAAAGAAGGAAGTGGGATGAAGTGGCAGGAAAGGCAGCATTTGACAATCTCTTTCACTGCTACTAAGGTTTTCGATTGGCTCAATTATCTTGTGAAGCCTCATCCTTTGGATGTAGTTATGGGGGTGCTGACTATCCTCGGAAGTTATTATTTAAATGCAAAGATGCTGATCACTTGGGAAAGAGTAATGAAATATTCTTTGTTACTGACAGTTCCTGAAATTTCTTACCTCTTTGGTTTTCTGTGACTTGCACAGCAGCATTTACAGTCTCCATTTACTCATGTCCTCTTTTCATTGGTGCTTTACCTTATAAACTCTTCACATGTTTTTTCAGTCTTTTTTTATTTGCTTCAGGTTTTGACCTCAGATCCTGAAAAATTAATCAAAACTGGATTTCCCCTGCAGTTGTGTAACTGCTAACAGTTGTCACAGCTAGGCTGAATTAATACTTAGCTGCTTCTGAAGGTGTTATTTCGTCCCTTCTCTGGCAGTGTGTTCTCAGTGCTTCACTCGGGCAAACTTAGGTGTTTGTCTGATGAGGTGATCTGAGGAGATAGGCAGAAGAAAGCCACAATTTTAGGTTCATCTGGCTTTGTCACCCTGCTCCCTGCAGGGTAAAATGAACACCAGGTTTGGCCTAAGAATGGAGAGCCATGAACACACAGGCAAAAGACTTCACAGAACTGCTGAGATGGTGGAAACTGGGCTATCTGTTCTATCAGTAGTTCTTGATTAGGTAGGTACAAGATACAGGTGTAACATCAAGAAGGCAAATATCTTGCTGGCTTTGTTTAAATTTGAGTGTAGGAGGATGATATATCACAATATTTCTATCCATAGAGTGCTTCAGCTTTCTTCTTCCCTCATTACGAGTTCTAATACGCTTATATTAATGTGAGTTTATATTACCAATGTTTTAATTGTCTGTGTTTGCCTCAAATATTTTTGCATTACCTTGCCACAAATGTTTGTTTGAATACAGTCATACATTGACTATCCAGAACTGCAGTCATCCTCTCTTAATAGTCTGTTCTTCACAACAAGAAATTGCATTTCTATTTGCTCTGCATTTTAGGTTTGTGAGGGCTGGAATTCCAGTTTTTCTCAGCATCAGTAGTTTTTAATTTCTCAATGACATTGTCTTAATTTTGGTGCCAGCATTGTCCAAGTGGAGATGTCAGATAGAGCTTGCTTTACAAAACCATTGGTTGTTCAGTTGTCAGGCCTCTGGAATGCTGGAGGTGAACCTTAAGACGCTGTGTTACTTCTTCATTAGTACTTACTAGGTCATGTGTTTTTCTAAGGAAGAAGAAACAGCTCCAGATTTAATAGATTTTGTATTTCTTAACAGCATTAGAAGTTTCTGCTTAGCATTTGTCTCCTCATTTTGCCAGGGTTGGCAGTTTTCTCCTGCATTAATAACTAAGCAGAGCGGCTCACAAGGTGTAAGGTTGTTGTCTTTAAATTGCATTCACATATTTGTGTTCTGCTAATGTCTTGCCTTTTAATGTACTGTTTTGTGGCACATGTCACATGCCTTTCTATTTTCTGACTGAGAAAAAAGAGACCAAATGTATTTATCATAAGATTAATGTAAACCTTTTCATATGCGTCTTTTTTCACTAGAGTTGATTCCAGTTTAATACTGTAGTAGTGGTTTTTGTATTCAGCCTTTCTGGTCCATTCCTCCTTTGTAAATATCTTAGGTAGTTACTTAACTTCACAATGATTAGCAAGGTATTTATTGAGAAAGCAGAGCCTTTCAGTTCACCAGGAAAGTTTGAAGATGGAAATTGAAGAGGACTGACAAATAGGTTAAAAACACCAAGTCAGTCTTCAGTAAGGAGTGTGTGTATGTATAGGAACATGAGTTTATAGATAGAGGGGTTGAGTGTATGTGCATGTTTTTTGGCTGCATTTATCTGAATTCATCAAATAGATGTCTGCATATATCTAAATGTTGTTGCATGGCTAGAAACAGCTTTATGTCTGTCTCTATTTCATAATTCATTTCCTACTTTGTCAGCATAGAAGAAAATGAATCTGTGTATATGGAATTCATCTTCCAAGACATGTAATGTATTTTTTTAGCAGTAGTGTTCAAAAATACCCTAGGATCCTGCTTTTTAAAATGGCTCTGTAGCTGTGTTTCTTTGTGGTGTTGTTTGCTTATGAGTTGTGTGTATGAATAAATTTAAATGAAGTAGAGTGTTTATCAGAATATGAGGGCTCATTCAGAAGTACAGATTTGAAGACCAGCACTTTTAAAATGCAATATCAATTTATTTTGGGAATACAACTGTAGTGCACTGAGGAAAGGTAGTATCACCTACCCAGAGTGTTTGGTTCTTGGTATTCTTAGCAGTACTCCCTCAATCACAGTATTATGAAGTCTTACCCTAAGAAAGTTCAGTAACTTCACCTTGAATAGCCCTGTTGGAATTTGAAACAGATTTATGGCAGAAACATGTGGTCCAAACAGCTGTCATGCAAAGCCATTTTTAAAAAAGCCCCTGAAAGTCTAGTGGACTCTGAAATCTGTTGTGCATGTTGTTTTGACTTTTTTAAAATGAAGATAATACTAAATACATCTTTCAAGAAAAGCCTCTAATGTAGGCCTTTAACACAAATCCACAACTAAAATAAGCTGGTGTACTTGGTCAGATGTGCCTCTCTAACACGGGGCTTAAATGACTTTGGATTTATAGCTCGCCTTTCCTGTGGAATTACAAATAGTTTGATAGTACGTCAGTGGAGGCATAAAAATCACAGAAAACAAACCAGGATTTGGACAAGGATCAGAGAGTGAAAGAAAGAGTCAGCATGAATGCATCTGTCTTATGGTTTTGGATTTGATTAAAACAACTTTAAAATTCTGTCAGTGTAATCTCTCCAAAGTAAAGTTAGGAAATGCAAGTTTGTTTCCTGGCAATAGCTCTGTTTCACTACCCAACATACTAGGACATAGAGGGTGGATCCAGGCTGCCTGGGGAGAAGCAGAGTAATCCATTCCCTCTGCTGCTTACCAGCACTGAGGCATTTCCCCCATGTTGGGGACACTTTTTTCTGATCCACCCTAACCT
This sequence comes from Leptocoma aspasia, assembly GCA_013399835.1. Classification (NCBI taxonomy): domain Eukaryota; kingdom Metazoa; phylum Chordata; class Aves; order Passeriformes; family Nectariniidae; genus Leptocoma; species Leptocoma aspasia. The sequence goes on along the minus strand of VXAX01002325.1, from coordinate 254,714 downwards.
TTTCCTATCTCATGAACGAGTTCTCTCAGGGACATAAAGAGAAAAGGTTTCACTTAGTAAAAAGGAGACAGAGCCTATCGTGCAAAGCGTAACAGAGCATACAGATTACCAGTTTTTATATTATGTATTTAAATTTTAGCATTTGAAAAGTGTTTGATGTGAATGATTTTGCTATTTTTAATGATCTTGTATGACAGTGTCAACTCCAAGTGGAAAAATAGGTGGTCTAGAATGAAGAATATCTTGAACAAAGCAATAAAAGGAAGTGGGAAGGTGTAAATATTTCATGCTCCAAATGGATGGATGATATGATAGTAGACATAAGTCAGAGGTGTGATCATGACAGATGTAAAGGAAAGAACCTCAGAAATTACAATTTTGAGTAGAAGATGCACTGAAGGAAAGAAAAACACCTTGTTTTGAAAAAATCAAATACAAACTGAGTTGCTAATGCTCCATGTGACAATGGGTAAATACATGCTTGCTGGTCTGACTGCACAATTTGTCACAATAAGGCTGTTAGTTTAACAGGAACTCACCTCAGCCATGCTTTGATTTCTTTAAAAGCTGTAAGGTTTCATTCAAGTACTCCTTTTTTTTCTTTTCTATTTTTGTTCCTTTCTAAATAAGAACTTCTCTGTGGCTACTTTGCAAATGCCAGTTAAATCATAAGTTTTAATATAGTATTCAGAGAGCATTTTTTTGAATATACAGCATTTTATTAATTGTTTTCCATTTTTTTTTCTTCTGCCTCTCATTTCAGAACGGTTTGATCACCACTGTCCCTGGGTAGGCAACTGTGTGGGGAAAAGAAACTACAGATTTTTTTATATGTTTATTTTATCTCTGTCCTTTCTGACAGTCTTTATATTTGCATTCGTTATCACCCACGTCATCCTTCGTAAGTATGCTGGTGAAATCAGATTACGTATGTAGCCATTTGCTTGAGTTTTTTAAGTTAATATTTTGATCATTCAGGGTTTATTTATTTATTTATTTGTTTATTTGCCTTTTCTCTGAAGCTTCACAATCCTCAATGAGTCCCATTCTGGTCTATAGTAGGCACTGCTCATGTAGTTAGTGGCCTGGCACTGGCTTTACCTTAATGCAGTCTTAATTTTTTTTTTTTTTAATTTTTTTTGTCCTTTTATGGATGATTAATTGGAAAAGCATTGCATATACTCTATGTTTAAGTATACAGGTAGTATCAGTTATCTAAAGAACTTCCATGTGCTTTTTTAACTGTAAGCATGGGTCACTTACCATCCTGACAAAGAGGTAAATTACTAGAAAATAGATTGTAGCTATACTTTTTGTATCTTGCTGTTTAGCTTTACACCATTATCAACCCTTTTTTTAACATGTTATTTTCATTTGCATAGAGATTCTGAGAATAACCAATTCATAATAGAGTGAATCAGAAATATTAATGCATTTGAGACTGATTTTTCTTTGTATTCCTAGGTTGTGTTTGAGGTCAAAACTCTTTTGGGTACTGTCTTTTTTTTTCCATACTCCTGACTAATTTTGCTGGCTCCTATATGATGATGATGGTGACATTTATGGTGACAGGTTACATGACTTGTCTTTAAGCACCTTTTGTATGTTGGGGTTTTTTAACCCACTATTGCTAGAAGAACGTTCTATATTTTTCACTTATTGTATAGGATATTGCTTTAAAGAGTGTTTCTTTAACCACTTTGGAAATGTGATCTGTTTATTCCTTTGTATTCTATATTGCAACAGAAACCTGATAGAAGTAATCATTTCAGTATGCAACACATTTTATAAAGTTAACTTGATGATGATAATATTCAGAGAATGTTTTACTGGAAAAAATATGTCAGATTGTGCTCAATTTCCAAAATTGTTCACAACATGCAGGGAAAAGTTGTATTTTGAAGGGCAGAATTCCTGCTCTTACTTGTTCTTTGCAAAACTATGCAAGTACTGAGAGGTTCTCCTCTAGCTCAGAAATCTAGTTCATAGGCTGGAACTGCGATGTGTAATTTTGTGCGAGTCTGAATTAACAACTTGTTTACACTACCAGATGCAGCATTTCTAATACCAGTTGGAAAAAGCAGAAATAAGATGTATATATTGTTTAAAAAAGGTAAATTATTGGAAAAAGAACACTTGCCATTAATACTTAAGTGCTTGTTATCTATCTGGGCATACATGAGCATATACATGCACACCTTTTACATTTAAGAAGAAAAACACATGGGTTTTTTCTGCAATCTTTGCTAGCATTCAGTAGTTGAAAACATTCCTAGTCTGACAACGTAAAGCTTTTTTTGACACTAACCTACCTTCATTTCACAAGGACTTCAGTGCTTTTTCTTTAGTTTTCAGTGTATGAGTTATCCATATAATGTCAGTATTTCATGTTATGTATGTTAAGTAGGTTTATCTAGTGGATTTTAAATTTACTGTCTCCATACCTAACTCTTAAGTATGATTTAGACAAAGAGCAGAGTAATTAATTGTGCCTCTGTGTGGTTGAGAAGCACTTAAGCATTGTGTAGGTGTTACAGATTACGTATAGTGAATGTCAAATGCTGAATTGCCTGTCAGCTGCAACATATTCTTGCCATGGAGGTTCATCTACCTAGAATGAAACAAGAAAAAATATCCTTAAGTTCCAAAGATTGGTCACTCCTCAAAGGCAATGGGAGCAGGTATGAAATGTGATTAGTTCCTTGATGTTTAGTTGATACACTGGAGCTTCAAGCCCAGCTTTCAAATTTGTCTGCTATAGTCTTGACAGTGTCCAAAAAAGAGTTGTGTACAAATAAAGTTTTCTTATCACTCTACTCTCTTTGTGCCTACCATACCTCTAGAAGTCCTCCTGTCTACCTTTCTAATAATTACCACTCAACAATTTGTGTTCTGTTTTATAGCTCTTCAGTTCTTTAGCTGATGCTAACCATTAGGCAGAATTCTCAGTTACTGAATCTGAACCTTTGCTCTTGGCATAGGCTGCTTTTTGTTAGTGTGGCTGAAGGAAATCTCAGTTTTTAGACCTCAGACTATGACCTTCCTACAAGATTTCAAAGTCATACATAAGTCCTGGCAAAATTATTTTAATGCCTCTTGATTTAGACAGATTTTTGAAGTTTGTATATTTTTTAAAATACATCTTACAAATTGGCATTTTACAAATTTTGGTGGGCCTAAGTGGTGATGAGATATAAGATACATATTTTCTGTTTTCTGTGGCCTTCTGAGGCATACAGTAGAAGTTGGTTCTTTCTCAGTTTAAGAATATGTGCACATAACATTATTGAAGATAATAAAACTAATCTGTAAATCAGTTACTAAAGGTACTGTCTTGCAAGATTTTCTTCCCTCTCCCCAGGTTGAACACATTTCCAGTAGTAGTATCTGTCTTTACAGTTACTTGTCTCTGTTTGAGGCATCAGTAATTTCACCTGTTTGTTGCAGTGAACAGCCTTCCCCTTCTGATGTTTTGGGCACTGCTTGGGAGAGTGTGACCAGCAGTAGGGTATAGAAATCACACCTATCTGCTGCCATTGCCATTAAGGATGCTAAAAACAGTACGAAGGCAGGGAAAGTTCCATTAGTCTTGTACCTTGAGACTAAGAACCAATTATAAGAGTCTGAAAGGGCTCAGAAATACAAGGTAAGTAACTTCCCACTTGTAAAAATAAACAGTAAAATTGTCCAGATAGATCTAGAGAATTATACATATATTTCTTTGTTCTTGTCAAGACAAGATTCTTCTCTCCATACAGATCTTCAGATTAATTTAGCTAAGTGGAAAATTTTTGCTCTGGGGAAAACTTCAAGCCTGACGCATTTAAATCATTTATGTTATACACCCAAGTTCAAACTGTGTGCCTGTAGCTATGTCACATTAAGTCAGTTTCTACAACAAATTCACTTGTTGCAATCAGCAAATTGTGAAATCACCCTAATTGATTAATATCTCATGGTTATGGAACCCAAGTGCTTTTTTACTTTGCATGCTTCTGCATTTCTAGTTGATGGGCTCATGCTTCTTTTGAGCTCTTTTCAGCTACTAGCTTGTCTTTTATTTGCCCAGAGGCAACAGTAACCTATTAGAAAAATCTTCTGTGTAGGTGCAGTAGGAGCAGAATTATAAATAAGAGAGCCTTGCTTCCCAAACAAAGGATGGAAAGTTGGGAATCTGAGTTTATAGAATAAATTTTCCAAGTCAAAAAGTTACTTTGAAAAATGGTATTTCAAAATGAAACAGGAGGTTATAATTTTTTGTTTCCATATTAGGTCTGAAAAGAACAGGGGTAATCAGAAATCTTGTTCATGGGAAAGTATGTGTGCATCAATTTGGTATGACTGAGAAAATATCCTGCAGATGCTAAGCCTGATAAGTTGCTCAAGGGCTTTTTTGATGTTGCTGCTGCTGAGCAACATATTCTCATATTCATATTAGTAAATCTATTCTATGATTATTTGGTTATCTTCAAATAATGTTAATTATTTTAACTATAGTGAAAACATCCCATAGTCCAGTTTCTTACTTGGCTGGTAATTTTGGGTTCTATTTCTACAGGTTCTCAACAAACAGGGTTCCTCAATGCTCTGAAGGACAGTCCTGCAAGATATCCTTTCACTGAAACTTATTGTAGATTTTGTTGCAAAATAACACCTGAGATGGTTTTGCTTGTTTCCTTGCTATTGTTGAATGTGTGCTTTTAGACTTTATCAGTTAATTGTTTCATCACTTCCTGCACAATAGGATTTCTTGCCACATGTTGGAGGTAGGAAAGAGACTGTAGCCTGGAGTGGTTTTTATTCTTCATGTTTTGCAGAGCAGTACTCTTGACAAAGATCTGTAGTTTCCATGTCTATGGAATGAAATTTATTTTGTGATGGAATTCATAAATGCATTTTGCACTATACACATGCTGTGGTTTCACTAAAAATATTCAAGAATTCTTCTGCTTTTACAACTGAAAGTATCCAAAATGGCTGATTATTTTCAGGATAGAAAAAGAAGATTTTGGAACAACAGAAACAACATGCTTTCCTTGAAGAACGCAATTTTTGAAACTATTCTTTATGTTTTATAGAAGCCATTTTCAAATAGCAACTTGCATTAAGTTACATAGCAGTGTGTAAATTGCATACACAGAGACTACTATTGTTGTTCAGTCTGGAAAAGACAAGACTCTGGGGGGATCTCATTGTGGTCTGTCAGTATATAAAGAAGTTGCATAAGAAAAACAGATTTCTTAGCAGAGCCTGTAGTGACAGAACAAGGTTTTAAGCTGAAAGAGAGCAGGCATAGATTGACCATAATAAAGTTTCTGCAATGAGAGTGGTGAGACACATGGACAGGTTACCCAGAGATTTGGCGGATGCCCCATCTCTGGGAAATGTTCACGGCCAGGCTGGATGGGGCTCTGAGCAGCCTGGTCTAGTGGAAGATGTCCCTACCCATGGCAGAGGGGTTGGAACTATATTGCCTTTAAGGTCCCTTCCAACCCAAGCCATTCTGTGGTTCTATTCTGTAAATGCTCCATGCACTTTTTATCACTTCATGGGAGCCTTCTGTGTATTTTCTTCTCAGTGAGAATGGAGTCAGAAAGGAGCTAACATAAAAAAATGGGAAACTGACGAAACCGCTGGTTAGTTTCTGTACAGACAGTAAGCTTCCTGTTGCTTGTGTATATGTTTTGAATAGTTCCTGTCTGAATAAACAGTTTTCACCTCTCACAAAGACACTAAAAAAATAATTCTTTCCCAGTTGTCCATTGTGTCTCACACAGCTTGCTTTTCCACACAAAGGTAGGAAGGAAAAACTGTCATTCGTACTTGTGCATCGAGACCTCTTTCCAGGTAATTTTCCCAAGCGTCAGATTCTGCAGATACGTATTTTTGTGCTTGTCTTCATCAGGTAGAGTCACTGAGCTGTAAACTCCCTTTTTAAGCAAAGCCATGTTCAGATTTTTTTGCACAAATAATTTTAAAAAGCACAAACAAACAGTTCTAAATAGCACAACAGTAGCTTCCAATTAAAACAATTACAGTCAATTCTTACAAAAGATAATTCTTTCAAACTATTTTCAAACTGAGAATAGCTTTTAGTTTTCTTTAAGTCAAAAGATAATTGCTTATGCATTTGAGGATTTTTGTACAGGAACAATGGCCTGGAATTCATCATTTGTGTTCGGAGATGTGCTGCTTTAAAAGGCTTAGTAGCACATCTTGCAGAAATGCCTGGCTTTGATACACTGGACAATTTAAAAGCTTGGTTGCAATTAATAACAGTAAAAAATAAAATTGTCCAAATAGTACTGGAATGCTGCTTTGGAGCCAGTCAATTCAGGCACAGAGAACATGGCCATTTCAATCTTGCTAACAACCCTGTGTGAGACACTAAGGGAAAATTGTACTGTATGATGCTATTAAGATGCTATACCATAATACACTAGAAGATTATACTTTGTTAGAATGCATTGCTTTTTTGTGTTTGTCTCACAGTTAATGGACTTGGGTTGAATTAATGGATTCTGGTTAATTTGACATAAACTACCCTGCTGTTGTCGAGTCAGTTTTGAATAATTGTGTGGGGAACTGAAAAATGTCTCTTCCTGTGGGGAACTGAAAGAGGTCTTGAACTGAAAGGAATTCTCCTTTTGTTTTTGGGGTTTTTTTTTTGTTTGGTTGGTTGGTTGGTTTGGTTTGGTTTGGTTTTTTTTCCCCAGTAGGAATTATGACATGGAGGGAGAAACTCACTTTTCAGTACCCTTTTGAGTGTAATTGTGGTGAGGAACATCCTGTTAGCAATATGTTCAGGTTGCAGGGAGCTCTTTTCCCTCTGAGGTTCTTCTTTTCTGACCTGGTGAATCTTCCTCTTGGTGTGTAGATTCTACCCAGCAGTGGTCATCTGCAGCCTTCCTTACTATTTCTACTCTTTCAAAGCTCAGTTTGTATTGTGCATTATGTTTTGGGTTGTTTTCTTCTTTTACACGTTTTGGAGCCCTCTGCCTCTGTTTCCTTCCCCATTATCCCTCATACTTGCTGTATTAGCTGTGGCTGTTGCAGAGAGTCAGAGTTCCTGTCTTGTGTTGTCACACAGCCTGAGGAGGAAATGGGAGGCAGAAAGTAGTGAACCTGCTGCTCAGCAATGCACTTTGGTCATCCTGCTGCTTTTGGAGCAGATCTGCTCAGAATGCAAATGGCTCTTTTCTGGCTTTAAACCACTCTGATAGAAATTGGTTCTAGGGAAGATGATACAGACACTTCAGTTATCTCCCAGTTCATTAGGGGTGAGCAGCCCTGCAATACAAAACTCTTCACTTTTAACTAATGTTAGGATTTTTTGTTTTGCAAGTATTTATGTCCATCCATGCCATTTCCAGGCCATGTCTCTGTGTAATGGTGAGGAGCCATCATATTTTTCTTCTATTGATAGGTTCAGTGGTAAGGGTGTATTTTCTGTGTTCTAAGGCTGTGTCCTTGTTCTGGAAAATTTTGAGTTGACGTTGTCTTGGAAACTGACTTCACTAAAGGTTGATACGGTTAATATACAGATTATTTTTATCCTATTCTTTTCTCATCATTTTGTTCATAGTGATGAATTTTATGTATTTTTCTAGGAACCAAAGCCTTTTCTTCTGTTGATCCATGTTTCCTGGGGAAAAAAAAAAAAAAAACAAACAAAAATATTTAAGTATTATAGAAAATAACATTCTCAAAGCAGATGTATTCTGAGTTCATGGCTGTTTTGTGTAAATAAATAAATAAAAGCTATAGAAGGAAGCTTTCTACAGAAAGTTTGGTAAGTTCCTCTTTATGCTTGATTCTGTAAGGTTTGGAAGCAACTTCATTGTCTTACTTCGGAGATAATGACTCCTTTAGAGTTAAAGGAATTATATAAACTGTAGTAAGTATGCAATGTTGAGTACTGACTGTTTTTCCTAGTATACCAATCCCTGCATGTGCACACCTTTGCTGCTCCCTTGGAGGTGAGGATGCTCATGCTGGACACGTCCCTGTGCTGTTCCCTGTGAGTCACAAGTGAGAGCGCCCCGCGAGCTCCCGTCCGTGCACCTCGGTGTGCAGCCCTGTAACACTGCACCTCACACCAGCAGTCTGCTGGCTCACAGTGTTTGGCAGGGGTGGTGCTGTGTCTGGGATAGAGTTTATTTTTTGCTGACCCCTTTGAAATATTCCAGAGATCTCAAAGGACTTGAGCACTACCCTGAATTTTGTGATTTTAACTACTTGTTATTGGATTTTTTTCCCATTTGCATCTATTTCCTTGACTTTTAATTACTGTGCTGGAAGCTGTGGTGTGTTTTTTCTCAGTATGGTCCATTGTTGGCCTCTCAGGTTTTCATACGTATTTGATCAGCTCCAATCAAACAACAAATGAAGATGTAAGTTTGTAGTATATTTCTACCTATGTATTTCTAAACAGTAATGAGGAGGTTTTTCTCAAGTCAGACATGTCTACATCATTTTGTGAATACCTCAGTAGGAAAGAAGGAAAGTAATATGGTCATGCTTGATTCAGAAGATAAGATGAAATCTTACTATATTTGTTGTGGTTTGAAGATGTGCTCATTATATACATAGTATGTCCATTATCGTTTACACATGTAGGATCTCTATCTTGAAATAGAAAAATACAGGAGGGAGGAGACAAACAAGTGTATTTTATACACAGGAAATGAATAAGTACTTTTCAGTATCTCCTTTTCACTGGGAGTGGTAAATATTCTTTAAGTCAAAAATTGCTTACTATGAAACTTGAAAAGTGTATTGAATTCTCTAAACAAAAATTTCATCCTTTATTTTATCTTACCTCTGAAGCTTTTTTTGCCATTCTGAGGTCCAAAGCCTCTGGCAAGGAGAATATCATTAATTTAAAGATCAACTTTGTCATTTCTACAGCTGTCTATTTTGCATGTAGGATTCCTTTGTTTTGGTGGTGAATTATGCTGAACTGTGTGTGGAGTCTTCATGTGACCTTCCCTAACTAAAAGGAGAAATGTGTAATGAATGAAAGGAGAAAATAGAATTAGCTAGGGAGCTAATGGTATAGAAGGCTTTTGGATATATAATACGTGATCTGACAAAGCCCTGCAGGCTTTAAGTTATTTTATTGTAATTTCCTGTTGTACCTTTTTCATAGGTATCTGGTAGATGTAAAAGTACCATCTTTAGTGTTGTCAAGTGTTTTGTTATTGTTTAAGGTCACAGTTAAAATTATAAATTATACAGTAAATATCAATCAACCAGAAAAACACTTCCCAAGCAGGATCAAAATGAATTGTGCTTCAGCATCAAGTATCAGAGCAAGTAGCCTGACTTGGAAGAAATCTACTTTGTTAATAAGACAGTCGAGATACTCGATTATTCCTCGGTTATTAAGTTTACACCAAGGTTGTCTCTCTAGATGGACTTAGTGTGCTTCCACCCACTTCCCTCAAGTAAATGTCTCTTATGGATTGTTGAAAGATAGATAGCAGGGAACTGCAGCAGTGGAACATGTCTGAATATCAAGGAAACTGTTCAGTAATTTAATTTAAAACGTAAATTCACAATTAAATACAGCAAGACATTTTACTCAGGCTCTCAAGTATCTCATGAACAGAAAAGCAAAGTAGCTAAGGCAAAATGTAATATTCAGTAAAATGTAGCAATGGCTGCATTTGCTATATGGTATTTTAAAACCTTTTGTGAACTTTAGGGAAGATAATGTGTGATATTGCACAGCTTGAAAACTTAACCAAGAGTATGGAAAAGTGCTCTATTGCTGGTTTCAATCATATGTTGCAATTGAGCTTCTTCTGTAAAACATGCTATAATATTTGTAAAATTGAACTTGGACTGTTGTGTTTAGTAGCTGAAATTGCTACTTCGAGTATATTGATCTCTTGAGGTTGTGGCTTGTCTACATCTATGGAGCTAAAGCATATGCTCGTAGGGTCCAGCCTTCATAACAACTCAGAACTCATAAATTGTTTGGAAAGTGTCATTCTAGATTTTCTGTGGTCTCTTCTGCAAGAAGCATGTTGCAACCTTAATTTCTCACTGCCATTTTCTGTATTGTATTACATGTGTTGCATGTTGTTCATATCTCTCCAGATTAAAGGATCATGGTCAAATAAAAGAGGTAAAGAAAACTATAATCCCTACAGTTATGGCAACATCTTTACTAATTGCTGTGCTGCTCTCTGTGGGCCCCTCTCTCCAAGGTAAGAGTATCAAAAGTATTGTTAGCATAAATGAAGCCATGTGATTATTAATGAAAAAATATTCTTTTTTGATTATTTGAGTTTACTCAACAAAATGAAAGTTTTGGATTAGTGTCCGTTAGAAGCTTTAAGTTTTTCTTCAGTGGTAAAGAGATAAGTTGGTAAATTGTGTTTAAACTAAGGTAGTGATCAAATCTTGTAAAATTACATCTGAAATATAAAATTACGTCTGAAAGCTTGTTTGTTATTTGAACTTTTCACCACTGCAGTTAATAGCTTATAGCAAGAAAAAATTTCTAGTTGTTAGCTGTTGCATGAAGGTCAACCTGGAAGTTTATGGAACTTTTACATACCTAACAAATGTGACGTGAGTTGAGGAACCTTAAATCTACAACTAGCTTGATAATTGTTGATTTTTGTCTTTTAACTCTGAAATGTTGTATTTAAATGGACAGTATTTTTTAAATTTAATACTGTTAACAAATATATATTAAACTGATTTTGGTGGTCTTACACCAAAGCAATTCCAAAGAATACGTAATGGATTATGTTTTGCTGAATACATTTTCACCTTTGGAAATCTGAAATATTTATATATTTGAGGCTGGAGATGTTTTTTCAGCTTGAAGAAAATGTAGTACTGAGCTGAGACTAGAGAAATAAAAATGGCAGCCAGAAAAACAGAATTATTTTCTTATTCCAGTGCTCAGTGGTTAGGCAGTTGATATACTACATACACAGGAGAGGCCCAGTTTCACTGTAGAGAGGGGCAGAAAAACTTGTAGATAGTTTTGTGGCCTACTCCTTGGTTGGTATGTTTTGCTTTGCCTGGAATCGCAAAGTTCTGAATCTGAGCAAGAAAAAAGAAAGAAAATTACTTTGTGGTCCAGTGGCTCAGATGTTTAATTGGACTGAGATTTCTGGCTTTGCTGTCAGAGGTGGTTCTTCCACGAGCAGTCAAAGTTTAACAGGGGAGACTGACATCTTTTCCTAAAGAGGAAACAAGAGAACAGAGATTTCCACATACGGGGTCACCGCTGGTGAGAGTGAATAGCTCTGTCTCTGCTTCCTGCTTGTATGGATGTTGCCTGAAGCCAACCTTTTAATTCTGCCATTTTGCTTTTGATAAAAGTATGTGACATAAAAGCTCAATGCCACGCTTCAAATTCTTTTGACTCAAAATGGAAATCTTTATTAAAACTACATAATGTTTCTCAGTATATGAAAAAATGTATTAGGCTGATAAAAGTAGCAACACACAATTGGACCAGACTGGCATTGACTCCTGTGTTTTAGCAGAGTTTGTGCATTTTTTCCTAAATTGCATGTAGAAACATTACTTATTTAGACATTGACATGTATATATAGAGGTTTTGCAGGGAGGTATTTTGTGACCACAGGGAAAAATATATTGACTGTAACATGTAAATTATAAGCTTGCTTCTTTTACTTTTAATCTCAGCTATGTTCCAAGTCACTAAATGTTAAGTTTTTTCCTTAAATTCTGGAAAAGTGGCTTACCAGCAATTTCAGCTCAAAATTCAAAATGTTCAAGTGCCTTTGAGCATGGAATGCAGATGAAGAGAGGAACTGTAAATAATCAAAACTCAAAACTTTTCTCACTTATTTTAAAGATAATTTATCATTTTTAAACCTGTGCTAGCAAATTCAGAATTTATTTTACATGTCCTCAACAGTTACTTTCAAATCTTAATTTGATCCTTGGGTGTCAGCATAGGTCTAACCAGTATTCTGGTGCAACAAATTATATAACTTCTTTAAGCATCTTTAACTAGGTTGGATTATTTCATTCCATGTAATTTATTCATAATCTTACACAGATTTTTTTACTTACATTTAGTAATTTCTTCACAGAGCATTTTCTTAGAAATAAGAAATTTTATGAGTGCATCACTTTGGTAAGCGCAGTGGAACACTATAAGCAGTGTTAAGTAGCTGTCATGAAACAGTTGGCAAGTTAAGTTGTCTGTCAGAAAGAAAGATGAACTTTCCTTCATTGTTGCTAAATTTTGTGATTAAGTAGTTTCAATTTCGATGTGGAAGCTGGTTAAAAGAAAACCTTTAAAAGAGATACTGAATCAAAGTGCCCTAAGTGAGTTTTGTCATTTGTTTTTTCACCTGTGGTTTAAAATTCTTTGGTTTTGTGGTATCTGCTGGTAAGCTTCTAAGTCTATTGTCTGTGATAAAAATCAAAAAAAGTAACAGTACATGTGCTTATATGACAGGCAGTATCACAAATAACAAGTAGCTTACTGATGAGTAGAAAATGAAGTCTAGTACTTCATTTGACTAAAATGGGACATTAAAAGGAATTAGTGAGGTATTAAGGTCTGTTGTATGATAGAAAGTTTTTATTTCTTTTTATTGACAGGAGATAGTTATTGATCAGCAATGTCTCTAACACTTTTCCTTTATTGTGATTATTCTGTAGCTTAATTGACAGAAGAGGATTTATACAGCCGGACACACCACAATTAGCAGGACCATCAAATGGCATTACCATGTACGGGGCCACACAATCTCAGAGCAACATGGTAGGAATCATCCCATAGTGTTGTTCATCAGGATTCCTGTGAATGTTTTTCTTCTCCACTTTCATGTGAACTAATCAAGTAATAACTAACTGGATACAGCTGACACACTGGGTGGAATGAGTTGTTTAGCAACAGTAAAGGAAAAAAGCCAAAATCCAAGGCTCTTTTTAATGTACATTTCACACAGTGTAATAGTTACTGCTCATGGATCCTGGAAAAAAAAAAAGAGTCTTTTCTACACTGTTGATGTATTGAATATACTGGCATTTTGACTTTCGCTGTTGACACCTACTGTGTTTTGAACTGGAATATTCAAGTATCGTGGACTTAACTCTGGTTCGTCATTTTCCAGCTAATTGTTATTTTGTGTGGCACTTTCTTCATACTTTGTTTCCTTCTTTGCTTGTACTCTGTGGTTTTGCATAGACTAATATGTTTTAAAGAGCAAAAATGAACAAAGAGGAGTTTCTAGGGGTAAAATATTTTGAAGAAAGAGCAGGAGGACACTGAATCTGAATAAAAAATGGCAACTGGATTGTTACAACAAAAGTTTTTTAAACATCTTTGAAACTGTGCCAATAGTATTTGCTTTGATTTTTTGCTGGTAGCAGTGGCTATCGTAATAGAAGATAGGATTTCCAGTGCCAAGGAGAAGAGAATAACTGGAAAGAGATCTTTTTCTGAAGGCAACCATCTTGCATATGTGCCTATTTCTGAAATGTTGTCCACATATCTTCACAGTGTGTGGGTTCTAATACTTTGTCAAAGAAGTCGTGAGTTACAGATACCCTCCCTCTGCCAAAAAAGAGGAAGCCACGAGGCCTTTTGACATAGTTCAGCCTTGCTTTTGAACAAAAGAAGAAAAGACACATTCTTCCCAGACAGATCAGTTTTAGTGTCACTGATAAACTCGTATAAAAATTTTGCTGTAGTTCCTAAGCTGGTTTTACTGCATGTTTTGAGAATTAAATAGATTTGTTAGTCTCCTTAATAAGAAAATGTATTAGAGACACAGTATTAAGTCTGAATCTTCTGAGGTGCAGTTGAGCAGAACAAGGAAATGCTCTGTAAAAATGTAAATTTTACTCAAAATACTATAATATTCTCTCTGAAGAGAGAAAAGGGAGTCTTAAAAAAAAAAAAGAGAAAGCAAACATTAGAAATGGGCTGAGGTCTTTCAGGGATTACCCGAACTTTCTGATGCTGGCTTCTTATTTGTGAGGGTCATAAACCCACAATGTGTCCATGGCATTAAATTGTCTTCTCATTGCAAGAATTTAGACACTATCATTATTCCTAGATATTAATGAGAAAATCTTTGCCAGTTTGGTAGAAAATTGACTAAGTTTGTCTCTAGAAATGGAGAATTCTGTTATGGTATTACTTTAAGTCAAACAGGTAGCTGTTACAATTTTAGAGTGTAATACCTCTAATTACACAAATTCTTCAAGATTCTTCTTATATCCTGGAAAACCACACCACATGAGCTGGGAAAGGCCTGGGTTCTGTAACAATTAGAATTGCTAGGAAATGTGCAGTTTTCCCTCCTGAAAATGACCTCTTAAAAAAAGCTTGAAAAATGTAATATGTCTTTTTTGGTTTTGAAGGAATATTTTTGAAGACTGTAATGCCATTTTTCTCTTGGCATTTTCTCTTGGTCTGTATCCAGGACCAATTGATTTTTAAGGACTGCTGGCTTTCAGCATTAAAATTTCTCCCTTGAGTTTTGTCGTAAACTGTTAAAGACCAGTTTAGTTTACCCATCTCTCTAACACTATTTTCCCTTCCCTATTGAAGGGGATGTATCTGGTACTGGGGCTGGTATTATTGTGATTTCAGATAAAGACAGACAAAGTGAAATTCCTTGACTTAGAGGAGCACATGTAGATCACAGCTGTAGACCATAGTACTTTTCAAATCACCGATGTTTGGCCATTTATACATCATCAGAGATATTTACACTGCTTCAGCAAGATTAATGCTTTTGACTACAAGAAATAAATTACTAGAAGTCTGAAGTGTGTTTCAGTACACCTTTGTGGTGTGTCTCTCTTGATTTTATTGAAGAATGTATTACATCAGGTCTTCATGTCTAGATGTTACCCTGCTTAATCCACAGTGTGCTAAAATATCTCTCTTCACCATTAATATGAAATAAAGATTTAAATGAGTATATTCTCTCACACTTTTGTCTTCTCTTATTGCTTCCTTCTTCCATTTCCCTTTCTTCCTTCGATTCTTTTACAGAATCAGCTGGGTGGGAAAAGACCTTTGAAATCGAGTCCAGCCTATGACCAAACACCACCTTGTCAACCAGCCCATGGTGCTCAGCACCACATCCAGTCTTTTCTTAAACACCTCCAGGGATGGTGACTCCACCACCTCCCTGGGTAGCCTGTTCCAATGTCTAATCACCCCATTTGTGAAGAACCTCTTCCAGATGTCCAACCTAAACCTCCCCTGGCGCAGCTTAAGACAGTGTCCTCTTGGCCTGTCACTGGTTGCCTGAGAAAAGACCCCAACCCTCATCTGGCTAAGACCTCCTTTCAGGGAGTTGTAGAGAGCAATGAGATCTTCTCTGAGCCACATCTTCAGGCTAAACAACCCCAGCTCCCTCAGCAACTCCTTACAGGAGTCAGTGACTTGTGGCTTTCTAAATAGGAGTCTTGTGTTTCACCCAGCAAGTCTCTTGTCCCTCATTAAATCTCTGTGGGTTGCTCTGTTTTTATTTATTTTAATGAATCTTTTAGCATAGCCTCATTTTTGCAGTTAGCTTCAAAATAAATATCAGGCTAAGTGTAAAGTTGCCAGGCACTGGTTTTCAGCACAATACATTATCTCTTTTTCAGGATACCATTTGTGGGGCATTCTTTCTGTATTTAATAGCTTTCGTGGTAATTTTGCCTCTGAGACTTTGAATATTTAGTGCGGGATCTACCCTACTCGTGCTAGTGACCCAGTTTGTCACAATCTCAGAAAGTCAGAGCTGTAGCTATAATCAGTGCTTGATAGACCCATACTGTGATTTTGTTTTTTTCCTAGGTCTTTATAGAAGAGGTTTTCCTCGTGTTCTCTCCATAGTATCTACCTTGTTTTACTAAAAGCTGAATCTATATTTACTGCCATGAAGGCTGGAAGCACATACAATTATTTTCCTGGTGCATTCCCAGTGTTTTTAATTTCTTTTTCAATATAATTTGAAATTAGTCCGGTAAATTCATTAGCCAATTTCTTAATATCCTCATCCACATGAAAGGCATGGTCACTTGGAACTCATAATCTGTACATCTGGTAATTTCCAAAGTATTTCCCTATTGCATTTTATTGATGATTATTTTTATGAGCTCATCATTAGTTTGATTACCCAAGTATTTTCCTTGTTCTTAAGAAAATTTTTTGTATGAAGCACAGTATCTCATTCATTATGAAATAATAATTTTCTCTGTAATTTATTATTTCTCTTTCATTTTAAAGCTTATTTTCTTTGTGTTCTGATAAAAGTTCCTATTTACCCATAAACCCATCAATTACCACTGCTTTGGTCTGGAACACTGAAGTACTTAATTTTATCTTAAAACATGGAGTTGATTCTTGAGATTTGATATAGGGTATTTTATTCTTTAGTAATCCATTAGGGGGAAACACAGAATATGTCTCACTCCATGAACCCTTTGGAAGAATTACTTGGGTTTATATTTACTATGATGTCTCTAGGAATTCTCTAATGCCTTATAAAGTGATAGACTGCTTTGTTTTGACTCTATGTCAGGACAGGTTTATTTCCTTTTTTTAAAGAAATTTCCTTCTATTCCTGCATTCCTAGGCATCTCTTCTTCAGTGTATAGGTAGTTCCATGTGTACCAAATTCCCTTGTTTCTAATTCTCCATTTCCTTTCCTGGATGCAAAATTCTTTTAAGTGTTTTCTTACATATATGTACTACTGAAAATTGTAGGAGCTGTAGTGCATGCACAACATTTATTACCAGTGATAAGTGCAGGAAAGTCCTCTCCCACATGTACACTTAAGTATTTCTTCTACTGATCTGGAAATAGATCCAGCTGACTCAGGGAGCATTAACTCTGACCATCCTAGTGTACTTTTTCATATTTGCATTATCAGGAGTAAGTATTTCTATCATGACAGTAACAGAATTGGCAAGGACCACAGCCCCATTTTGCTGGGAGTTTTGTGAGTGTGTTTCCTTGTATAATTACTGATGTACTTCCCAGATGCCCAGAAGAACTCAGGGCTCTTACCAAGTCAGCATTATCACAGTCAAGGTTGACAGAGGTTTTTCCTTAATGCATTTTACTTCACAGGTAAAATGTCTTACGGGCACATGCAAGTAAATCAATTTCAGCATTTGCTTTGGGTTGAGATATGGTTTAAGAGCAATTCTTTTGATAGTTCATATTTACTGCATTTTTATTCACATCTCAGAGCAATGTCAGAGCACATGAACTAGATCTCTTTTAGAAGATACGCCCCTGGAATGCACCCAAGTTGCTCTAAGCATTCTCAGACTTTCAGTCCATAAGAACAAACAGTCTCCAATCTGAAGTAAAGTCTCTGGGCCAAGTGTAGCTTCCCATTTGGCTTCAGAAGTGCTTCCCTTCACAGATCTACTCATCATGCACTGTACTGCTTGGTAATGGAGCAATTGACTTGGTGGGGTTTGTGGCTCAGTTGTTGCACAATATCCACAATACCTTGATTTTCATTGTGAAATCCTACACCTGCTGGGAACAGTTACACAGCTCTATCCCTCCACTCTTCACCCATTTGTTGTATCCAGAATATGGTATTTCAGCATTCTTCCTGTAACTTCATGCCACTGTAAGCTTCCTCTGAACTCTGTGTTGTTGGTACTTTATTCAGAGATTGTGAGACTATTCAACCTGCTTTTTTCCATCTTCTGAGAACTGTAACAATTCTTGAATGTTACTGGCATTTAGGAAATTTTAAACTAAGTTTATTTAATATTTAAAGTAAATAATTCTGATTATTTCAAAATAATCACATTTAGAAATGTGAAAAATATATTGCCGTGTACAACAATGTTATCATGCATTTTCTGCGTAGCTTAGAAAAAACAGATTTTCTTCAGAAAAAATAAAAATATTTTTCTTTAGTTTGTATTTATTATTTGTGAAATAACCCAGAATTCTAGGTTTTGTCCTATTTGCTTCAATTTGTGCCTTTTTATCTGGAAATAAATAGATACCTAAAAATTTCTGTGCATATATTTAGATGAACTTCTGTTCTTGTAGAACTTATTAAACTTGTCCTACCTTCAGAATCTGCTGTTTCAAAGAAACAGTGGAAATTTTAAGTGAAAAATAAAGTCAGCATATCTGAAATAAAAAGATGCTGGTGGAATAATTTTTGCAGTAGAATTTTAGTTATTTCGATTTCAATGCTTAGCTTCCTTTTTCTTACAATCATAGGCTTTTTTGTTTCATTTGAAATTCTGATGTTGGATAATTCATGTGGTTAGTAGCAGCTAAGACTTCCTGCCCTGAATTTCATTCAGTCAAAATCGAGGAAAAACCACCATGCCAACCCTATAACAAATCTGATTTCCTTGTTTTAGTTTTGTGTTGGCTGTTTAGACTCAAGAATAGTCTACCTGTGTATTATGTGTTGTCTTTATTGGATGTTTTTGAGAGCCTCATAGAACACACATACTTTTTCTGGCTTAGACCCTGCAACAGTTTCCTTTCGAAAGCTCTTTACAGCCTGTGTTTTCCGAAGGATTTTGTGCTGATCACTGTTGAACTGACAAGGAAAAAAACCCTGAAATTTATCTAAATGAAAAGAGAGGCTTTAGGGAAGTGACAAGTGCATGGAAAATGAAGAGATATATGGCACCTGAAGTTTATAACACTATTTAATGGAGATTTATGAGGCTACTTTATCTTTTTGATATTAACTGAAATGCAGTAGAGTTTTATAAGAAGAAAATGAATTCAGACTATACAATGCATTCAAGTAAATTACCTTCAGCTAATACAAAGCTGTGTACTTGTATTTCCTGGAACACATTAATGATTTCCTTTTGAAGATCAGAGCTGAAGGTTCACTAAAGCAACTGCTTTAAAGTCAGCTGCTAATAATTGTTTTCAGTGTACCCCAGTGTTTATAAGCATTCCTTTGTTATTTAACCTGTTCTTTGGCTACTGCCTTTCAGTGAAAATTGGTTTTGTTGGTCTTTTTGAAGTTTGAAAATTCAGTTAACATATTTTTCAGGTCTGCATAGTAAGGTTGGTTGAAGTTTTAATTTAAATAAGCAGGCGTGAATAACAGGATATTAATCAAGAATGAGTTATTCACACTGAATTACTAATTGAAAGCTTGACTTTAAAAGATGCTGACAGTTTTCTTCTTAGTAAGGTACTTAAGCAAGGTTATGGCTTTAAGCCTGTGAGTAATCCCTCTGAAATGATAGGGAACCACTTCAGTTGTTTGGCTGGGGCTGTTCATCATGTTGTGGGGGGAAGATTGCTTGCAATTTATATGAACTCAATTTATGTAACAGGAGGTCAGTCTGTTTATCTTTCTGAAAGCAGAAATCTTGGAAATACTTACCTGAGTAAGGATTGAGCTTCTGCATCTCAAAAGTAATTGGTGTGGAAGTCCTAAACCACTTAGATGTGTTTTAAACACAACCTATCTCTTATGACCAAGTAGTCTGCTTGCACACTTGCTGAATGTTAGCAGTGTGCATCCATCATTAAGCTATTCGGTGGTGAAACTGGAGAACCTGCAAATAGTAGAGGAAGCATTGTTTATCATAGTTTTTGCCATACAATAAAGGAGGCAAAAGTCTTCCCATAAGTTTTCAGAGAGTGTGGCACAGTGGCTTATTAAACTCAAATGGCCATTTTAGGGAATTGCTATAATGTTAGTAACAATGGTTATGATCAGGAATATCTGAACCGATGATGGATCTGTAATATGTAGTAATTTGATTAAAATCTAAGAAGTCAGTCATAGAGCAGAACATACTGCTTTAGCAGAATACTTGAAATAACAGTGAATAGGATGTCTTATCTCTGGATATATCTTTTTTTCTGCTTGCTTGCCTCCAAATGTCCTTCATCGCATTTGTAGTTGCATTCACTGATTGTAGTGTTTTTCTTACCCAGCAGAACAGTACTATGGCAAATGAATCTAAAAAGATTTTGAAAAACTGCTATATTATAACTGATCAGGAAATGAATTAAATAGTTTTTCCTTAGAAGCTCTCAAAAATTATGCCAATTCATGTTAAAGAAACTTAATTTGGCAGTGGGTATACTACCCACTTAGCTAGCTGGACATTATTGAAACACATACCTGTCTTGTCATCTCAAGGAATGAGGTGTAATTTTGTATAAACAGTTCTTAGGAATGGTCTAGAGCCAAAAAACAACATTTCTGGTAACACTTACTGAGCTTAACTGGATTTATATAATGCTGTATTTGCCTTGTTATTGAGACAGTGCTTTCCAGAAAACTTGTGGTTTGTACCTTGATACATCACATTGTCAGAATTAATCAAGAAACAGCCTAAAAATCATTAAGGTTGATCTCGAAGCATCTGCAGTGCTGCCTCTGGAGTATGGAGTATAGTGTAGGATATTCTCTAGAATTTATATGTAATGTATTAAACTGTGAGAGAAAAAAATTTTACTCGTAGAGCTTTATTACTAACTGTGTAAGATATCTGTGTCAAAAGAATTCTTGTTCTGGAAAATCTCTGTGGTAGGTTAATTCCTATGTGTGAAGACCAGTTAAAAGAAAAAGATTGCCTAGTGTTTTTTAAAGAATCCTTAAATGAACACTGTAAATGTATATCATAAGTTACTTTGGTAATATTCCAAAGCATTGGCTCAGTTATGCATGCCTTTCTTCTTTTTTCCTGGGCAGCATGCAATGGGATGTTTGGGTGGCTAACCATGGAATGATACTAATGGCTTTCTTTTTTTCTCTTCACATCCCATTCTTTTCCATACCTTTTTATCCATATTCTCCTTTTTTTTTCTGTTTTGTTTTTATATGATTTTGACACCCTTCCATCCTACAGTGTGACCAAGATCAGTGCATTCAGAGCACTAAATTCGTTTTGCAGGCTGCTGCCACCCCCCTCCTACAGAGTGAGCCAAGCATAACTAGTGAAGAGCTCCCTTTACCAGGAAAGACTTCTCTCAGTGGGCCTTGTGCAACTCTGACTCTAGGGCAACCAACACCACCATCTTCTATGCCTAATCTCACATCAGATTCAGGTTTGACAGACATCATACCGTTGAAAGAGGAACACGAAGGCCATCAGTTTCTCACTCCTGAAGAAGCCCCATCACCCCCTGGGATGCTGCCAAGTGGAAGTCCTATTACACACAGCCATACAATGCACGTCCTGAGTCTAGCCAGCCAGGACTCGTTGCATGAAGACTCGGTGCGTGGCCTCGTAAAGCTTAGCTCAGTTTGAACAGCTTTTCTGAACATCACACCATTTCCTGGTGTCTATCCAAATCTGTGCTTAACAGGAATGACACTGCAGTACCACTGTAAGGCTTCGTAACATGCCTGTAATGGAAACTTTATTACTTAATGGAGTCTACTAAAAGGACAAGTTACTTTTATCAATGGAGCTATGGCATTTTTTTGACCAGGTTGTTAATGATTGTGCTTTGATGGTGACTGCATTTTATTTTTAAATAAAACCAGAAAAGGTCAATAATCTCATTTCCTGAAGCTCGGGTACAACAAGTTGGAAGTCAGCCTGTAACAAACACCATGTACAGTACAAAAGAGAGAGATTCTTGGATGTAAGTGTCACGCTCTGTGTTCTATGCTCTTGTAATACACACTTGTTACGGCTTACCACACCTGTGGCCAGAATGATCTGCACTTACATGTTATGCTACCAATATTTGAGATAGAAAATTGCCATTCCATTTGTTAATACAAAACAAAACAAAAGACTGCAGATATGGATTTGCATGCCACGCTACAGTATGTGTTACAGTGGTGTTGGTATTAAGAGAAAGTGCTGCTTTTTTATTTGTGACTTTCAAAGTGCTGTTTCGTTTAAAGACAGTACAGCAAACAAATGAATGGACTATATTTTTTGAATTTATTAAATTTTATTTTAAATTAATCAGTGGTGCCTAGAAGATGATAAATTACTGATTTGATCATGTTGCATATCATTTAACCTTCTGTTTAAGTGTTTAAGTGAGGTATTGTGTTGTGCCATACCACAAGATTCTTCCACTCCCTAATGTGATACAATTACCTGTGGACCTCCAATAAAATGACATCCTCTATTTCGTGGACGTGTACAGTTATCCTTGCACAGTTTTCATGGGGAAGAGAGGGGGAAATCATGACTTATTGACATAGTTTGTAAAGACTGACTGGAATATGTGTACATGATAAAACTAGAGCTATGGAGGAATAGCTGTTTACAATTAAGATTGCTTCACCGTTTTTTATGATTTTGTTTGAGCTGTGTATTTGTTCCCATAGGAGGTCTTTATTTGGAACCAGTAGAATTAACCTCTGCTTGCACTGTAATTCAGTGTGGCTGAAGGGTGAGGAGCTTAAGATTCAAGACAAAGACAGGTCTTAGTGAAGTAATCTGAAATTAATAATAATCTATAGCTGCTTCCCAGCCATCGTTCGTCATTTGTATTTGTCCTTTGATATTTTAAATGGAAATCTTGATTTCATAGAATTCTTCTGTGCTTTTTGTTTGCTTGTTTAAGTAAAGCATAACTGAAAGGCTAAAGAGAATTTTATAAGTATTTTTTGTGACAGCTGAAGAGAGCCTTAGTTAAGCTGAAAAGCTGTAATAGCTTTAATACTGTATTTACCTGCTTTTCAGAGTGTGGAACCTGGGTTCTTCTTTTCCTCGGACAAATTACATGCAGAATGGGCTTTATCTGATATTTCTATGGCATGAAAGCATTTGCCAGTTAAGAAATGTAACAGTTCTGTATTGTTGATCATGGTGATTCACTGACTCCAAGCTAAAAAATGTTTTTTCTTTTAACTTCTGTTGTTGAAATTGAGAACAATCAGCCTGCAGAAAATCATTCACCCATGCTATTGAAGATTCAGACAAAGTACTGACAAAATCCCTACTCCAGTAAGAGTTTTTTAATGAAATGGAAAAAGTGGATGATGTTACCTTGGACTTAATTCAGTGTGTAGAGCATAGTAATGCCTTCTGTCTGTAAGTGCCATAGTGGGTCGACCAAAGAACCTCTGGCAAACAAATCTGTCCCAGTTATTTGAGCCACTGAGGAAGCTCTGGCAGACAAGTCTGTCCCAGCTATTGTGAACCACCTTCCCAGCATTTTCCAGAAGCTGGGACAGTCCAGAGTTCTTTCCACCAGCCAAAGTGTAGTGACAGACATGTCCCAGTTGGCTGGGCTCCCAGTAAGCTGTGAGTTTCAGCACTTCTGTGTCTGCTCTTGAAGAAGTCAGTGATGCTCATCTTCTTGATTTCACCTTTCCTCGGCTTTTGGGGTGTGAAGCCATGAACATCTGCATTAAAGCAGGCAATGGATTGAGGGCTGGAGATGCTGGTCTGAGAGACCAGTAAAGAATCCCAGCTAAAGAATCCCATCTTTGAGTTTGTAGACCAGTACCTGATGAATCATTCTCTTCTCTCATAGGTGTCTGTGGGTAGTTAACTGTGGATGCATTACTCACTACTTAGAAGGGCAAGTCAAATATTTTTAATGTAGTATCAAAACTTTCCATTTGTGCAAGTCATGATGAGGATGATTATTTTAAGGAAATTGTTCTTTTTAAGTTTCCCTGAAATAGCAGATGGATTTTATGTTTCCAAGAATACCAACTTCGTGACATTTGTATGTCACTGCCACTAGGGAGTAGTGAAGAAGGCTCTGTGCACAATAAAATTACTGTCAGTTTTAACATGAAAGGGAAGGGAGTGGGACAGGATTAGAGTCTTTATGCTGTTTGCCTTGTGCTCATGCTTTTCACCATCATTTTTTGAACCTTCTGTTCTGTTTGCACGTGAAGTGTAAGAATTATGAAGTGTTGGTGAAAACAGATGTGCTGTTTCAAACATGTTCAGGTGACTTTTAGTTTATCAGATGACACTCCTTTTTTCTAAACGTGCTGCCTATGTTTTTAAATTTGGCTTTTGAGAATACACTGAATATTTTAAATTCATTTATACATTTATATCACCCCTATTTTAAGTCTCTTTTCCTCCCCATCTGTCTGTTTTAAATGGTGACATCTTGAACCTCCCAGACGCGCCTGCCTTGCGAGGACATCTGCTGGAAGGCTTTGGAACTAAGTCCTAACCCATCCGGATCGGTAATTGCAGCCTTTGACTGACAGCAGTCAGTGGTTCAGCAGCAGGTTGATCAAAAAGATCTCTCTAACAGGGTTTTTGGGTGCTTCCCCTCACCTGCATCACACCTGTCTTCAGTCCTGGGCACTCCCTTCATTGGAACTTGTGTACATATCTGGAATGAGTCAGCAAAGTAACTATTCATCACGTTCTCTAAATTGTTGATATTTCATTTTGAAGTATGATTACAGAGCATGCACACTAAGGATCCAAAATTATAATCCTTGTGAGTACTGCACAGGGCTTTTTCTGGTTTTTTTCTGTCACAGTATACTACTATTGAATAGCTGTTTCCATGTTTGATTTATAAATCTAGAATAAAAATTGATATTTTGAGAAAAGTAAATATTTTTTTCTTAAAAGCCTAAAATCTTTGACTGTGTAAAAACTGGTTAGTTTATCTGATTTAAAATATTTATTCTGCTTTGTTTTTTAATCATATTTTCCCCTTCTAGTTGTCTATATAATCTTCTTTCTAAAATGAAATACAGTGCTTCATAAATTTTTTATGGGGCTCTTTATTTTTGTGATTTCTCAAAGACATTTCTATCGTGAAAGGGAGTTTTATATTCATAGCAGTTAAACAGTAATGTAATAAATGCCCAAGTGTTACTGTATTTTCATATTATTGTACATCCTTTGGCAACTTTTCGTCTCTTCCCGTGAACTCATGATACAGGTAGATGTATATCTGTATGCCTTAAAAATAATCTTATAGGTGGAAGATCAGCTGTTTTGCAGTTGTGTGCATTCTAGTTAATGTTCCCAGAAAAAATCCAAAGACATAAGACACAGGTAAGACAAATTTATAAAACATGTCTTACAATGTGATGACCAAGTTGTGGTAATGCAGATTTTTCTTTTTTTTTTTCAGTCTATTCAGTGATTGTAACAGTTCACAGTAACTAAGTAGTTGCCTAATGTTCAAAATCCTAAACAAAGGGGCTTCACTGGAGAACCAACAAAATTGAGCTTCTATTTGTCTTTTAGTTCCCAAATTCAATACAGTTTGAAGAGGAACTCAGCAATGTTGTAGAGAGATCTAATCCTTACTTTAGTTATATTCTGATTTAAATTATATGTGGGAACTGTCATGTATTTGTTGATTTATTCCTTCTCTCCCTTCCCCTCCTTATCAGCAGTGGTGCTCTGAAGCTGAACATGGTTTGTTCAACCATGGGTCGTTCTGAGTCTTGGTTTTAAAAGCCAGTTGCTGCCCAAATTATCCTGTTTTAGGGACTGACATGAAATGAAGTAGTATACTTCCAACACAGTTTTAAATACTCCTAGGCCCAAAATATGAATGAAATGTGTTTTAGACAGTTGCATGTAGATTTAGCTCACTTAAATTAGAGCTGTCCTAGTTTTTAGGATTCATCTGGGTCAGGGCTCCCTGATTTTGGTTGCCTGTCTGCAAAGTTGTTGCAGTTTGACATCTGAGTGCACTGCCTGCGCTACCAAAAGGCTCATGAGATTAAGTGAGCTATTTAAACCTGTGGATATCTAGATTAATTATGAGTCATTGAAGCAATTCAGTTCCATCACCAAAAGGCAGCTGTCTGTTAACATTCAACTATACAATTGGAAAGTTCACCACAAACAAGACAAGCTGGGGAGAACAAATTTTGGATGTTCTAAGGAGATTAAATAGGAGTTTGTTTCTAAGGTAGGTCAGAGAGGACAGGAGTAAGAAGATGAAAGGGAGAAGACTGAGTGAAAGCAGGACAGAGATTATCAGGTGACATGGAGGAAAAGAGGAATTACCTGTAAGCTGTGGAGGGAAAGGGAGGGGGTATAAACAAAAAAGCCTCATGGGAAAGAAAATGAGGACAGCTGTCAATACTGATCAAACAATATTTTTAAAAAACCCAAAAGAACAATTACTTATTGGTATTCTTTTTTTTTTTTCTTTTTTTGAGAAATTTTTTTTAAGTCATTCTAGGAAAAAAAAATAAGGTCAGACTTTTGAGAGAAAGTAATTGTAGGAAGATGGTAAGGAAAATGTGAGAAGTTAGTTTGCCCTCAAGCTCCTCTCCCTTAACATCTTTTTCTGTTTCTGTTTTGAAAACACATCTGTAAATATAAAAACAGGTGAAGTCTTGGCTGCTTAGAAGTCGACAGGAATATGAGGACATTGACTATGATAAAAATGGCAATTGCTTTAGCATTTTGAATTTCCATACTGTTAATCATTTGAGCATTCTGTATTTCCATACCAGAAGTGCCATTGCCTTGGAAAAATTGAGCGGTGTAATGTGGTTTAGTGTTTCTTGGTGATGCCTTAATTAAATTTTCTCACCTTTTAGTGAAGTGTTTTCCTAAGCAGTAGTCTCACCAATTTAACATGAAGCCTGAAATTCAGTCAGCGTTTCTGTGACTATTGTGCAAATCTGAATTAAGACTACAGGCTAGATAAAGTTTGTGGTTTGAAAACTGGAAAGATCTGTCCCACAGAGATGTATTTACTTTGCAATATATTGCAGTCAGTTCCACTGGCAACAAAATGTTAATAACAGTGATAGCTTGATGTATTTTATGTGCTTTCCAACTTCAGCTACATTGCCGCTTCTGAAAACCTGGAAAATCAGGACTAAATTTAATCCAACTATAATTTAAATCTCCTCAAACCCAAAGCTGGTAACAGCTGCTGGAACTTATCTGTGTGTATTTAGGTGTAGTTACAGAAAGGACATGAAGGGACCACCTTAAAACAACTTGGCTGAATGATCTATGGTGTAGGAGAACTCTTGTAGCCTTAAAAGCACCATCTACAATTGAGAAAAGCAGGCTCAAAAGTGTCTCACTTTGGGGTTGTGCTCTGTAGTCTGTCCATGGCAATATGCAGGGATCCAGCTGCCCTGGGCACTGCACCTCAGAGGTGCAGTGGAAATGAGCTGGACTACTTAGAGCTTGTACTTGCTAGGGAATGGTCTTCAGAGAACAGGGAGAGCTTCAGTGGCACTGCAGTTACAGCAGTGATGGTGTGAAGGCTGTGAGCAGCTCCTGTCACGTGCGTGTCACTGAGCGTGAGGGGTTTGGTAGTAAAGGTATTCAAGTCCTGGGACCTGCTTCCTGATTCTTCTGTCGGGAGAGAGAGTGCTGGTGTGTGATGGGCTCACACAGGAAAGTTCATTTCTTATTTCATGCTCTTCATGGTCGCTAGTATGAGGCTATGTTTTGGATTTGTGCTGGAAACAGTTGATAATTCATGGATGTCATGGTTTTGCAGGCAAGCCATAACTTCATTGCAATAAACAGAAAATTGGTTACAGGATTTCTAATGTGTCTGCCCTGCTACCTGCTTTGTGATAGTGGAGTAGTTGATGGTGGTTATTGGCTGGAATGGGAAGGGCTCAGCTAGACAAACTTCCTTTTTTTAGTGAAATGTAAGTTTCGTTCTATGTAGGTCGCAGAAAATTAAAAGCATGCTCTGTAGTGCTGACCAGTGCTTCTAGCATGCAGAAGGTACCTAATATTTTTATATACTTTAGTTTTCTTCCTAAATTAAAAGGAAAAACAAAGTTCAAAAAAATTTCCACAGGTTCTGGAGACTATAATTGAAGAATCTTTTGGAACACAAATGATGTTTGATTTTTAAATAAACAGTAGGTGTTTAGTGTTTATTTTATTACATATATGAAATTGAAATACTAAAAAATCATCTCAAAGTTCTGTTGTTTTTGTTTTCACGATGTCATAAAATGGTTTGGAAGTGATGTTAAAGATCATCCAGTTCCAACCCCTTTGCCATGAGCAGGTACACGCTCTTACCACAGTAAGACCTGAAGAAGAAAGCAAAGTTAAATGCTAAATGCTTTAATCCATAATTACAAGTAGCACCTGTTTCTAATATTCTTGTCTTACTCTTGAATATTTTTTTCTCTCTTACATGAAAGATTTAAAATCTTCCATCTGTAAATTAATGTTCTGTAACACATTGTACCTTGGTTTTTAAATTAATTTATAAACTTCTGCTAGGATAAGTCAGGACTACTAAAAACCATTTACACAAATCGGGGGAAAATCAAAATGCTATTTTTTATTACTTCTGTCACAAGACTTCACAATACCAATAGATTCATGGAGCTGATATCAGATGACTTGCTCTGGATTCCACATACTGGCCCATACTGAAAAAAACCTAAAAAATTTGCATTGACAGCCTAAAATATGTTACAGGAAAGGAATATATGGATGAGGAGGGAGCAAGAAGATTTAATCAGAATGTTCTGGATATAAATGCCTGGGTCCAAGTTTGTTCTAGCCTTTGGTTCTGGCCTTTGGTTGAGTATGAGTATCCACATACTTATGTGGATACATATGCAGAGATCCTGCATATGTATCCACATAAGTATTTTAATGCATTTTGGAAATTTGTTTTCTTGTTTCCTCTGCTTAGCACTTAGACTTACTCCATGGAGAAGTCTTGTGAAACAAACTAGTTTTCTTTTAAATGGAAAATAAACTAGAAACTAAGTTCCAGCAGCATGTGTAATGCAATCCCAGTGCTCACAGGACGAGGCTGGAGCTGGTCCAGAGTTTCTGTCCTCAAAACAGGTACAATGTGGACATGAGGTGAACAGCACCAAATGCCTTGCTGCAGAAATCTATGCATATTAAACTCACTGCTTGGGAAAGTAAATATAACCATAGATTGATTTTCCAACTGACTTGTATTTTTCCTCTGGTTCATACTGCTGAAGTTGTGCTCTTTCTTCGCTGAAAAAAAAAAAAAATGCAAAACCCTGAGAACCTAGTATCTGTCAAAATTAGCTTTTATGAATTCACAGGTTGTTTTTCTATAAAATATAAAAAATAATTCTTACATGAACAGTGTGCCCAAAAGATGCTCCTGGAAATTTGTCAAATGCAAGACAAACACATACATTTCAAGGATGAGCTTTCCAGTAGCATCATATTCCCCTGTAAGCTACCTATTCACTCTGACAACCTGTCACCTAGAAATCTTGTGGCCTCTTTTCTGGTACACATCAGTTTGGTTAGTTGTTGAGTTGAGCTTAGCATGAATTATTATAAGGAGATGGCTTTTGCTTTGTTTTAGTTTATGCAAGTCTATTTGAAGAGTTTAAAGTATGTATTATTTCAGCTTTTTATGTTGTTGCTGAATTATGGCAAGTTTTGTGTCTCTGCTCAATAGGCAGTTGCTCTGATCTTACATCCTCGACATATTAATTAGTGATCCTGATGCCTAAGGGATGGATTCATATTTTAAGACTAATAGTTGCATATTTTCTTCCTACATGCTTCTGCTGGCTGTAATGACAGTAGCAACCTACAGAATTTTACTGACACATATGTCAAGGGTAATTAAGGAGCACTGATAAGATTACATACCTAAAAGACTTTTAAGAGGTGCATTTCTCCCACTGACTGTAAGGAAAGAATATTGAATTGCTTTAGAGAAAACAGAAACATGGTTAGCATGTTAGCTTTTATCTGGTCTCATTTGGGCACTGTCACATTCACACAAACTTGTATTTGTCTGTGGTCACACTACAGTTTGTGGAAAAGCAATGTGAGTGTGAAGAGGTAGCCTTAAAGTCTTTAATTCAGTGTCTTTCCACTGAGATATGCTGGAAGGAGTTGTTCATAGCACCAGTTCAGTGACAGATGTATTGCCTTTTCATTAAAAGGAAAATGAGTGGAGAATGCTGCATGCAGCCTGGTACGTGATTCACAAGGAGTGTGTGCAAATCAAGCACACGTAAGGGCCTAAAATTTTCAACTTTTGTCTTAGTCTAGAGACTAGCTCTTGACCCAGCATGCTGTGGATGTTATCTGTGCTTGAACATCTGCATTGAAGCAATTTGTTCATACTGAGAATTCTGTACCAAAGCACACTGTAAGTAATCAGTCTCAAAACACATCAATTTCTTGGTTTTTCTGCAAGCTACCTTTTGTTTATTTCTCAAAAAAAAAAAAGAGAAAAAAATTCTTTACAAGTGGTTCCCCAGGGTTATAATTAGGCAGTTTTATATAACCAAAATGTTTGAGCTAATATGAATTAAAGGACATGCAGTGTGACATGATTAATTATTAAGATTCATCTTACAATTTGTAAGTAATTAGAAATATGACCACATACATGTCTTTGTGTGAAATCACAATTTTGGATATTTGTCTTGAGAGTGCTGGTAAGTTCAGATAAGTGGAATTTCGAAAAGAAACATATAGCTCAGAGGCCAAAATCTCTGACTTAGTTCAGGCAGCCCCACATAATTAAAGGCTTTGTATTTATTTTGGTTTAATCATTTCAGAGGTTACATAAAGGGCAAATACTCTGTTCGTGTAACAATATTCTTGACATGCAGACTCTTGTAATTAAATGAGCCATATTTTATGAGCAAGATAGATTGAAAGACCAGTGTACTATTCTTGAGTGTAGGAAGTCTTTTTGATTTTACTTTTTTTAAACACAGCTTTCCAATACTGTGTTCTATTATATTTGATATTGTATAACCCATATCAAAAATCAACCAAATATCCAGGTTTGATGTCTTGGTAAGATGTTTAGCTGAGCCTGGCTTTTTCCCAAGACATTATCATCATGTAGATCTGAGGTGTTTTTTCTGTCCTCACGGATTTAGGCAGTGTTCTGCTTTACTTAGTGCTCAATGTTAAAACCTTTTGTAATGGATAATGCAATTACCTACAGTTCTGCCCCTGTCAAGGAGCAGGAAAGCTTTTCAGGTTTTTTTCTGCTACTTGAGTTTCCTACTTACCTCTACAGTTTCTCCTGCACTTCCTTACTCTAGGTTCTAGATGTTCTTCTGTCCTGCTCTGTTTTTCTGATGTGGTTCTAGAACAAGACGTTTTACTAGGAACTTTAATCTAAGGAAACATTTAGCTGTGTTTCTCTTTTGATTTCTAGTTGCACCTCTTTCAAGGAGCTATAAACAGAGTTTCAAATGTTCAGTTCTTCGATTGGAAGCTGCTGAAGTCTGTAGCCTTCTTCTGGGCCTCAGGTGTCATGTCTTCTGTTTGAGACAGGACTTTATACCTGGGGGCGGATTCCTCACTTATGTAGGTCTTTTTTAGTTTCTTCAGTGGACACAAGAATTTACAGGTATAACAAAGATGCAATTATATTTATGATCAAATGAGTGGATAAATTGAAACTTGTTCTGGTGATGCATGACCTGAAAAAAGTTTTCCTCATGGCTGTATGAATGTCAAGAAATAGGGAATAACAAGATTGTATTGGGTTTGTCAATGAAATAGGTTTCAAAAACAAACAAAAATGGACATCCAACTAACATAGGAAAAGAGCTCCTCTACACTCTGTGATTTTTAAGGAGGCCTTTTTTTCTGACCACACTCACCTTTGTTACTTACACTTGACTGTCACTTGTCATCACTACTCATTTTTGTGTTTGCATTTGCTTTCTAAATTAGGAACGCACCAATTTTGACTCTGAGCTAGGTGATGGAAGAATATCTTGCCTCACTCTTTCCATTTTAAGGGTATTGGTTTCCTGCCCAAGACTCGTATTTTCTATGATTCTCTTGCCACAGCAGCATGACCATCTCCCACAGCCTTATGTATGTACAGGTAGAGATATACACACACACATGCTTGCTCCTTGTATTGCTCCAGGGGTTTATTATGCTCTGGCTGCCGTGCTCTGCGTTGGCTTTTGCTGAACTTCACAGAGATGCTGCCGGTCCTCTGTCCTGCCTCAGGCTCCCTCAGGCAGCCCTTCTCTGGTAGCTTCAAGGGTTTTAGGAGGATCCACACCCTCAAGCTCAGGCTGAGTGCTTGCATCTGTTTTTCCTTACAATAAGCTTCTATACAGTCTGCTCAGTTTTGCTCTATGCTTTGACTTTCTTTACAAGCAAGTCCACTGTAGCATGGACTTCTATCCACACACGTGTAATGCTGAACCTGATTCTGTTTTCCTGTTCAACAAATATAAGCCATAGAGTAGAGCTCCTTTCAGTATACTTCTGAAGCTCCCCTGTGTTTCTGAGTTTTATCTAAAGTAATGCTTTGAGCTCATTTGAAAGTCTGCTGAAAGCTTCAAGATAGCAGATTACTTTGTGTAAGTGGTTTGGTGGACAACTCAACCAGTAAATTATTTAGTACCTGTCTTTCCAGAAGGGCTGAAGGTAGGTTATGTGTTCTATAATTCAGAAAATACTTAACACTTGAGTGAACAGGCACATACAAAAAGAAACATGATTCACCCAGATTAAAGTAAATCTGTTGATTTCAGATGTAATTTTTTCTCCTTTATCATTGTTCAGTGTTCTTCTTTCTACATTAAATAAGGTAAGGGATGTAGGATTATGCGCCCAGATCTAGTAGGTAACAGGAAGAGAAACAACCCTGTTTAATTGTAGCATTTAAAACCTACTGGATTATAAAAACTGATGTTGTTTGTACTTTTTTCTTATAGAATAACTGCTTGTTTCAGTGCAGTTGGGTTCAGTGATGTGCTATTTCAGTCCTCCAGAAAATTTACTGCTTCCTTTCCTGTGAAAATACGTATTTGCAGAAGGGATCTGTGCTGTAGACAAATGTGTTATCTGATCATCTTAATATGCATCTCTTCCATTGATTTACTGAAGTATAATTCACAGCTGCTGTTTTCTTAAAAAGGAAAGTCTCCATGCAATAATTGTGCCCACTTAAAATAGTGTAGTTTTTAGTGAAACTGAAGAAAAACCGCTGTGAAGTGTGCCTCACATATGGCACCTGTGCAAAATTGTGGTCTCTATGTCTTTATGTTGTGAAGACCTTGTTCTTGAAATGGGAGTTTAATTGGGAATTACTATATTTATCAGTCAAAGAAAAATAATCACTTTTTTCAGGATCTGATGTAGACAAAATTAGCAAAATGGTGTAAATAAGAATGAGTTTTGTAATAATTCCCATGAGGGAAAAAAGGACCCCACTTCCCCAGTTTTGTCTGCAGTCAAGATCATCTGAAAATCTTTTCCTACCTACCTGTAATGCTGCAAAACTGGCTAAGCAATTGATGGTTTTACCCATTGCATGTAACAGGAGTTGGAAGCTAGCACACATGGTATTATACAAAACTTCATCATCCAGTGGTTTGATCAGCTAAGATTTAAATAAGATTAACAAGTAGTAAAAAAATCACTTTTCATTTGATCTCTTTATTGCATTATCCACCAAGCTTTGAGTCACCATTGCCTCAGGTTAGTGTTTTAAAAGAACAATTAAGTAAAGAGGTTTACATCAATGCAGGTTCAATTTTTAAATTATAGAATCAGTGGTGCTCTGCAGTGATGAGAGTTAGATGCATGTGTGGCATAGCAAACAGATTACATTTTGTTATCCTCTCTTGTTTGCTGCTTTAATGTTGCCTTCAGTAAATTCTGGGATTTGGAGTTTTTATTTGTCTCTTATAATTTCCAAGAAAGTAAGAAGCTTTTGTGTCTTTCAGGAAATTAGCTGGGGATTTTTTTTCTGCTTGAAGCCTCCCAGTCTTAAAATTGGTGTCATTTGTTCTAATTTAACCCATGTTCTAGGCCCTGGGAATGGAACGTTTAGCTCTACTGGGAAGCAAAGTACGGTTTTTAAGAGTGTTTTTTGTTCCGTACTCTCATTTTCACTGTGAGGAAACCAAATTAGAGGTGTGTGGCTCAGTCAAGTCATTAAACAGATGTTTGTACTGCAGTAGGTTATATCTCCCAGATAACAAAATATATGGGTTGAGTGTTAAACCCCAGATTAAATTCAGGAAATGGTTATTGAGAAGGAGTATTGCTGGAAGGGACCCTGAAGGCTTCTAGTCCATCCTTGTGTCCCAAGATATAGGAATACCTGTCTCAGTCACACCTGAACTGTGTGTGGTTTTATCCTGTTTAATGAGGGAGA
Organism: Leptocoma aspasia; assembly: GCA_013399835.1. Taxonomy (NCBI): domain Eukaryota; kingdom Metazoa; phylum Chordata; class Aves; order Passeriformes; family Nectariniidae; genus Leptocoma; species Leptocoma aspasia. The sequence continues at coordinate 220,692 of VXAX01002325.1, read as the reverse complement.
CTCTCCAGTCTCTCACCTTCTGTTGCTTCAGCAGCCTGAATTCATTAGACATGTTTTCTTAGGGTCTCAATTAAAGCTTAAATTATATTTTCTATGAGTCTAGATTAAATCTCCCACAAGGTGACTGGTTCCCATTATCCCTTGTCATGGCTGTTGGGGTCAGGCAGCACTTTTCTTGGCACTGGCACCTGAGTTCTCCTTGGGCAAAGGTGCCCCTGGTTTGCTCTGGTGAGGCTCCAGCTCTGACTATCCTCATTCCCCTTCTCCCACATCTCACTGGACCAGCAGCAGCCCCGTGGAAAGCCAAATCTGAGACTCTGAGGCCCAAATCTTTACTGAAGAACTGCTGCCCAGCCAGATCTACTTGCTTGAGCCATGTTCTACACTGTTTCAATAGGACACTTGGGGCTGTATTGTACAAAAAAGGTAACTGTAGTTGTTTAGGGAGGCTTTATTAATTCTGCTTGTAAAGGTCTTCAGTGGACATCTTACTGGATTTGGTTTTATTTTTATATTGTTTTCCTAAGATGCAATAAAGTGACGAAAATCTGAACAAGTACTTAGATCTTAACTATTATCTTATCAAAAGTATGGGGAAGATAATGGAGATTTTAAATAACTTCATTTCAGTGGATGCATTGTGACAGTCTGTTGATGCCATTTCATCCAAAATTCCTGACACAACTGGTATAATTCTTTTGAAAGAAAACTTGTCTTCATAATACGGTTCTGATAAAGTTTTGGTACAACACAGATCACTCAGCAATGGAGGTCTGTTGGGAGATGGATGGGGAAGGAAAAGGAGAGGAAAAGGAAAAGGTTGAAATCTAAGCAGGAAGATTATTTGTACGTAGTTGTGCACTTTAGGATGTGTTGTGTTGAAATCATTTGGATATATGGAGTCTGTGCTTTGCTTTTACATGCAAGTTCTGCTTGCTCAGCACAGAGTAAACAAATTTTATGCTCCAGCAGCTGCCTCCTGATTGCTCTGTGGAAAGAACTGTAAAAGCAGCTTGCTCTCACCCCAGAGAAAATAGCATAAATAGCAAATACCTAACGAAATGGAACCTAATGTGTCGTTTCAAGTCACCTACCACTTGGCAAAGCATTTGTGGATTTGCAGTGTTCATTTAGCCCCTCAGGCTCCCTTCTCAGTCATAAGGAGCACCAGTGCTCCCCAGTACTACTGCAGTAAATGCTGAGTCCACTTGTTCTGGTGTGAAGTATCCTGGGACTCTGCTGGCCCAGCAGAAGTCTGGGCATGCAGACTGGTCAGTTCAGGGGTCCTTAGCTCCCTTCTCTCACATACTTGAAATGCAGCCTGTTTGTATGAGAGATTTATTGCTTTATTTATTTATTTATTTATTTATTTATTTATTTATTTATCAGAGAACTTGAACTGAGCAGCATTGCTGATGTTCTCTGATGAGAGGCTGTGTAGAGCCAGAAGGGTGCTACCGTTCACTGGCAGGTAGCACATGTCTCGTGCTGTGGTTCATGCAGTGCTCTAAGGGTGTTCAGAGGATTTGAAAGGGAGCTCTGAAGAGCAGGTGAGAAGTGTGTANCACAAGGTGACTGGTTCCCATTATCCCTTGTCATGGCTGTTGGGGTCAGGCAGCACTTTTCTTGGCACTGGCACCTGAGTTCTCCTTGGGCAAAGGTGCCCCTGGTTTGCTCTGGTGAGGCTCCAGCTCTGACTATCCTCATTCCCCTTCTCCCACATCTCACTGGACCAGCAGCAGCCCCGTGGAAAGCCAAATCTGAGACTCTGAGGCCCAAATCTTTACTGAAGAACTGCTGCCCAGCCAGATCTACTTGCTTGAGCCATGTTCTACACTGTTTCAATAGGACACTTGGGGCTGTATTGTACAAAAAAGGTAACTGTAGTTGTTTAGGGAGGCTTTATTAATTCTGCTTGTAAAGGTCTTCAGTGGACATCTTACTGGATTTGGTTTTATTTTTATATTGTTTTCCTAAGATGCAATAAAGTGACGAAAATCTGAACAAGTACTTAGATCTTAACTATTATCTTATCAAAAGTATGGGGAAGATAATGGAGATTTTAAATAACTTCATTTCAGTGGATGCATTGTGACAGTCTGTTGATGCCATTTCATCCAAAATTCCTGACACAACTGGTATAATTCTTTTGAAAGAAAACTTGTCTTCATAATACGGTTCTGATAAAGTTTTGGTACAACACAGATCACTCAGCAATGGAGGTCTGTTGGGAGATGGATGGGGAAGGAAAAGGAGAGGAAAAGGAAAAGGTTGAAATCTAAGCAGGAAGATTATTTGTACGTAGTTGTGCACTTTAGGATGTGTTGTGTTGAAATCATTTGGATATATGGAGTCTGTGCTTTGCTTTTACATGCAAGTTCTGCTTGCTCAGCACAGAGTAAACAAATTTTATGCTCCAGCAGCTGCCTCCTGATTGCTCTGTGGAAAGAACTGTAAAAGCAGCTTGCTCTCACCCCAGAGAAAATAGCATAAATAGCAAATACCTAACGAAATGGAACCTAATGTGTCGTTTCAAGTCACCTACCACTTGGCAAAGCATTTGTGGATTTGCAGTGTTCATTTAGCCCCTCAGGCTCCCTTCTCAGTCATAAGGAGCACCAGTGCTCCCCAGTACTACTGCAGTAAATGCTGAGTCCACTTGTTCTGGTGTGAAGTATCCTGGGACTCTGCTGGCCCAGCAGAAGTCTGGGCATGCAGACTGGTCAGTTCAGGGGTCCTTAGCTCCCTTCTCTCACATACTTGAAATGCAGCCTGTTTGTATGAGAGNAGGTGTGTAGGCAAGAAACTTTGGGTACATGTACCTCCTGCCCTAAGCAGCCAGCTACACTTCCAACAGTTCAGTCTTTTCCAAGGCAATTTCCATTATTATTTACAAGTGGCTTGGTGAGATAGTTGTAGAGGAAGAGAGAAGTATGAAAGACAAGTAGAACCTAGAATGCATGTCAGGTTCTGGTTCAGCTCAGCCCTTGGCAGAAAACTTCTGAAAAACCTGGGCATCTCAGCAAGCAGAGGTGAAGAACAGTCCTCAAAAATCCTGTAAAAACAGCACTGGCCTGGAAATAGCAGAGCTCTGAACTGGGCACTTCACTGAAGCTATCACTTACACAGAGAATTGGAAACAAAAAAAAAAAAAAAAAGTAGTAAACACAAAATTATAGTAGTCACTGCTATGAAAATTTAATGCTTCACAAACACTCAAACCTCATGATCTTTCCAAGTTGTTTTTTGCTGAGATGAAAGCCCTCTTTTGAATACAAAGCAGTAGGACTAAGGGGGAGTTTTTTTTGTAAGATTGAGAACCATTTAAGGCACGTCTGCACAGTAATCATAGGCTAATTAATCTTGGTGTTCAGTCAGCAGAGCCACTCATCTGGAGCAAGTGTGCCATGCAGATCTACGCCTCGTGACTGAGTCGTAGGACTCAGGAAGCTGGATGGCTGACTTGTGTGATCTCAAGCAAGTTGTTTATTGTCATCATGTTTGCTGTACCAAATGTTCTACAAACAGGTTGAGTTCATTTAGGGAACTAATGTTGTGTTACAATACAAAGATGCAGTTCCCAGGCAGAAAAGCAATTTCTCATAATCCTCTGTTTCCTCATACGTAAAATGTGGTTTCTTGCTCCCTCCCTCCCCTCCAGAGAGGAATTGTATTTACTTAAATTTGCTTACTTCAGTGAAAACACGTACCAGTGATTTTGAACTTGAGAATTCTGGAGTTCAAGTTTATCGTGTTCTGCAGTCCCCAGGTGCTCCAGGTTGCTGGAGTAATATGTGCTATAGTGTGATGTGCTTTAAGTGTATGTTATAGCACATCACAGACTTGTCAGGGATCAAGTATTTTTCACACAGATCTTTACTATATAACTTGCATATGTACACATGTACCTACACCTAAACACATTATAATAGCTGTATTTGTGTGTAGAGAACATGTTCTGATATTGATAGTCATGGCAGGTTACAGTCAGCAAAGAGGAAAATTACTCCCCTTCCTGAGTTATCATCAGGCATTAAATTGTCTCCATTCAGGGATGCTTTGTTTTGTAAGGAGAGAAAATGTGACAATGTTGTACTTCAGCTGAAGTTTACTTTATTATTCTATACTTACTAAGAAATAAACCGATAAAGTAAATACTATATTGTTAATTAGTATATAATGCAAAGTGGCATTATATTTCTTAAGTGGAATGTGTTTCCTATGGTATGCTGCTGAACAAAAGCTTGTAATAACTTTGACCATGTGTTAGATGCTCTACAGAGATCTAATGATAGCTAAAATAATGGTTTCCAAGGTCTGTTTCTCAGACTATCTGCAATTTTTAAACTTCCTGTTAGTAGTCCATTAAAAAGTGAGCTGTTCTTGTTTGCTGCTGCTGTTGCTGCTGTAGTAGACTTAACAGAAGCCGAAATTTATAATCTGGTTTTTAATTTGTTGCCTCATTAAGAAAAAAAATGGTTGTTATTGCCATAAAGATGGTATCAGTCGCTAGCAGAAGGAAGAGCAATCGTTTTCAGTCTGGGAACTGAACTGAGAACCTCTGGCTCTGCCAGACTTTTCCAGGCAATGTTTCTGCAGTGTCTGCCAAGCCACATGATTCTGTACTGAGCTGGAACCTTTTCCTGCTCTTCCAGAATCTGTGTGGACAGATTGTAGTCCAGGTTCAGAAGATCTTGGTGCAGCTTCGTTTGCTTCATTTTAAATCTGTCCTTCATATTTCTGAGAGTTGCACAGGAGTTCAGACGTGCTGGAGTGTTGAAATGCCAAGTCATGTCTTTCCTCCCCCAACTGTCTCTCCAAGGCATCACAGAAGTGCTTTCCTGAGGCATGTTGCTGCCACCTTCCAGATCCTGGAACAGTTTTTGTGGAGTCCTTTATTTATGGATCCTACACATTGGTCATAGGCAGGATGGTGCAGCTCTGGGGGGAGACTGCACAAAAATTACTCTCTGTGCTGCCCCAAGCAGTGACAGTTGTGAGTGCTCCTGATGCTCTGAGTAGCAGGTTGGTGTCCTACAAATTGCTGCAGCTCAGGCTGATCTGATAATATTTGCAGGAATCCAGTGTAGCAGAAAAGAACTGGCAGAGTGCAGGGATCCACACTTCCTCATCCAAGAGGAATGCAGTGCAGATGCTGCACAGTCACGGTGCCGCTGGAGATTTACTCTCCAGTGTGGAGACCTTGCAATGACATCAGCCTTAGAGCCTTTTAAGTGCTGCCAGGCTAGTTCAAGGCAGTGACTGCAAGCCAGAATCTAGGCCAGCCCCTTTTTAAGCACATGGAAGAGAGGAGGAAATATTCTGACTTCTTATATTTGGGCTGTGGCCTGAGTGAGGCTGTCTCATTGGCAGAGATCAAGTGTACTTGCCAATGTCTGGCAGACGTGTATGGTGAGAAACGTGAGAAGCAGGGATGAAATGGTGTTGCTCCAATGTTAGGGCTGTCCTTAGTGGGTGCAAAAGGAAAGGGAAGATAAAAATGTCCTTCCAGCTTCTTTCCCTTGCAGTCTAGCACTACCCCCAATGTGGACAGCAAGTTTTGAGGTATCCCATTAACTATGACCCCCTCCTTACCTCTGTGTCTTATCCAGAGCTGAACATGTGCCTGTGCTGCAGCTACCCTTGTTATTAATTGGCCTCTCAAACTTTATTACTATTTCCTTGGAGTATGTAAGCCAGTATTTTCTGTGATCTGCATTTCGACACAGTGCATGGGTCTATATCCATAACACAGTCTTACTTCTGCACCTTCTTTTGTCCTTTCAACCCATATTTCAAGATGATTCAGATATAGTCATGTTGGCTAAAATTCTACACATTTGAAGGGTGGATGTATGTTTTCTTCAGCCTATCATTAAATCATACTGGAATTTGAATGGCTATTTTCCAGGTTGTGGTTTGCTTGGTTGGTTTTGTTTGTTTTTGTGGTTTGTTGTAGAGGTGTAGTTTTTTGGTTGCTTGGGGTTTTCTGATTGTTTGGGTTATTCTGATAAGCCAATAGATTGCAAGGAGAGGAGGGGGTTTGATTTCAGTCAGCCAAAGTTAGTGATGCATGCCTGCAAGAGACACAGGGGAATGAGGACCAGCTGCATCTGCTTGGCTTGCAACTGCTCTCCCAGTGCCCAAATGAACAAGAAATGATACCAAAAGCTCAGTGAGTTTTATTTCATTCTGAGGCATTTGCTCTATACAAATTATCTTACTGAAATTAATAACTTCTTTCTTATTGAAAAGTCTAAAAAACTGTGAAGAACCACTATAAGTTAAGTTCATCTCAGCAAACTTTAGGAAAATAATAGTTTTTATTGCTCTTTTTTACTAGCACTAGTGTAAAAGTAAAAGCTGTTCTGCAGAAAACTTTAGGCTAATATTACAGTTTTGTTCCCTAAAAATCCACCAGTAGATCAAATCTGTTCAACATGAAATTAATTTTAGTATTTATTTCTTTTTATTTAATTCCCTGGGAGCAGAAGGGGTGGCATCTGTAGTGTCCTAATAAATCATTTAGATTAATTCAGTCAAGACTGGCTTCACATGAAAAAGCTCCTGGAGCTGGTTGGTTTATTTCCTGAAAGGAAATAAATATTTATTCAGGATTCTTTTAATCATTTAGAGATGTCTTTGTACAATTAATGAAATAGAAAGTCAGAGCAAGTTTCAGAAGTAGAGCTATGTGTTACTTCAAGTTGTAAATTTAAACTTTGCCTCTTCTTTAGGCTTAATTACACATATAACATAGAACCAGAACAGTTGGCAGGTCACTGATCTGTTTAGTCCAGTCACATTTGATTGCAATGGCCAGAAGGAAGGTGCACTATGTCCTGCCATGAGCAGTGAGGAAATAATCTCTCAGAGGAATGGCAGGCCCAAGATATGAAACCTGATGACTTTTAGCCGTTTCATAACATCCAGGATGGTGGTGTTCTTTTTTCGTTTAAAAAGACAAATATAAAAAGGTGAGTTTGTGTTTCCCTAGAAATTTCCAGTGCTTTTTATTCCCACTAAAATCTTGGAATTTGTGATACATGTGGTAGTGGGTTTCCTGGCTTAGTCAATACATGTTTCCTCACCAAAAATAATTTTTCAGACGCTTTGTTTTCTTACTTTTGAGCCCCATATTAAATATTTTGTTGTTGTTTGGTTTGTTTTCTCCTTTGCCTTCTGAGGCAAAGCAAACAGGTGCATTGCTTGGCTATGGTACAAGGCCATCAGTGAATTTAGTTTTGCTGTGATTTGCTTGCACATAGAGACAGATGCAGGGCCAGTTCTGGAGAGCAGCACTCCTTGCAGATCATTCCTCTTCAGAGCAAAGCTCAGGACCCCCTGGGCTGTCTCCAGAAACTTTCTCCAGGACTTGCCTCCAGTTAGATCGCTGGAGCTGAGCTGGGGTACCTCCTTTTGTGCAGCTGCCGGGCAGTGCAAGTAACAGCGGAGCTTTGACCATCCAGGTGTGCATTTAAATGTAGCAATGTACAAAGCTCTCCTCAAGAGAGGCTGAGAGCATATACATGAATGTCTCCTTAGAGCATCTTCCAGCTCAACATGGACAGATGGCTTTTTGCGTGGCACTTTGACAGTGCCTGTGTGGGAAAGCTGCAGTGTTAATTAGGGTCTGCAAACAGTGCAAATGTCATTTTGACTTCTGGCCCTCTAATATTTGTGCAGTGGTGGCAACAGCCGGTATCTGTCACCCAAGCCCTGTGCTCAGCCTCTGATGTGTTATTTGCTCTTAGGGTACATTTCTATACAACCACAGGGGTTCCAGTAATGTAGCTGAATTCCAGAGAGCTTTAATTATGCCCATGCTTTTCCTTTCCTCTCCCCTGGTGCCTGCTTTTAGCGAAATAAGACCGTGTGATCAGGAGGGCAGGAAAGGCTGACCACCAGTGTTGGGAGGCTCTGGGAGAAATATTCAGGCTTTCCTCCCAGGGCAGCAAGAGATTGGGGCAAGAAGGGTTTGGCTGCCTTGTGGTTGCTTGTGTTGTTGATCTCTCAAGGCGATTTTTAAAAAACAAAGACATTGCCTGAATCAGTGTTTTCCTAGCCTTTGTGCATGACATGTGCCAGTTTTGTTGCATTGCATTTTTTTTTTTAAAAAGGGGTGCATTCTTCTGCATGTGGCACAGATATCCAGCTGGACTAATTCCATCACCATCCAGTGAACCAGGTAGTTTTATTTGAACAAGTATTTTTCTTGGTGAATAGAAGCAGAATAAATGAGTACTCCCAATGTATTCTCAGCAGAGGCCAGTGGTTTAGGTTGTGTACAGCACTAACCATGCAATGCAACCATTTTTTCCCCAAGTTAGGGAATTTGAGGTTCAAGCAAGTGTCTGTGCAGTAGGCGTTCCCTCAGCAAAGCACCCAAACCCATGTGTTCTGAAACAGCTTTACATTTACCAGGACTGATTTGTGACCTTTTTTTCCTATAATTTTGCCATGTTCAGTGAGGTATGCCTGAGGAGTTGTTCCAAACTCCCTCTGGGTTGTTATAAAAGACAATAAAAAAGTCCTGCTTATTTATCTAATGGTGAAAGTCTTGGATTCCACCTTCTCTAGGTGATGATGCTGTAGATGCTAAAAAGGGTTGAGTCTTTGCAAGAGGTGTATTTGCAAGAGAGAACTTCAGATTAACAAAGTAGGATCATTAGTATATCCCATTTTTACTTTATTTTTGAGCCTGGAGTTTCATTTTCCTTTCTGCCAAACTTTGTGCTGTTGTCTCCTGCTGCAGTTCCTGCCTTCCCAAATGTTAAACTCTATTAAGTAACTAGCACTTCAGAGCCAGCCTGAGTCCTAACAGATTGCAAACCCACTGTGAAGCAGAATGTCCTTCCGCATGAGGCTGGACAACATTCATATTGCAGGTTGCAGGTTCTTTCACATAGTTATCCATGTACTTGATATGAGTATATGAATTTATGGGGTATTACACAGTATAATTTGTCATGCACAATTAATGGGGTTTAATGCACATAACCTATTACTGTGGATACAGTATTGATTAAATCCCTTTATTGCAGTATAGCCTCTGTGAAGAACAGCTTGCCCAAACCCTGCTTCTGGGACAGACAGTGAGTTATCTCTTCATGTGACTTACTAGTCAAAGCAGCACGCTTTGGCTTTTCTTCGCCAAGGTGTGAGATCTGAAACACTACCTGGGTCCAGATCATTCCTTCTGCAAAAAGAGGCCTGGGGGAAGCTAAGGGACAAAATCTGTCATCAGACTGCACCACAGTCCCTCACTGGGGCAGGAACTGACGTACCTTAGGAACCTCTCCAAGGGGTGGCAAAACCCGGGACCTTACAAGACAGGATTCTGTGCTTCTGTTCAGGAGCTTTCCCCCATGGCAACTCCCTGAGCTGCAGCTCTCTTGGGATATTTATCCATCGGTATGGGACTGTTACTGTTGTCTGAGGTGCAGCTTCAGGACCTGTCACTGTCACATCTGAATGCTTTGCACGCGTCCTGCACTTGCCCAGGATATGTGCTGGCACCTGCTCGTAGCACATGGCACCTTAGCCATGCTCTGCCTGCCTGTGGCCCTGGGCTGAGGTGATGAGTATGGCTGGGCTCTTCCACAACCTCCCTTCAAGTCCTGGAGATGGACTGCTTGTGCCTTTGATTCTACACCAGCACAGTCATACCCAGCTGGTAGAGACCAGGTCTGCAAAGCTAGTGGGCACCTGCTACCTGCTTCAGCAGTTTCTGTAGGAGTGCAGGCACTTAAATTAGACTGGTGCTTAAATTATTTTGAAGACTTGCTGTGAAGCATTTGAGTGAGGCTGTGTTGGAGCAGGGAGTTGAAGTGTGCCTTCCAGGGCCAAATGACTTACTCCTTCTGACCTCTTCCGGAGAGGAAAAAGGAAGTAAAGTCTTCTGTTCCTGGCACACTCCAACTGCATTTCCTCCCCGGAGCAATCCCCCAGCACAGTCCTTGCCTGATGGATGGGAGCCCATCGTTGCACCTGCCTACGGATCGTGCCCTGCAAACGTGGGATCTGTGGGCTGCACACATGCCCAAGTTTCCCCCTTGCTGGGCACTTCAATGCTGCATCCTTGCAAGAGCAATAGGAATTATAAAGCAGCCAGCCAGCTGGTGCCCTGGCAAGTATTCAAGCTTTGCTTGGAGTAGTTGTGTTGGCCAGAACTGCACAGCTCCCTCTTCTGCCTTCATCCTGGCTGAATAAATGTAGAAAGACACCTCTCAGTTAAAGAGGATTCCAAAATCTTCCCTGGTGCTTTGAAATATTTTCCTATCTCTTTTATCTGTTAATATTGGCAAGTGCCTGTGTTGGCAGCTTTCTGGCTTTTGCCATTGGATTGCTCTGTTAAGGTTCAGCTCCTGAAGCCACATGATAAATGACAACCTCTAGCCTTGGGGTTATTTTTACAGCTGAGAAAGAAATGCCAGCATGTCAGAATTTTAAAATCTAGAAATTAGGGGGGGGGAAAAGAGAAGTGACTATTCATTGTTGTTAGTTATAATAAAACCATGATGTTACACTGCTAGTTGCATTGTGTGTGAGACATGTGGCAGTGAATAACCCTTACCAAAGGTCACAGAAATTTAAAATTTTACTAGGAGGAAATTCTCCAGGCAACAATACACTGACACAAATCTTCATGCTGTATTGGTTCAGCTATTTGGGCAGCACTGCTTGCCTCTCATGCAGTAGGTTTGTTGGTGTAATGGCTGGTGTCTACAAGATTCCTCACTGTTACCAAGGCCATGTGGATACTTTCCAAGGCAGAGCAATTCCCTTCCTTCAAATGCCTCTCTGTGTCCAAGGCTTGGCCTGTAAGTCCTACCTGCAGCCCTTTCTGTGCTCTGTTTGCAAGGGGAATGTGGCAGCCAGCCAGCACCTCTGAGCAGAGGGGATCGCACTGTTGGTAACAGAGGTAAGCCATGATTTCCTTTGTCAGGAGGACGGAGAATAGCTCGTTGTGCGACACGTTGTAGCAGCTGCAGGGATCTGCGCTGCTGGAGCTCAGGAAAATGGCTCTCGGAGGTTAAAGATTAGCAGCAGCACACCTCGAGTCACAGAGTGACTCTGCCCCTTGCACTTCGCTCTGTCCCCGGCTGCGGGCTGGCTGTCCCAGGGAGAAAGAGCGCTGGTGCCTCTGCTCTCCGAAATAGCCCCCGTTTGTTTCCTGGGAAGAGCCGTCCTGCCCAGGCAAATCCAGCTGCCTTGTCCTTTTCCAGGGAGGGAACTAGGGACAGAGAGGGTAAATGACTAAGTGAGGCCAAACAATGAGTCAATACCAGCAGCCGAACTGCAGCTCACGAGTCCTTGGCTTCTGCTCCCGTGTTTTCTCTCCTGCTGGAGGAGACGGGAAGCCGAGAGGCGGGCGCCGGGGAGAGAGGCAGCCTGCAGAGGACGGAATAAATACTCGCTTGTGCGGGAGCGAACACAACCTCGTCTGTCCGCTCCTGTGCGCTGAGAAGGAGTCCAGTGTGTGCTCCTGCCATAAACTGGAGAGCCAGATCCTCTCCTGCACTGCAGCTGCTTTGTGCCGCCCGGAGGAGCGTGGCCCCAAGGCTGGCACGGCTGGGCAGGAGGGGACACGTCCGGCTGAACGCGCTGTGCCACGACAGCTTTCCCTGGGGCTGCCGGAGAGCTCCTACCTTGGGAGGGAGGATTTGTGCACACCGCAGATGGCTGGCAAGGTGCTCCTCCAGCCTCCGTAGTTTGGGAAATTTTGGGGAACCTACAAAACACCAAGATCCACTTGACATCCGAGTTCTGGGCACTGTCCTTGGCTACCACTTGTAGTATGACAAGCACAGAAAAATGTTACAGTGTTTGCTCATTAGATGAAAATAGCTTTTTTGAAAGCATTGCATACTTTTGATCAATATTATTAATGTTATGAATCCAGATGGTTTGAGTTATGAATCTGGATGGTTTCATGCCAGATTTCAGACCAGACTGGAACTTTCACAAATGAAATATCCTCTCCTCAAGGGATCTGCTTATGGAAAGAACAACAGACCTTAAAATGCAGTGAATGGCAGTATTAGAAATAGTTTCCTTACAGTGTCGTTTAATGTGCATATAAAATTTAAAACCTTAACTGCTCTACAATTTTAATTTAGGCCTTATATAAATCTAGTGAATTTGTCAGAGGATATTATGATGCTTGAATTAAATAAAGCTAGATTTGTTGCATTCCTGGTCCTGCCAATACGAGGTGACTACAAGGTCACCTTCATTGACCTCTTGCCTTTTTATTTCAAGATACTTTTGACTGTTTCCTGGCTTTGTTTGGCAGAAGCATCCAACTCTGTCACAGAGCTGACAGTCACTGAAAGTGTCATGCTATATTTATGCTTTATGCAATATTTGTGTCAAAAAGCCTCTGTCTAAACAGACTGAATGTCAGCAAGAGATGACCCTGGAACAAATGGTCTGAAGTCCCAGAAAGCTGATCTTTCCCAAAAGTGACTAATGTGAGGCAAATGGAAAATATTGTTCTGAAAATATTGTCTGGTCCAGCTGTGTGCCTCTGATTAAAAACATCAATTGCTAGAGTTCTAGTCCAAGTAAATTATGACACATTTTGATTAAACAAAACCAGGAAACTTAAACTTTTTAGGATGTGTTTAATTGTGTATCTATTATCTCATATACTGATACTTTTGGTATCTATTTAAAGGGACTCCAATGTACAGACAACATATACGCTAACTTTTACCCCAAATTACTTTTGTTTCCTTCCATCCAAGATGGAAATTCTTGTCCCCTCGGCAATCCATCTCAAGATCATATACAGCTGGTTTTCCAGTAAGTCAGCTGCTTCTTTCCAGCTGGCCTTCTGTGCAATTGGATAGGTTTTTCAGGCCTTGTATAGGTCTGTCTGGAGTTTTCAATGTAATCTGTACTCTACATTGGGAAAAATGTTTTTAAGTGTGTAACAGAGTATAAAATCTGAGGAGATCTGAGAACTCAGAAGAGAAAAAGTCAAGACAAGAAAAATTATGTCATTTCAAACACAAAACATATTCACCAGTACAGCTTAATCCAAAGAATTTCATGTTGGCATCAGCATGGTCGTATGACTTTGGAAAGAGTTGAAAATGCTTCCTAGCACTGTTCTTCTCAGGGTTTAGAATATCTGTGAATCTGATTCTAGCATCTTAAATAAATAAGCAAACAAACAAAAAAACAATCTCAGTTCAACAGTTGAAAAGGAAATCTAACTCTTAAGGTGAATGATCCATTTACATATCAATAATCATAATCATCTGCTTCTAATAATGAATTTACTAATTACAGCCAAACTCTAGTGGACATAGCAAATGGTGGCAAGAATTACTTCAGAGGAGATACGGCATTTCTTTTGCAAGTAACACAAAGTGCAATGTTAAAAGTACATTTTTAGGCTGTTGGACTGCTTGAACTATGATCTGTTGAAGTTTGGGCAGGTGGCTTAACAGGGAATTCTGCATAGCATGCAAGAATGCCTTCTAGTTACAATGTAATGTAAAGATAAGCAAGATAAAAATTTGGATTTAAGAACGAGTTTTCAGGAAATTCAGCCTCCAATGAGCAGCTTGGGACACAGGGCAGAAGGGTACAGGAACTAAAAGCTGTATGAGATGATGTATGTTAGTACCCATGGTGTGGGTTTTTTTTAGACAGAAGCAGTAGTGGGACAGCAAAGAGGATTGTTCCTGGATTCAGCATGAAGTGGTTTCACAATGCTCCTAGTGAAACAAGAGGAGTTACTTCAATACAGCAGCCCTTGCTTCTGCCCAATTTGTCTGGGGAAAGGGTGAGCCAGTCCATTACACACAGTGCAAGGGAATGTCCTCTGCTCTGCCAGAGGATGGCAAAATTAAAATTGCCTCAGACTGAATCCATCTGTCACCACAGCATGTTTTGCCCTCTCTGTAGCAATGTGGTGATAACAGTTCCTGATCCCTCTGGCATATTGCCCTAAGGCAGACAAAGAGATTAACCTAAATTTAGCATGATATTGTTCAAAAAATAACCCCATCTCTCAATTCTTTTTCCCTAACTAAGCAATACCATTCTGGTGAGTGGAGAAGGTAGGAAAGGGAAATGCCTTTTTTGTAGGATAGAGGCCTCTTAATTGCAGGATAGCATCCATCTTCTCAGGATGCATCTGACACTGAATTTCCTCCAGAGGCTTGTGAAAAAGAAATATTTTATCAAACATCCTGAATTTTGCTCCTGTTTGGGTCTAATTATGTTGTTTGCTAGTCAGGATGATTCTGAGATACTTAAATATGCTAAGACACTATGAAGTTCTTTGAAGGTCTTTTTGTAAATTATTTGTAATTATGCATAAATCCAGTCTGAAACAGATGCATACAGATAAAGCAGTGAAGGTTGATTAAAGGTATGTAGGTCATCAGAGTGAAATTCAAGATTTCTGTTGGTTTATGTTCTTACTGCCTCTACAGGATGCAACCTTGATAGTTGTTACATGATCTAACAGAAAAAAAACGTGTCTTGCCCAAGGATATGTGATAAATCTATTTCTTCTGTTGTAAATCTAATTATAATCTAAATTATATAAATTCTTATTGTGTATAATAATTGCTGCTTCCTCCAAAGTATTTGTGACAGGCATCATAGCAGCTATCAAGGGCTAGCTTTTCCAACATTTCTATGCTCTGAGTACAAGATTCCTCTGAAAAATTTCTCATGTAATGCCTGCATATAAGCTGAGTTTGTGTTTGTTTGGAGATTTTATACTATGCTGTAAAAAGTAGTCAGCTATTCCACACAGGCAACTTAAACAGAGCCAGTTCTGGTTTTACTTGTGTTTACTGGGTCATTTTTTTCAGCAGGTCTGTCTGTAGGGGTGAGAGTACAAGGAACTTAGAGAAAAAATAGGGGACAGCCAACATAGTTTTGAGGATGGAGGTCGGCACTAGCTCGTGTATGGGGCACCAGCCCTGTGCATTTGCCTTGCTCCGGTGTAGGCTGCTTCTCAGAGACGTGATCTTGTCACTGTGCTTTTCAAGCTCTTCCTGAATCTCTTGTCACATGGTCCTGATTTGTGGTTATTGCATCAGGACAGCGTGAATAGGCTCTATTTGCTGATGGGTGGAGGACTGATTTGGCAGAGCGTGATTCACTTTGTGAAGAAATTTGGCCAGCGAGTCGTTCAAACACGCGCGTGTGCAGGCGCACGCACACGGAGTGCACCATACCTGAGGATATGTAAATAATGAGTGGCACAGGGGATTAAACACCTGCTGACCCATCAGGTTTAAAGAGTTGGGAAAAGGAAGTTGCCTATAATCCAGAGCAAAGCACGTGATGAAATAGCAGCAAACTCATGGCTTAGGAATCCCTGAGTGGATAATTCAGCCTTTTCAGGCTGCAGTGATGAATCACTGGGTGTTTTTCTGGGTGTGAGCCCTCAGGTGAGGAAATGCTGTCCACAGTGGAAGTGACCTCGATAACAAGCTCACTGGCACAGATCAGGGGCTGTTCTAAAGCAGAAAGGCAGTGGGCCAGCAACACAGAGCACACAGCTAGAGTTTAATTGTAAGGTTAGGATTAAATAATGGTTTGTGAAGATTTAAGAGCACAGCTCTATTACATGTCTGAAGCCAGATAGGTGCTGAGCATCTAGCTCAACAAATTATAATTATACATGCTACCTTCAAAAGAAAAGTAATCTGAGCTGCAGTGAAAAGAAGTCATAAAGGTAGCAGTGACTGGAAAAAATTGTGAGGGTTTTCTCCCTTCTTTGTCACTGCAAAGCGCTGACGGAGAGACATTCAGATTTTGGGTTTGGGGACTTGTGATCAAATATAGTGTTGTTGTAGACCCATCAAAATCAATGAAAATATCTTAAGGACTGGATGGATTCAGTCATATTTCCGTGATCACAGAATGGTGTATCCATCTTAAAATACAGTATTTGAACAAAATGCTTAAGAAATCTTAACACGCTCAAGAGTTTTTCAAGTGCATATGAAGTTTTGACCAGGTAAGTTTGGGTAGCTGTGTGTACCTACTCAAAGGCTCTTTGTGATATTTCTGAGATATTCTGTAAAACAGGTTATCTTGTCATGCTGTAAGTACCTTCAAAAATAAGTTATCAAAAAAGCAAAGAAGTAGAGATCAGCTAGCACAGCAAGCAAAACTATCTGTCCCTGCATAAACAGTGTTTCTGTGCTCCAGGAGAACAGACAAACAGACAGACACTGCTGTAATTGTAGTGAGGACTGGCACCTTGCAGGCATCAACGTTGCTGGAAATGAGGGTTTGGATGTCACGAGTTTGCATGACCTCATTGCTCACAGAACTTTGCTGTCTGGGCAGAACTGCTGCTGCTGCAGCAAGCCAGCTCTCCCCCCGGTGAGGACTGGGTGAGGAGGGCAATGAGGGGGAACTGCATTAAAACTTGACAAATCACTGCTGCCACACGTTGTTTTAGGAACTGTAAAAAGTCAGGAAATATAAGACTTATTCCTCTTCACCTCCTAGATTGCCATGTAGGAGAACACATGGACAGCGGCAACCCAATTCAGTAGCCTTCTCCAAATCTGGTGGATTTAAGGGGCAATCAATTTAAATTTTATAAAAGGACAGCTCTGCCTGTTGGCAGGCAACAACTGCCTGCTCATTGTACTGAGTCATGCTCCCTTCCACGAAAAGAGGTTAATCTGTCTGCCCAGCCACAGCTCTGACTTGTGGCTCAACATAAGCCTTGATCCAAAGCTTGTCCACAGTCAGTAAAGAGGTGTCTGTCAGCTTTGGTGAGACTAAAACCCTGTGAGGATTCCTAGTATCGAGATAAATCTGTGCAAGGGCTCTTTGGCTACAAAAAGGAATCCATAATACAGTTTTGAGAAGCAACACGAAGAATGTAGACTTGAGCAGAGTGTGGTGTTTGAGCAATGTCAGTGCCAGTAGATTGCTGAATGGAGTAAATTCAAGAACTTTGCTCACCAGGCTGTAAAGTCTCCATTAAAAAAAACCGAACAAACCAACCAGCAAACAGCTTAATTTATGCTATTAAGAAAAGTTGAAAAATGAGAGAGGGAAAAAAATAAGCTGTTTACAATTTCCTGAAATTTGAGATAATGTAAAAAGTTTTATTTTGTCTTGATTTGCTATGTAAGTGCTAAAAGAAATTTTCTATAGTCAAAAACACTCTCTGCTTTTATAAATCGAAATGTACACCTTCCATCAGCTGAGGCAAAGCCAAAAGGGTTTGGAACATGGCAGAAAGTTTTCCTAATGAATGATTAGTATTTATCTCACAAATAGTATTGCTTTGTTTCAGTCTGGCATAGGACAAAAACGTATCTGAGTTTTAAAAGCCTCCTCAAGAAATCATTACCATGAACTTAAAAACACCCATTGCACTTGAGAGCAGGGAAAATGGAAATTAGCATGCTGTGCTGACTGTGCCCTCCTGTAATTCTCCCTCTCAGAGATGGCTCCGGATAAAAAGCTGCTGCCTCCCATGCCAGCACCTGCTCCAGCTTAAGTGTCAAGAGAGGAGCAGATCTGGTCTGGGGGCATCATCTTTTGTAGGGAAAATTATCTGCCATGAGTCCACAGAAATGGCTGGAGGGTGGAGCTGATGGAAGGCACTTAGTGAGATAGCTACAACTTGGTGGCTAAACCACTCTCTAATCTCTTAGCACTTTGAATTTAAATATGGTCACTTTTACAGTAGTTTCCTCCCACTTACAAATGCCACAGTCTCTGAGAATATAAAGCCCTAGAAGCTTTTTCTTTTGGAAATACATTAATCCAATATTATCATAAAATATCACATGATTAATACTGTGCATTAGGCTTTGTTTACTTCACAGACTTGGTTAATGAGGTCAAAACCAAGAACTTTTATTTGGAGATAGACTCCATCCACCTACATTTTAACTCATTAAAAACCAGACATCCTGTTTCTCTTCTCCTGGTCCATTGACCTCTGTCCCTAAAAGTGCTCTGGCTGTAGAATGGCACAGAACAATTTGTGGGAACAGCTCCTCCACCCGATAAAACCACTAATGTCACTGAAAGGACTTTGTGGACGAAATTTTGTCTCCCTACACAGGGTCTGTACTTCTAAGCCATGCTTGTCCACAGGTCCCTTTTTCCTTATTTTGTATTCACGCATTACCACTTGCAATTTGATTTTACTGTAGTAGAGAACTTCCTACTTTAATACCTTTGAACTTTTGCCTATTTGATCAGCAGAGGTACTGGAATCAGGAGAATTCTGCCAGCTCTTCCACATACTTCCCGTGCAACCTTGTGTACCAGGCACTTGGGCTGGGTAGTATCATCCTTACTCATGGTGATGACCGTGGAAAACACATGAGCAGTCCCACTGACTGTTCTGACTAGGACATGTGAGGGAGCAATCACCAACCTGAGGAAAGGTTACAAAACCTTGCACATAACTTCTCTGCACCTGGGTTGACTACTAGGAAACATGATTATTTCGTTTTCTTAATGAGTGGTGCAAGCTAAAATACCTTAGCAGCCTGAGAAGAAAGATACTGCAGAAGGGTAGTGGAATGACAGGATGAACCTATTAAGTTCCCCATCTTATGTTGTGATATTCAGTAGCTTTGATAATGCTCTCTCTGAAATCCCTAACAGGAGACTTCCTCCCAGGTGTGAAATATTCTGGGTCAAGGCCCAATTACTGTCTCTGAGCTGTGGTC
This sequence comes from Leptocoma aspasia, assembly GCA_013399835.1. Lineage (NCBI taxonomy): Eukaryota > Metazoa > Chordata > Aves > Passeriformes > Nectariniidae > Leptocoma > Leptocoma aspasia. Next base: position 201,994 of record VXAX01002325.1, on the reverse strand, counting down.
CCACCTGGCCTCCTGCAGGACTTCTCTCTCAGATCAAGCATCATGATCATATTTAAATATTTCATCTTCTTTGAAATATGTTACTAAAAAACTTATCCAAAATCCATTCAGAAAATATCTGTTTCTGACATAAATGATGAGTTTTTCTGCTAGGGGTTGTTTGTTTGTTTGTTTGTTTCCCTTTGACAGAAAAAAAATTTCCATGTTGTCTCTTCCAAATGAGGAAAACAGGTCATGTTGAACAAGAAGTGGGTAACATGCTGTTAGCACCCCCACCCCCAAACAAACCAATGATAAATGCTATTTGAAACAGGTTTAACATATCTAAGAGATTAGGATCAGTCTTTGTCTCTACCCTAGATAGCTTGCTTTTAAATGTGACCTCCTTTCCTTGCCTAGACAGATGCTCTTTGTCTGCTGGGACCACTTGCCATAAAGCCATCCTGACAGCTACCTCGCTTCCCAGTCTCTCCCAAAGGGCCAAGGCTCTTCCAAGTGGTTTCCTCCTACTGAAAAGACTATAATTAGCTGCTTCCTCCATTTTCCTGTGTTTAAAATTGACATTATGCAGCCTTTCTTCCTATCTTCTGAAGCCTCATCCCTCATCCTGTCCTGCTTTTGGACACATGTAAAGGAAATGCTATGCTATGGGAGTGTAAGCACATTGTTTAATAACGACAAAATACAAAGTTTTATAGTAAAGAATCGAGATTTTCTTCCTTTCCCACTGGGCTGTGGCTTATCTGTTACCCAAAATAGATACTACCTCCTTGTTTCTGAACTATTACTTCCTCCACATTTATGCTAAATATTGTTCTTACCCTGTTTATCTCAGTAGCCCAAATATTAAGGTTTCCTTTATTGCTCCAGTATATTTTCCCCTATATATAAGTAGCTGCATAATAAGCTTTCCTGTCCATTTCTATCAGTGGAATAGCTTTTGAAAACGTAAATCCAGCAACAGTACTCACAGATTCAAAAGCTTCAGCTAAGAATGTATTTTGAAAGAATGTTGTGAGGAGAAAGAATGTTGTGAGGAAATTCTTGGTTTATAAAGGATTTGAAGCTCTGAAGTCTCCAAAATCTTACAAGCAGAGACATTTTCTTACAAAAAAGTCAGATTTCACTGTTCATTTAACAGAATTTACTGTCAACATTTTTAAACTCCTCCCAAAAATATCCCCCAAACAAAGAAAAAAAACCAAACCCCCTAAACCTCAGAATCTTAGCATTTTCTAAAAATTGGCTCTGCAAATTTAGGGAACTTGTCTTAGTTAAAACAAATTATATGTCAGCTTTTCAGATTTTTCATACTAAATTATGCAGGTCTCAAAGCTCAGATCACCAAAGAAATGACTGAAAAGCTATTTTAAGTTATTTCATGTGCTAGTTTATCCAAGCCAAGCTTTGTAATAAAAATATGACAATTAGCATTCCTTTGTAATTTAATACAAATTTATTCCTTTTAAATTTATTTCAAAGGAGGATAACTTTACAAAATAATTTTCTAGCTTTTTGCATAGGCTTTGGCAAGTACACGCTTATCTACTGAACTGTATATGTTTGAAAATAGATATACAGTACTTCAAACAGCAGTTCTGAATTATTGTGGAAGCAGCTGTTAGCATGTATTTCTCTTTGGCTTTCTAGCCTAGGACATTTTGTAGGACACATATTCACTTTGCCAATTAAAGTTCTTGTGTCAGTCTCAGTCTTGAGAAGCCCTAAATCCTTTTGTTAATTTCCATACTTTGTTCCTGTCAATTGTATCCATCAGTTCATAAATCTAAAGTCTAAGTTGCTGAATCCAGAATCTCCACCCAGTCCAAAAGGCCTCTGCGTGTCTTTGTACACCGTAACTTTCAAGATAATTACCCTATCAAGACCTATAGAATAAGAACCCAGTTAAGTTTTGTGTTTCAAACTACTCAGATGACATACTAGACAAATCTCACTCTTTCACCACTGAACATAAAATCTGATTCCACCTCTTCAGCTAAGGTCTTTATTAGTATTATCTAGAGGAATTTCTGGTAGTCAGAATGCAGTAGGTCAAATAAGGAAACATCTAAGGTTTGAGCAGTTTCACTCAAACTGTTGCAAAACTCTAAGGCTACTCAAGAAGTTTATTCTACTCCTTGACTAAACTCAAGCTTATTGCTGGGTTTTCCTGGTCAGGATCTCTGCTATTGTAGGTTGTGTACGCTGGTATAAGCCAGTGAAATAAGTGTATGCCCTAGGAAATCCAGTGCGCCTGGGGATGTCCCTAGGCCAAAATGGAGCCAGAGAAAAACCTCATGGTTTACCAGTGGCAGTGACTGCCTTTAGCCTACAAATACAAAGTCCCAGAAGACTGGCAAACTGTTGGGATTTCTGGTGATCCAAGGAGTACTGTAGACACTTGGTTCTTGGTGTTGGCATTAGCACAGGTATCTTCTGCACAGACAGATGTTCAGAGCCACAGCGGTGTGCCGCTTCCAGAGATTTTGTGACCATGTGGTATCAGAAAGGAGAGTCAGTACCTGTTGCTGGCAGCACTTATGCTGAAGTTATGGGGAGCCCCACGAGCTGTTCTGCCATGAGGATTACACAGTAAAACAAGTGGCTCTCATCTTGCTTGACAAATAAGGTGCTCATTTGATTTAAACAGGAATACACTGTGACATGCTTTATAAGTGGAGACAATTTTCTACTTGAGAGAATGGCCAAATAATGATACAAGAACAGAAAGCTGACAAACAAAAGGATATTAAACATTCTGCTTTATTTAAAATGACCTTTGGCCCCTAGAACAGCCAGGGCATTTCCTCACACGCTTCTGCCACTGGTGGCAGAGAATGAGCCTTAGAGAGAGCAAAGTACAGCAGCAGCAGTGGCAGCATCATCCCTGCCAGGCCCCAGCTCTTTGCTGATTCAGGTTGTCACTGAGCCAACAGAGACTTTCCTTGCACAGCAATGCATCTACCAATGCTTTAAAACAAGACTGCACCCACTTTCCTCATTTGACTGGCTTACTGAAAGCCCACAGCAAAATCTGCTGGTATAACTTCTCCTATGAATGGTAACATTCCAATTATTTTGACATTGTGAAATCTGGACTTTGCTAAGCAGGTAGGAGAAATAATAAATGCTATTAGGTTACTCTGAACTGTCTGTTGGCATTCATGTCCCAGAAGCCAACTGGTTGGAATAACAGCTCTCAGGCTGTTATACTGGAAAGACACTTGAAGCAAAAAGTGCCAGTTAATGGGGATACCTGAAGGAGGGATGGTGTCAGAGGAACTCAGTAGAAAACAACCTGAAGTGTCCCTTCTCACAAGCTCTGTAATTAAACATAAGAGGAGTCAAGACGTCCCTTCAGAAAGAAACACTCCTAAGGGACACTCAACATCTTACATAAAAACAAATGAGAGAAAATTACTCAGAATACAAAATCCAAGGCTGTAACACAGCCAGAGGCATTTGGCTGAGGACAGTGAGCCAGCAGCAATTGCTGCAGGGGACACCACTGTAGATTTGGCTGCAGAGATGTTTCCAGGCAGTCAGCCCATATGAATGGAATAATGGCATCTACATGGCTGAGAGATATGCATGCTGGATCAATCAGGATACTGTGATGGCTGAGTTAAAAGAACAGTCCTTTTTGTTTAATAGGAGCATATCTGGCTGTCTCATTGGGCATAGGATACACGTGAATAGGTTTGCCTGTGTCAGGGAACACCTCTTAGCTCCAGGTGAACAGAAGTTCTTTTTGCAGAAGTTCCACCTTGCCTGTCCCAATCCTTTCTCTGAATCATGTGACTGAGAGGCTGAAGAGGTTAAGTCTAAGTCATCTGTCCTTGAGGAGAAGTCTGCAGTTAGAACTGCTTTTGTGCAAGGAAGCTGCTGAGCAGCTGTAGCCTGAGAAAAACCCAGCTAACAAATGGTTGTTTCCAGCTGGGGTCAAAGCAAAACCTGAGCAGGGTTTGGTTGGGGATTGCTGGGAAAACAGTGAAGAGGTTAGCAGTGAGAGAAGTGGGAGGTTGCATTCAAAAGCGAGTTTCTGTGGACTGGGAAAAACTTCTTGGCAGGTTAGGAACCACCTGTAGTGACCAGGATGAGGTAAGGCCCAGATTTTTATCTGTGTTGCAATTGCCTCGTTGATGGTGGTCTGCAGTGCCCAGGGCTCACTTCTCTGCAGAGACACTGTGCGCCTGAAAAGGTGCTAGGACACTCTTCAATTTCATTGCCATTAAAAATTCCAGGGAACAGTAATCTCTGGATCTCATGTGGAATTAAAGCTTTGCATTTGCCTTGCAAGGCAAAGAAGGAGATGGTTAGGAAACCCGACGGGCAGGTCAGCTATTTTGAAATGTGGGGAAAATGTTGGGTGTGGGCACAGTCCTTCATATAGGCAGCCATGATTGTAGGTTGGATGGCCAGAGACTGCCACCAGTCCTATCTCACACAGATGCAGGGTGGATCCTGCATTGTTTATGGTGGAAAACAAAGCTTGGAAATAGAAGATTCACAAAAGAGAACTAAAAATATTAGGTTTCATGACTCACTGCAGTGCTTAAGGGGTTTTATGTTTGTTTGGGTTTTTTCAATGTCATATTACAGTAACATTTCCTCTTCCATTTGTTATCATAACTTTAAGGAGTCTCTTTTCAATTTAACTTTAATTTAATTTTTTACATTGTCTGTAGCAGCAAATTTTTATTCTTCTAAACACCTTGGACTGATGTAGCAATGACAGGAAACACCGGCAACCACCTGATAAAGAACACCTTTTGGGTGTTCTGAGACAGAAGAGACAAACTGAATAATGTGATATGCTGAAAAAATTCACAGGTTGGGTTCAAGAAAATGAGAAGAGGTACTTCATCATATAGCTGGTCTTGTCCTCAGCGTCTTTTAGGTAAGCTCACCGCAGTAGTTTCTAAATCTCAGCTGTTACTTTGATAGCATAGTGCTTTTTTTTTGTTCAGTGACTGTTTTTGATGTCAAGAGCAGCTGTGTTCAGTCTTTTTTATTTAAAAAAAAAAAAAGAGTAGAGCTTAGCATCTGAAAAAATTGGCTTTGTGTGACTAACCACAAACAGGACACATGACTGAGTGGTGCTGTGTTTGCTATGTTCCCCTTCAGTTTAAACAGTTTGAACAAGAATACTCTGTAAACTTAAAGGGGAACTCTCAATTTACATTCTCAAGAATGTGTTTAGAGCTCCTCATCAAAGCAAACTCCAAATTTTACCCGCTAACAAAAAAAATAAGAATATCTGTACTCTGGTAAAGGGAGAAGCAGAATTTGCTCCTCTCTGTCTTCTCTTTTTAACCTCAGTGTAAGAGTCAGATTTCCAGGAAATATTTGTAGAGTTTTTGACATCTGCCTCTCCTGGGTAGCTAGAGCTATCCCTAGGGCTGTTTCTGATAATTTGAAGAAAAGAAGTGCCAGCTAGTATGAACATCTCACATGCAGAAAGAAGTGAAGCACCTAAATCCCTATGGCATCATTTTTATTTTAACACTGGTAATAAATTAAATGCTTGAGTAGACTCATTGGTTTTGCTAGTAATACTGGATTTTTAAAAAAGGTTAGAATACTTAATTCTATAAGGTATCTTGGAACTGCCAGCTGTTTAATACTCCTACTAATGAATGATCTTGTACCCTGCAACCAAAGAAAAATGCTTTTCTTTAAAACCTGAGCCAGTGTTACAAAAAAACCCATAGATACTTGAAATTTTCTGACCTGCCCACAGTCACATAATTTTCCCTGCAGCAATGCAAGATATGCAGCCTACAAAGCCTCTTTTGTAGCCCATCATCTAGCCATAAGCTTTCCTTTTCCTTCTCTTGTACATTATTATCTCTGAACTGTGATAGCATGATCTTTATTGGCTACAATGCGCAGAAACAAATCACAAGAAGTAGGGTCTAAGGGGCCTTAAGATTCCAAGATCCTCCCTCAAGACAGGATAAACTTATAAAAGGTCTACATCTATTTATAATATAATGAAATTCGTGAAAGCTTCTACTTTCTCCCTTTATTTTATCCCCTCTTGGGCTTGTCTGGGTTAGAAGACAGATTATGCACTGGAGTTCTAACATGGGTTGACACGACTGAGAAATATATCAGCATTAGAAAGAGGCTTCATAGCTCTTTCTCTAGCTGCAGGACACCCTAACCCTGCTAGAGAAAACAGCTAGTGGAAATTAATATTGCTTTGCATTTGCTTTGAAGCATTTCTCATCACCTTGACCTTAAAGTGTTCATTAAAGATGGGTTTATGAATGCAGGAGGAGCTGCTGATTAGCAGCTTCTTCCTGTGAAATAATTTCACTGTCAATTATTTCTAAAGGGATCAGTGGCTCAAAATAATATTTGAGGGTTAAAGGATGCTAAAGCCTGGTTTAGTCTAGTCTTTTGGTGATCTCATAATACAAATGCTACAGGACTGAATTTCTTGTGTATGGAAATACAAATCAACAAGAGGCCCTGAAATCCCCAAAATTTCCATGATGAAAACAGAAAAAATGTAACGAAGTAGTAAACTGTTAGAAATGGAAAATCATTAACTATTTGAAAAGTCAGAATTGTATTGCTCCAAAACATGTCTCTGTGTCATGGGGAAAAATTGTGAGTGAATGCTGTGCACACTGGGGAGCAAACAGTAAACCAGGGATACAATACATTTGAAATCTGTGCTGGTCAGGTAAAATAATAATCCTTGCTTTTATAAAGAGAGCACACAAATTAGTTTATTTAAAATATATAAATATATATATAAAAGCAAAAAAAATATATAAAAGCATATACCCATGACAGAGCATTTATCCACAGGGTCTGCAGCTTTGCGTGCTCACTGTCACAATGCAGAGCAAAGCATGCCTTACAAAGGTTTGATACTGACTGTGCTTTGAATTTAAATATAAATGCCCATAGATATATGCCCATAGATTTGACCCTACCTTCATTAAGCTGCCTCAAAAACCTGCAGCCTGGTGCCACACTGGCAGACTCATGGTGTGCCACTGCTCTCCTCCAAAGAAACTCAGAGACCAGCACAGAAGGGCTCAGACTACGTTTGTCCTGCAGCCTTCTGTAGCTTTCTTCTCACTGAGCAACTCAGTGAGGACAAACAGCTGGACCTTCACCTAAACAAGTCAGCAGAGCGTAATCAATTACATCTTTAGCACGATCAGCTATCTTGTGTGTTGGAAGACAATTTGTGTGCAATCTTAAGAAGCAAAAGCTTATTAAAGTTGACAGGACCTCATCATTTGTGTACTTGTTCATTTAGGTGAATACCCAGTGGATCACACTCCTGTAGCCTTGCTTGTTGAAACTGCAGTCTCCTGAGATGTGAGGGCACAGCAGCTGGCACAGCCCTTCCACCATGACAGGAAAAATGGAAATAAGCCACAGGCAGTCAGCACTCCAGATGGAAAGGGTCAGTAGTGGTAAGAATCAATAGTGCTAATGGTATTTCACTTTTACTAAAGCTAGCAAGAAGAAAAATGGAAACATTTATCTCTTTTAAAATATACTTTTTACTAAACTGTATTCTATTTTTCAGGAAAGCTGAGTTCAAGACCTATTGATCCCAGCAGCCCTTGCATTGAAACACAAGTGAACATAGAGTATGAACAAAAAATCTAAATGCAAACCATCTAAAGTGCATGACATATATGCAGGTACAAGTATCCCATCTCAGGTGTAAGCATCTATAATACCAAACAGTGTACAGCTCAGAAGAGAATGCAAAGAAGTAAGAATTTTATTAGTGTTAGGTGTTTTAAGAAATGTTTTATCCCTTGCACAAGAAGGCATGATTTTTGTATAATTTCTTTCAAAGCTTATACTGCTAAAAATTACATACAGATATCACTGATTATTCTGTTGAAAAGTGAGAAAAAGAATACCAGAATTGCTCAAAACATTGGTCACAGTTAAGGAAAAAGGGGAGAAAAAAACCTGGTTCCCCCACTATTATCTAAAGAAAGAATAGATAATGATGATCAAGCAAGCTCCAAACTGTTGCAGCCATGGTGCTCATCCATAAGGATCTGCACTAGGTATTTAATCCTCACATCTCCCTCTCCCTTGAGTGTGATCAAAGTTGCACCAAGACATGACCTTTGCAATCAANACAAAAAAACTCAAAAAAAAAAAAAAAAAAAAAAAAAAAAGGAAAATAAGTGCTTTCAAAAAATTGACCATGTCTGAAAGCGCATTGCAACATCATCTTGTCCCTGGAACACTCACCCTTTCTTTATAGCTCTCTCTCTTTCTCTTTTTTTTTTTTTTTTTTTTTTTTGAGTAGCTGAGTAGCTTTATCACATCTGTGAAATAAGCTGGTTTTATGGATTTTTAACAGAAAATTGAGTCCAGGGAGTCCACCATGACTTCAAACTGTTAGCTTCACAAAGATGTGTTAAAAATATCTCAACACCCTGAGAGTAAAGAATTTGGCATAGCATGGCATTGCACTTTCCCCACAGTGTAAAGAAAGCAGCATATTCATACACAGCACAAAACCAGTCTTGGCTGTGTGTTTATTAGAAATGTAACTATATAAAAACAGAACTTACTTTGAAAAGGGCCCACATTATATGCCCATTATATTATGTTCAGATAATAATGGTATTGGATTATCAGCTCTAAGAAGGTAAAATCCTTAATTCACAATTAAATGCATGAAGCACAGTTTTTCTCAGAACTGCTTATTCAGAGAACAATTCAGAGACTGAAAATTCATAGGAATTTGGGTGCAATTTTGGGTGCAATTTTCTAGAGCAGCTTTTCCAGGAAAGTATGGACCTAAAATCCAGCAGTATTTCAGGGCTGGCTGCCTTACTGTTTTGATAGTGATCTTCCAGCACCAGGTGCAGAGTAAGATTGGAAAGTGTGTCTGTAATCTCCTGAGCATCATTTTACACTGCCACGCATAGTTCTGGGTAAATGAGAGGTAAAATCGTGCTTTCCTGCAAATGCCATATGATTCAAGATTTCATGTCCTTTTGTGTCCAAAAGCTCCCAACATAAAAGAAAGGAAAATATTTGTATTTTCTTTCCTTAGAACACATTTTGTTAAATGTATTTTTCAGATACATTTGCAAGTGATGCCACTGGACATTGCTGAACAGATTGATGCACAAATGGGATTCAGCAGCTGCTCCCTTCCTGCTCTGTGCAGATAACACTAGGTTTCATGCATGTGGCAGCTCCTATCATTTTCTGTCCAAATCTAGGGGAGGAAAGGATACAGAAGATAGGAGGAAGCAATATTTTATATTGCTGTCTGGCAAACTTCTCAGAAACATTGAAGAAATTGTGTTAACACAATACTGAAAGAGAAACTGCTGCTCAGCTGAGAGGAAATGCGATGCCCAAAAAACCTTTTGGGGAGAAGTGGGTGAAAGTGTGCAGATACGACTTCTGAAAATGAAGAATACAGTACTTCTCTTTTTGATTAATAAACCAAGTAATTGCTGGTACAGTTAATTTTGAGGCTTTGAACTTTTGAAAAATCTCTACCCCTTCTTAAAACAAGAGGTGTGTATCAGGTGACTAAGGTAAGCATGATAATTTAGAGGAGTAAGAAATAATTGGAATGTTTTTGTAATTGCTCCCTAGTCATTGTTAGGCTTTCCTGATTAATGTAGTTAGAAATCTTGAGCTAAAAGCATTTAGTGTGGAACTGATGTTATCGTGCACACCACATTGTTAGGCTTTCAACCAAGAAAAAAATTCAATCACTTCTTACTTTGTAAAACACCTTTGAAAATAAAGACCTAGGACGATATAATCTCTGTATGCCTCCTGCAAAGACTTCCCAAAAACACGTATTTGACAGCCTGCTCCATTTGCAAAGTTGTTGCCACTAGCGATAATTGTTGCTCAAAACGCCTTCACAGCTGTGGGAAATGCCTGGGGCCACCTCAATCACCGCAGTGCATCACCCAGGTACTGCCAGGGGCTCAGGCTCCCAGCAGGGACAAATCCAAGGTGCACCACCTCAAGGAGCTCCAGAGGACAGTAACTTATAAACACAAAACGTAGTTCTTTCTCCAGATGGTTTTCAGTTTGAAGGTTATCTGAAGAACACTGTTTCTTTATCGTTCCCCACCAAGTTTGCATAAGTCAGAACATACAAGGTCACTGACTTCCTGTGAGCTTCAAGCTACAGGCAGGCCTTGCTGAGCAGAGAACATATGCAGCAAATGTTCTCCATGTCCTTTCTCGGAGTCCATCTTTAATTTTAAAAATCTGCACAGCACTGTTGACAGGAGATTTTCATTTGATGAGGCTCTGCAGAAGATCACTTCCCTGTGAACTCTGAGCTCGTGGGAACCACTGCAGACCAGCTAGCTGCAAAAATACACACCCAGTAAAATCTGTAGAGAGAAGTCACTTATGTGCTGGGTAAGGGATTTTCTTCTGTTACTGATAGTTTTTTTCTGAGGTGGAGATATTTATTATAGCATACATTGGGGCTTTAGTGCAAAGTGAATAATTAGTCAACTGTGTTTGAAAGCTGATAAGCTCCACACAGAGCACTACACTTCAAAACTGCCAAATGCTTAGATATGTAAACAACCCCACTGAAGCCACTGAGATTTCTTTTATGTCTAATGCTAAGCAAACATCCAGTCCTAACTAACTAGGACACAGCTTGGTAGCAGAAAAGTAACTAATTTCAGAACTTTGGGAAATTTTAGGTGGTTTCATTAGCAATTTGTGGTTATTTGGCCCTCTGTGTTAAGAAATAATAAAGCTTACTGCTAAGAAGAGATATGTTTACTTGCAATCCAAAGGGATTCCTAAAAATATGTTCATTGAGACAAGAATTCACAGCAATTAATTGCAAATAGTATTGGAAAGATCCCATTAAAAATATTTTTTTTCTCAGAATATTCTCTCACACTGAAACGGTAATATTTCCTTCATCCCTCAAACTTGTCAAGTAAGACTGACTTTCAGGAGTACCTCACAGTGGAAAACTGCGAAGTAGAGACTTTTAGCACAGAGAGAGGTTGAACAAATCATGTCTGTGTTCTTCATTCCCCAGATGGCAAGCAGAACTCTGCTAAAGCTGGGTAGCAGCTGCACATTAAACTTTTCTGGCAGTTGTGCTGACCACAGGTAAAGAATGACACAGACTCAAGCTTATGCTAAAGCCACACGTTTATCATATTTCACATAGCAAAGCAGCATCTGGAGAAAGCACAGAGGGTGCTTCACAGACCTATCAGCTGGGGATCCCTAAAGGAGACACTGCTGGGTCTATGGGTTTCATACCTCTCCCCTTTTTATAAGATGTTCACTAGAGGACTGGATCAAAACATGCCATGTTGGAAAGATTGCTGCTGAGAAGGTGGAAGAACAGGGTGTCTTAGTACAGAAAGGAAGCCAGCTTCAGGGAGTTTTGCTTGTAAGGTAGGTGAGATGCCAGTCTGTTGATGGACCACATGGCAAAACTGATGCTAAATACAATACTTCAGCTTAAAGGTGGTATCCTATGACGTCATTTGTGAGCCACACACAAAGGTTTCACTTAAGTTACTGCTGTTACAGAGAGTAGGAAGTTGGAAATGTTGTATTTAATTGAATTCTGAAAAAGCTAAAATCAGAAGTAAATGAGTTTGAAAACTTCTGAAGTTAATCAGTTCAATCACTCAAAAAGTGATGGCAAATGAACAGCCAGCTTCCTCTTATTTCCTCATCCTCACTTTCCATGGAAGCTCTTTCACAGGTTCAACTAGGAAAATTTTTTCCAATGTAAAAATCCCAACCCAACCCGTGAACATATTTTTCTCTTTTAATAAAGCTCTCACTGAGAAACTATACCAATAGCAGAAAAAAAGCTTGTCATTCTATGGGCAAGGAAATATAGATGTAGAGTTCTATGCGGTTTTCCTACAGCTTACCTGCCTCCTAGGGATCTCCCTGGTGTCCCTGACGATTACACTGTGTACTTCCTTCTACAGAAAGGAAGTCTCCCGATTCCAGGCCAACGACTATAAATATACCAACAAGAAGCTGCACTTTTTGGATGGTGCAGTACCTTGCATGATCACTGCCACCGTATTTTTGAATTCCCTTTGTTTTAGCCTCCCATCTCATCTCTCCTGCAGGCTGGAAGTCAAGTGGGGTCGCAGGTAGCTTTTATGAGATGGCCATAGCGTGCCCAACAGGAATGCTACCGACCTTGAGCAGCTTCTTGGTGCTTTTTACTGCTGCTGATAACTGCTGTACACCAAGGCCTGGCCGAAACAGGTCAGGGACGTCGTACACCGCCCTGACAGCCGTGGATGGAGCCTGGCCGAGGAAGAAATTGCTTTCCTTGCCGTATGGTTGCTTCGAAATTGCCGTTCAAAGGCAGCCGAGGGGCACACAACGCCTTCCTGCGGGCTCTCTCCCCCACGCGAGCGAGAATTTGAGGCCAAACTCTGACTACAAAGCAAAGCCCTTGAGGGCACGGGGGGTGGGCAAGGTCCGTCCGCCCGCCCCCATCGTCCCCGGGATCGGCCGGGGCGGCTCCCCCGGGGATCACCGCAGCGCAGCGGGTGCCTCCCTCCCCCGGCCCTGACGGAAAGGCTGCGGGCGAACAGCCCCGCCACTGCCCCGGGTGCCGA
>VXAX01002325.1:0-189340 GCA_013399835.1 Leptocoma aspasia | reverse complement strand
CGGCGGAAAGGGCGGCCGAGGCGGGGGCATCGCGGCGCGGACACATCAGCCCCCGCCCGCCCAGCGCTTGGCTGCTGAGCCGCACAGCGGCCCCCAGGAGGCGGCGGCGGCCGGGGACGCTGAGGAGGAGCCGCCTGCGCGGCCCAGCAGTGGCGGCGGGCGGGCCGGACACACCGAGAGACCGAGCGAGCAGCCGCGGCACGNTCGGCGGGGCAGCGGCGACTCAGGGGCGGGAGAAAGTTGTTTTTGTGCCGTGTTTGTGCCCCTCCGTCCCCACTCCTCGGCGGAACGGCCGTAGGGCCGAAGAGCCGCCGGAGGCCGAGGGTGCCGCTCCTGCAGCCCGGGCGCCCCTTGTCCCGCTTCCACCGAGCCCAGGGAGAGGCCTCGGCCACCGGCGGGCCCGGCTGTCCCAGCCCGGCTGTCCCGGCCCGCTCGCCCCCCGGCTCGTCAGGGCAGCTGATGCTGACCCCCTCGGTGGCATCCGGGGGTGGCGGTACCGTGACTCTGGTGGGAGCCCAGAGTCCGCGCTGTGCGACCTCATAATAGTAAGCTGTGATTTTACAGAAGAAAAAAAAAAAAAAAAAAAAAAAGACAGGCAGTTAAATTGTTTTGTTCAGTTCTTCAAGAGTATCTGCTGCTAATGGCACTGTCAAAATTAGCTCCTCCTATCTGAAAGTGGCCTCTTTCTAAATAAACAATATTTGTTTATTGTATTGGTTGATGAAAGCATCTCTGCTTGTGTAGGTGTGAGTTAACATGCACCAGCAACTCATCTGTGACTTGTTTAAGTATCTCAGGAAGACTTTTTTGGTATTTGAAGTATTACTTTGAGTCACCCGATTCCATTAGCTTGGCCAGCAGTTTAAAAAACTTCCTTTTACTGAGGCAGTTCTCATACAGTGCACTATTTATGTTGCTCTTCTCAGCGCTGAAGAAATTCCACATCTTGAATGTGTCAGATTTAATGTATAAGTAGCCATCTGTGTAACCATGTAAGCTGATGGTGGCTCATTTTTGAATAAACTTTTTCCGAAGCACTGAGAACTTGATTTTAGGTTTCAAAATCACTTAGGCCGTTTGAAAATACAGTGAATATTGTCAATATAGTGAAATTTACATTTCTGTTGAGCTTTTAGAATATTGTTGATAGACTTGGTTTTAACATTGGTGGGTTTCAATAATTCATGGGACATGTGTGTGAAAATTTTTTACTCAATCTAACTACTGTAAGTAGCAAGAAAATTACATCTGATGTGTATATACTACATAATGCACGGTATGTTAGGCAGATACTGTACTAAACCAGTTTACTGTTTCCTTGCTCACTTTGAGGTGCAGTATCCTCATGGGATCTTGTGTTCTGTGCTCATACATTTGGAAATTTTCACTATGCTTTTCTTTAAATATTTTTTGGAGACATTTTGGCCCCAGACGGAAGGGTGTATGATTTCTGACTTCCTAATCCAGACTGACTTGAAATCAGGTGGTGCAGTATTTTCATTCTACACATTGCAAGATATGGTCATATACTTTAACTTGAAGGCTAAAATTGGTAAGTGGTACTCAAGAAAGAGTTAGTATTTTATTGCTATTATTTTTTATGCTGGTAACTGTAGTTACCAGTACCAGCATAAAATTATGCTGGTAACTGTAGTAACTTCAGCAGTACTGAAGAGAAGCTTACTTTATTTTCTGTGAGCTCTGCCCCAGGGATGGGTCCCTCTCTGCAAATGGCCCTGTTTTGGATTTGATGTTGTTCACGTTGTGCGAATGTCAGCTATAGTAAAGGATACATTGTTTTTTTGAGCCGTGTAACGGAGTGACTGGCTGAAAAAACAGTTTTTAGGAGCTCGGCCAACTAACCAGTCACCATTTCATTTGGAAAGTAAATTCTGTTTTTTAAATAGTAAACAAATTTCTCACCTTCGGCTTCTGCTCCTTCACAAATTGCCTCTTTTTGAAAGAAATATGCAAGGTGTATTTGTATTTTATGTGAAATGTTAACAAAACTAAACTGTAAGTAGTTGTCTGGAGTATGATTTTTTTGAACTTTAATGGTGTCAAATCCTTTATAGCTGATAAGGGTGACTGTCAGTCTGGCCTGGCCTGTGCTCATGGGCTGTTAGCACTTCCTGACTTGATTCCTGTTTAAACTAGAATATACTTTCCAAGGAAGGCTGGGGGCAAATTCAGTTTTGATTGGATGCTTTCAATGATGGAAAATCCAGTCTTTTTGTTGTTGTTGTTTATAAACCATCCACCCATTTACTGTTGATGCTTTTTTCTTTTGAATCTGAACTTACCCAGCTTCTGTTTTCAGCTTTATCATTTTCTCTACAAGATTTACAAATGCTTGAATCAAGGTGTTAGATTTCATGAGAATGGAAGATGCAAATAGGGATTTCTTCCATAGCTAGCTTGTAATCCAGTTTTCTTGCTCCCACTTTGATAAACCACAGCAATTAAATTCCAAGTGTTTTCCTGTATGAAGACATGGTATACAGTTGTGTAATGTGCCGGCTCTTGTCTGTACCATTCAAAATCAGTGCATTTCTTACTGAAACAATAAAAGCTTTTAGGGGAAAGGACTACTATTTTCATACCAAGGAGCCTTTACTGATGCTTTCCTAGCATATTTGTTAGCTGGCAACTTGCTAGGGAGTCTTTTGTCAAAACAGGTGGGGTGGCTGTAGGCCTTAAGCACTCTGAAGGCTGTGGAGGCTGTGTCTGATGTGAGCTAAACTAGCAGTGGCCATTGCTCCTTCTCCTTCCTTGCTCCTTATGCCATGCTGTATGTACACCCCAGGGGTCTACTCCTTGTCAGGCATGTTTTAAGATACAGTAAGTTGCTGAAATAGCAAAAATATTCACTGAATGGAAACAGCAGGGTAATTTCTCCAGTTCTAGGTAGTTGCAGTAGTTGAAAGTTTGCTCAGAGCTGGTACAGAAGGTTGGGTGGGGTGGTATAGCTGGGAGGGGGAGACTTTCGCAGAGAAGGGTGAAAATATAAATGGGAAATGGAGGATCTGAGGCTTCTGGAGGCAGTTCTTTTGTTGGCTAGATCCTTACTGTAGCTTGGCAGTGGATTTGTGGTTTGCTCAAGGTTATGTGCTCTGAAAACTGAAACAAATGTTAAACCCTATCAAAATAAGAAAAAAAAAAAGGTTGTTTAGGAGACTTCTAGAGTTTCACAGTCATTTAACTGAACCCAGCTTCAGAGGTAAAGCAATTTCATTTAAGAACCGATGATTTAAGCTAGATACTTTTATTTTGGATGCTTCCTTCAGAAACAGAGTTAACCTTACCAATTCCTTATTTTGAACTGTGTCACAAATGATGTCAGAAAGTGCCTGAGCCTAAAAATTTTGAAAACTTGGTCATAAGAAAGATGCAGTTTGGTAAGTGTTTCTATCATAGTTGCTTACAAAAGCCACGGATGAGATTGTCATTCTTCTATTTGTTCCTTCATGATTTCTTTGGCGTTTCCTATTCTTTCCCCACTAGAGTTTGCCAAGTCCCAGCTTTACTCATGTCCTTTCTTTTGTTTTTGAGCTTCATTGAATAGGGAGAGCTAGAAATGTCAGGAAGCAATATGCTGGCTTTTAAACAATGTTCTCCCTACCTTAGCCTATTTTTAAATTTCTTTATTATTTTAAAATGTAGGCAAGTCCTTTTCTTGAAAAGGCTGATGCTTTGCCATTTGCTAAGCCCTGATTTCGGAAGGAAGTGAGAGAACTGGATAGGCTATGGGCAAGACAGTTCTTCCAGTTCTTCTGGAACCTGTGCTGCTAACTTTTGGTGAGAGTTTTAATTTGGAAGTTGAAACTAGGAGCTGATTTATTGGTGTGACATCATTGATGTTGGTGACATTGCTTTCCCAAGAGAGGTATTTCATGAGGCAGTTGTTGATAAGCTTTGTGAGGTTAGGCTGCTCTTTTTGTCAATACCAACAGTTTTTTCCTTTGTAACTTTAGGGGCACTTGTATCCCACCATTATGTTCTTGATTGTTCAGTGGTTTGTGTACTTTGAGGAGTCATTTATCTGGTTCTGTTTTTAGGACTGGGCCCTTTTTTGTGGGAGGAAGTCCCTTGAGATGAAAGCTTAGACTTATAATTCTGTCTTTTAAAGAAGATACAACTTAACAGTACTTCTAAAACAAGGAAATGCTGTTCAAGGCTTTCTTGTCCATCTAATCATGTTGGATTTTCTCTTGTGAATGTCACTGGCCAGGTATAGTTGAATTCAGCATGGTTCTTGTAATTTTGGTGAGGGAAGGTGATGATTTACATATGAAAATTTCAGGTAGGGAAAGGTAACAACACATTAGGCTTAAAGATTATTATCCTTAAGTGTGTATCCTTCCTTTCATCTTTCTTTTTCATTCTCTATTACTCTCAGCAGTGTAAGGCTTCGCAAAGTCCCACATTTTCCTTTATACCATCACTAATCTGTATGTTTCCATTATGAGCTGGTTAGAAACAATTCTTTGTTCTGATTTGCAGCTGGGAAGTGAAGCACTCCTCTGTGCTAAACCCTCCAAAATACCCAGAATTTGTGTTCTGTTAATCTCCATTCTGCATTGTCCTAACTTTGGAAGTAGACTCCTCTCGTAAATCTCATCTTAAGAGAAGATTCAGTTAATAAATCTTAGCACATCTGTGAGTTGGGATGATCCTCTTCTATGCAGATCACATCATAATCCATTCAACATGTTCCATTATTTAAATTCAGCAAAACAAGACATAATACAAACCATGAGGTCACAGTTGATCTATATATTTAGGTTGTGATGAAACAAAATTATTAGGTGAAGTAATGATTTTGATTTTATGGTCTAGTGATGTGACATGTTGTTTGAGTTTTTTAGGCTAGTATTACGTAGATGTGGGGGTATTTCCTGGGGCTTTTTAGATTATTTTGGTTAGGTGGTTTGTTTTTTAAGGGGCAACAAGATGACTAGAGAAGGTGAAAATGTTTGGTAATGCAGATTAACCACAGATTCCTGACCTATTGGAGGAGTGGCATGTTAGGATGAGCATGAGGATGGATACAGTTGTTTTATGAAGACACAGGTTTTCTGTTCTTTTGCCTTTCTGTCCAGCCTTACGGTCTTTTAAAGGTTTAGTGATATACATTGCAGCAATTACCTGCGTTATTTAAATGCAGGTATATAAGTTGCAGGTAAAACTGCAAATTAAAGCTCAAGGCTTCTCATTTCTGTGCTGGAAAGCTACAGAGCTGGTAATATTCTGTGTGATGCTGTGCTTGAATAATGATTCCTCTGACTCAGTTTTTCAAAGTTATTTTGAGCACCTAGGGAGAGTCATCAGAGACTCATTACCAGAGGTCATCATTTAAAAACATGATTACAGTAGCCAAAGAGAAGGAAGTCTGATATCAGATGTCATAAGCTACATCTGGTTTATAGATTCCGAGTTTCAGGTTTTCACTGTGGTAGAATTTCTCTGTATATTGGTATTACTTCAGCAATAAGGCTTTACAGTTAACTGTAGCTTTGTAAAAAGGTTTGTTTTACTGCATTCTTTCAAGGTTTTCCTCTGAATTACCTTCCTCCTCAGATTTTCAGGTCTTGAAAAAGCTCCTAGAAGAGTAATCTTCTGATTATCCAGTAAACTGAATATCTAGTATCACTGAATATCCAGTAAGCCCCTCCTTGTTTGATTAGGGTATCTGGCAAATTTCAGAGTTTACACAGATCACCAAGGTAAAAATATTTTGAAAATTTTGCCATTTCAAATATGTGGGCTCCGTCCTGTATTAAATTTACAAGCAATTGCAACATTTATGGTGTTGGAAGCAGTCTTGCAAAGCATTTTAAAAGCAGGTAATAGGGAAGAGACTGTAAAATAGTGGGAGTAATTTGCTTCAACCAGTCCTGCAGTAGGACAGATGAGCATTTAGATATCTAGAATTATTTTAAGTAAATAGCTATTGCAGTGTTCAACATTTAAAGCTAAACATCTTCTATTTCAAAGCATGTTTCACAACTACAATTTCTTCCAAATTCACTTTACACTTCTCTGAGGGCAAAAATCAGAGCTTGTGCTTTTATTTTCTTTAGTTGTATTCCTCCTTCCTCAGCAGTTTATGATTGGAAAGGAGCTTCCCAAGTAACAGAAAGTTCAAACAACAGAGCAATCTTGTAGTAGTCCAATAAGCAAAATTCAAGTGCTACTGAAGAGAAAAAAAAAAAAAAAAGCATATTGCTTACTGGAAAATTTAATTTAAACTCTGTGCCATATTACTTTCTTTCCAAAGCAGTCTCTATCTTTGAGCTTCATATGAATAGGAAACCTCTGTCAACAATATAAGGAAAAAAAAGAAAGGGCATTTAAGACCAGAATCATATAACTTTGACAGATAGTCTTCTGTGAGACCCACAGTAAGGGGAGAAGGGCACAAGGAGCAGCTCTTCCTGCAGGGAGCTGCCGTTATGCAGCCTGGTCCAGCTGTTGTTGTTGTGAGGAGACATTCAGGACATGGCATGGTATGAAGGGCACATGAGCCATCCTGGGCACTGCTGGTAACAGGGTGTGTGCCCACAGAAGGCTGCTGGGTAAAGTCACCCCAGCCACTCTGTGTGTGACCATGTTTTTTGTGGGTAAAAGCTGTATTTTTTCCTGTATTTTGGAGCAGCTCTTGCTCCAGGCCCTGCCCTTTAAAGGAAGCCACTGTACAGGAGGGGTTTCCAATGTGTAAAATAGGTGGCTGGAAGGAGGAGGAGGTGGTGAGAAGGTGGGCATTGCAGCTTGTGGGAGGTCTCTGGGGAGTCCCAGCAAAGCAGCTGCTTCTGGGGAGAGGCAGCCAAGTCTGGCCCGGGGTTTCTGCAAGTGGGACTTGCCCAGGTGAAATCGTTCAGTCCCACTCTTGTAAAAAAGTGGGGACTGGTAAGGAACTGGTTGATGGATCTTAATTCTTATGACTTGTTATTGAGTTACTGACTTCTGCTCTGAGTTGCCATCTGCTCCTCCTTGGCAAGGGAACTGTTGTGCTTTTATTTTGTGTATTCATATGGTATCTCTGTTTAAACACAGTAGGTTTTGGACTTGCTTTGCTTTTCCCATCCTTCTGAGATTGCAGTTCTCAAGGTTCAGAGCAAAATATCAGTTGTCATCTCAATTCAAGCAAAGTGTTTTCTTTCCTGGTTGATAGAACAAAATGGTTAATTTGCAAGAACAGCTATAAAAATTCTCTTAGAATAGCTTTAAACTGTACCTGCCTTCTGTATGACGGGTTTGAGGGTTTTTTCCCTCTATGGTGATTATGTAAGTGGTTTCCAGAAGAAAGACAATTGATATAAGGCTATTACATTTATTGTTTTTTCTAGTTCTTATTTAAATTCTAGTGTTGCCTGAAGAGCCTATGCAATTCATCTTTCTGCACCAGTAAGGCGATGACTGATGCTTCACTTCACCTTATAGCTTCATCAGATTTGAGAGTGAAGCTTAAATGTTTTATTTCCTCTGCTGCACTGGTTCTTTTTTTTTTTTTTTTTTTGGTGGGGGGTGGTCAAGGTTGAATTCAGTAACTGAATATTGCAATTACATATGATAATATAACATAATTAGTGCTTACCTAGTTACAGCACACTTCTTTCAGCAGTACTGTAATTTCCTTCCTTAATACCCCTATATTTTTCTTCTGAAAATGATTGCTTGTGGAATACAAAATTAAGCATCTTTCTTGCTCCAAATAACTAGACCACAGTCTTGGATGTTTTTATGAAGGTTGTTGAATTACAATTTTTTTGTCAACAGCTCTGTCACATTCTGTCAAGCTGCCAAATTTTCTAGTAATTCATAAGGAAGCAGAAGTTCTGACTTTCTTTTCAGACTTCTTTGATGCTGACTGTCACTGTAAAGGTTGCTGGTACAAGAAAAGTCTGTGAGGTGTTCTGTCAAACTTTAAATGTTGCATGACTTAATCCAGTTCTGTCATTTATTACCTCTCTTGGGTTGTTTTTTTTTTAATTAAATGCATCTGTCCAGGCTTTCTTTTTCTTCTTTTTTTAACTCTTTGTCTTAAAGTGGGATATGCCTACACTGCTAGTGTGCACATTGCATTAAATTGCAGGTCGTTAATGTCCAGTTCAAGTGCTGGGTGTTTTCTGGACAGGTCTAATGACTGAGCTTTGCTTATTTGAGCTGCCATTTATCATGAAATAAAGTTTGTAACCTTACAGGGTCTTGTACTTTTCTACACTGCCAATAGAAAAGCCTAAAATAATTGTAGGCTTAGATATTTTAGAACCCAAAAGTGTGAACCTTACCCATTTCTAGAGTAAAGAAGCTGCATCTGATAAAATGGTAATGCACTTATGTTGGTGTAACAGTTTCCTCCCTAGTGTTCATAAAACAAAAGTAAACATAGGCTTTCACAAAGTAGTGTTTCTAATAAGAACTAAGAGATAACAAAACATTAGTACATTGATTAATGTTGGTTACTCAAGTAACAGAGAATTTAGTAGAATTCCATGTGGAGAGCTCATCCTGCTGCATTTCAGATTCCTTCCCAGCTGCTTTCAGTGAGCATGCTATTGAGCACATATTTTCCTGTCAATATTTACCAGTGTTTGGGACTTCAGAGTAGTACAGTTCTTCCATTCTGTATTTTATGGATGAAGTTCTAATTAAAGTACCATCATTTTAACATGCACTTAGTTTGCTTTGCACATTCATTTGCTTCTAGAGCATGGCCTGTGCATGTGGTACATTGAGATCCGTGGTGTATAATAATGTCCTGAGTCTGAAAGGGCTTGAAGTTTGCTAGATAACCTTAGTGAAACTTTGTGCCTCTCCAATTATTAGGATAATTACTAATTTTTTGTAATCTCTGCTCTCGTAGAGGCAGCACTATTGTGTGACTACAAGCTGTCTTAATGAGCAGGTCACAATGTGGCAATTTTTCTGGTGAACGCTGCTGAAACCTTCACATCTTACTGGCTTTGTTCTCTGGGACAGAACTGTGAGGGTGCAACAGTGATGGCCCTAAAGTTTCAGGCAAACATCAGGGGACTTGGCACAGCAGGCTTCTGAAACACACCATTAAATATTGGTTCAGCAAACAGTTGCGAGTTTTGCAGTTTGATTTCAGAAACACAGTAATGGTTAATCTAGGCAGAGATTTTAATCACACTTGAGATAAATGCATCCTGCTTGATATCCGTAAATACAAACCCATGCTGTACTTGCTGCATTTATTACTTGCTGTAGTCATGGTGAAACTGGAATTAACGTTGTCAAATTCAAAATTGTTGAGTCCCCAGTTCATCTGAGGACCTGGAAAAGGTTGGTATTCAGAAAGGAAAACATGGGGAAATCTGGGCACTTGGAACAATGCAGTAAATTGATTCTGGAAAAGGTCTGATATGGCTGGAGCTCCTCACTCATGGTAGAAATTTTGCAGTACATTTTTAACTGATAACTGGTTTATAAGTAATGTTTTAAACAAGAAAAAAGCTTTTCAGGTGCTTAACCCAACTGAAAGATCAGATGTGATTCAGGGGAGTATCTGAGTCAGTATTTGGAAATATCTCTAAATCACATGGGTGTCTTGAATGTATTTCTGCAACTGAATTTCCTTTGCTTCGGTGTTGCTTGGGTGCATGGAGATTCTGTTCTTGGGTCTGACAATACCCCATAAATAAGTCAGTATGAACACACCAAAATGTAACCAAGCACCTCTTTTAGTAGTGCACGATAGTTATTCTGAAAATATGCTGCTTTTTTAAACCACTGAACTGCTTGTAGATAATTCTCAGACTTGAACATTTTTAAGCGCTGCTGTAAATCTGGAAAACATCGCAGTTTCTCTTTTTGCTTTTTTCATGCTCTGTGGTATGGTTATCTACCCACCTGGCTTATAACTGCATGGAAATAGGCTACAATTTGTTTTAACACCTTAAGATTTTAAGATCTATTATGCTCTAACAGTTTTAAGAGATCTTAGTCATGTAACCATTTTAGATCTCATTCTGCGTCAATGACTTTTAGTCCCAGATGCTTGAGTTGAACAAGAGGCTTCCTGTGTAGGAATTCACTTGAATGCAAATTCTTGGTGTGCATTCTGTCTGCAGTGGTGGCCCAGGAACACATTTCAGTGGGCTTTGGGGTGTGATGATGTTTGCTTACAGGTAGACAGCTCTAAAGATGCTCATGTTCTGTGAATGAAAAATAAAATATGTAACAAAAAATGAACGGGACTAGCCTGAACTAAGTTCAGGTGGTCTTTCATGACCAAAAAATTATTTTCAGCAAGACAGTGAAGTCCTGTGTGGTGGATCTGAAGAGCTAATCTGTCCACACTAAGGAAAGACCAAGCTGCTGAAGAGCTGTTGTCTTTATTACTACAGGAAACATTTCCAAGTCTTTTTAGCACTTAAAAATGTGCCTAGACTTTTCTTTCTTACACAAAATCATACAGAAATGGTTTCAAGGTAAGCTTATTACACTTGCATTCTAATTCTAGAAGTGCCAATGGTTTAAACCACATGCATGTTGGTGGGAATTGAGAATTGCCTTCCTGTCTCTTACCCTAGAAAGGCTTCAGGCTTTGTGTTTTGTACTTTTGGAAACTCTTCATGTTTTGTTGTCAATTCCAATATGAGATAGACTTATTAATCCAGTGTAAATACTTAATTAAATACCTGCCTGAAATATTGTTGGCACATGCAGCTTCTGAGTTCTGCATCTGCCTGCAAGCATGATTTACTAGCAGGAAGAAATTATGCAAATCCTTGTTTCTTAGATTTTTGTATCTTTTAATTTGCTTGTAATATGCTTATAGTCAGTACTGTTGACTTCAAATGATTCGCTGCAGCTAGTGAACTTACTTTAGAGTTGAAAAATTGCCCAGAGAAAAGTGAGCCAGTGGGTCAAAAGACATTTTAAATGTGAATTCATAGAGTAATGTGAAGATCCAGCAGTTACAGCTGGTGAGGGAACTTGGAGTAATGATACCTGAATATTGTGACCTCTCTTCATCCCGAAGTGGAGCTTTTTGCTGAACGTAGTTTTACTTTTTGAATGAGTTTGCTTTAATTGTGACGTTGCTGAAAGCAAAACAAAATCATATTGAAAAGAAATGTAATACTAAAGTGAGGTTTTAATTAAACAAGTGAATTTTTCTTTTTGCTTATTGTTTAATAAAATTACAGCATAAAATGTTCCAGTTTCTTCAAGCTCATTTTCTAGGTAGATGTTGTTGAGCACATACACAAGAAGCGATGCCTAGCACAATACAAGCAATATACATTTTCTTCAGTTTCTCTATATTAGTTTAAAAGATAAACATTGGTGTCTCTTTTTCTTCATAATAAATCTTTATCACTTTACTAACAGTTGGTAGTATAATGGATAATCTCTTGAATTCCTAAGTTACTGGTTTTTTAGGAGTCTGTCTTAGAAGACGCTTTCCCTTGTGTCCTCTTACGCTTCTATTGTCAATTTTGTGTTTGTTTCTTGTCTCTTTGGAAAACCTGTGAGAGGAACATGTAGACATTTCTTTACTGTAGGCAGGACATGGAGTAGCTGCTTCTCCAGGCTGAGAGTCATAGCACTTGAAGAGCCACTTGATATTTCTGCATAGGCTATCCAAATGCACACTTTGCCTTGCAGTCTGATAGAGTTTGATAGAGGGACTGAAAGGAAAAGGGTGTTTTTTTGTCAAATCATAGCCCTAGATGTTTCCTTTATTAGTAATATAAATGTTTTTTATACTCTCAAGGCCAGGCTGGATGGGGCTTTAAGCAGCCTGGTCTAGTGGAAGGTGCTCCTGCCCATGGCTGGGTTGTTGAAAGATGATCTTTAAGGTCCATCTAACCCGAACCATTTATTCAATGTTGCAGATGATGCAGTGAAAATCTCTTCAGACTTGAAGTACTTAGCTTTTGAATGAGCTTAGATTTCAGGATAAAAGGTAGGGAAATAATTAAATCTACCTAAATGTTAGCCACTGTTGGAAGAAAGCTGGAGTCCTCAGTCCTCTGAGATGGGAAAGACATGAGAGGCTCCTGTCTGTATTCCTGTATTCTTACTGTTTTTCTCAGCCTTTTGGACACCATCCCTTTTAAACTTCTTGCAGTATTCCCTGTAATATCCACAGTGGGACTTAGCATGTGTTTTGATCTGTGGAGAGTTTTTTCAAAGATGTGTTGATTAAAACATGGCAATTAAAGTAGTCTGTTTGTGAATGGTAAGACAAAACAGTGGCTAAGCTGTCGTTTAGATCCATGCCTACCCTGTGTCTTCCCTGGAGCTTCACTGGTGCAGTAAAGACAGTGAGGGGTTTAAGGCTTCTGCTTCAGCTGATAACAAGTCAGATGTCTTGCATCTCTTCTAAGCAATAAAATACCTAAAACCCAGTAGTTTTTTACAGAGAGTAATCACAGGGCAAATTGCTGTGAAAGATCAGTACAGAAAAGAAAATGCAAAAATAGTTTTAAGTTAATTGCTTTTTGTGTGGAAGAGTATTGTCACTTTTTAGATTAAATGCTTAATTTTGAACCATTCTTTTGGATGTAATCAAAAGATACTGCTAATTTCTGAATTGATGTATTTGCAGCTAGGTTTTTGTCTTTATTATTTTCTTTCTGCTTGTTTAATTTCTCTAATCCTGAGATCCCAACCTGTATCCCAGCTATGCTATTTCTGTTTTGTTCTCTTTGAGCTTCCCTTTAGAATGAATATTTTATTTCTAAAAACAACATATGTAGGAAAAAGTAATTTTGAAGAAAAAAACTAATGAAAGACAAAAAATTTATTAAAAACCAAAAACCAAACTCACATCCAAAAAACTTTTAGAAGATAACTAATAAAACGAAATCTGGGAAGAAATAAATGCATTTTCCTCTTCTGTGCTTCCAGGTGTGATTAACACACTGCTTATCAGTATTTCACAAGCAGCAGATTTCAAAGGCTTATGCTTACTAGACCTACTGAAGAATATTTGTACTAACTGAAGCAGTTTTTGTAGCAAACTGTTCTGAAGTTTATTCATACCAGATGTGTTACTGGAGTTATTTGAGGTGACCAAAGCCCTTTGTTGTTCATCCCAGTTAAAAGCTTAGAAGGAAAGGTCAAGTCTTCTTATTCACACAGCCATTTAAAATATGAGGACTTGACTTGTTTAGAGCCGATGCTAATGATTAACTTTTCTTTATTTAAAAAATTATTTTACTTTAGGCATTCTGCCAGGCTTCCCAAATTATGGTTTCTGCTCCTCCAGTGGATGCAGGTTTCAGAGAAACCTGCACTTACCTGCCTTGTATACTTCCCAAAAGAGAAATCCAGAATTTGATCCTCTTTCTGTCAATGTGGGAACTGCTGCCACCAGCATGAGGTGTTGTCATCTTGCTGCTGTGATACAGCATTTTTATTTCTGACAATGGCACCAAGGAATTTAAATCTGTGAATCTCTGTCTTTTGACAAGAGCAGTGCAGGGTGGCTGAAGCACTGACCTGCTGAAGTGCTGACTATGAAGAGAAATGTGTGCAGTTATGGGAATTTCATGCTGTGAAACTTCTGTGGATATTTCCTTTGTACTATCTGCCGCTGCCAGCTGACCAAGAAAAGCAGTTGTGGTACAGGTTTCCTAAATTGTAACACATGGTTGAAACAGATGAATCTATGGTGTAACACTAG
This sequence comes from Leptocoma aspasia, assembly GCA_013399835.1. NCBI lineage: Eukaryota > Metazoa > Chordata > Aves > Passeriformes > Nectariniidae > Leptocoma > Leptocoma aspasia. Next base: position 175,677 of record VXAX01002325.1, on the reverse strand, counting down.
ATTGCTTTCTAATGCAAATGAAGTCCTGTGCATAGGGAAAGTGTTTTCAAAGGTGTGTCCAATTTTTTTGTGCTATAAAGCATACTTCGATGCAGAACTGTTGCACTGCAGTCAGGAATTCCAGCATTACAAAAACATTTTGCTTCAGAAGTGTGAACTTAAACCAGTGGTCACTCTATGTGGGTCATTGATCATTTGTCTCGAGGAAGGCTTAGGCAGGGAAGCTGTTGTAAAAGCTGCTCTGAGCACAAGTGATGTGCATTAGCTGTTATCCTGTCTGCCTGTGGCTGGTGAGGAATACACAGGGGCATTCACTGTCCTTCTCCATGACAGAGCTACCCTGCTGCAGCTGAGCCGTAATGCAGGCAAGTGTGGTCCTGTGCACATCAGGATTGTTCAGTTTCAGGGTAAAGTGCTTTTCCATCTGAGCCTAGCCTTGGGTGAAATAGCTGGGAAAAGGCAGAAAGATTCTTCTCATGAGAAATAGGTGTTTCTGTTGCTCTATCACCTCTTTCAAGATGCTGGGGGGCATCCACCAGGAGCCAGTGGATCAGGATATCTGTAGAGATCTTGGGTATTCATCTAATAGCTTAGTGATGTGACAGTGTAATTTCCTTTCATTGGAAATTTATTTTAATGACTTTTTGCTAGACAACTTCCTTCCCACTTCATTTATGCTAAAGAGCCTTAACACTGACAGGTAGAGTTGCATAGTCTTATGTTTGCTTTCAGAAATAAGTTGGCAAATGCTCTAGGTTTTTTGTTGTTGGAGTTTTTTTTTCCTTTTGGTTTTTAATATTAAGGAAAGAAGAGAGAAGTACTCAACTCAGACAGAAGTAATGGAAGAAAGCAAAGTCTGCTCCAGGTCTGCAGAAGAATAATACTTTCACTAATCTAGATACTGCTTTTCAGTGTGGGGAATCTTTGGTGTTTAAATATTCCTAGGCATGATTCTATCATAATTCTAAAAAGACAGTAATAATTATAGATTGCAGTGCTCGATGTTGGGAGGCTTCACATTGTAGTAAGTCAGTAAATCTGTAAATTGGGAAACTACAGTCCAGCTGTGTAACTACAGCAGGTAGGACAAGCTCCAAAGAATGCTGATGTAACACTGAGAATTGCCAATTTCCTTTTTATTTCCTTTATTACAATCTAAATGTCTGTATCCATACTGCAGAAAAGCTAATTTTCCTTTAACTCTTACTGGTTTCCACCGTCTTGGACTTGCAGACAAAACTGCTGGCTCCCTCTCATTCTGGAGAAACTGCAGTGTATGCCAGAGGTGCAGAGATGCTGGGGAGCAGAGAGCCCTTTCCCTCTTGGCTTGCGCTGTGGCAGGGTTCTGCTTAATCTGTGCCAGGCTTTCCTCACACAAGGCAGCATGAGATGAATGTCAGGATGTGTTCTAAGCTCCCAGTGGAGATGCTCTGTTGCCATCTGAGCAAAGGGAGGCTGCAGCTCACAGTACAACAACCAGGCCTGCTCTCTGGTCAGGTAAATCAGTTCAGCTTTTTGGATTAGCAGGGCTTTTTTCTCAAAGGAACTGATGAAACAACTTCAGAATCCAGAACTATTTGTATCTTGGAGCAGAGGTGGTGGTGGGAGAGGGGAGATTTACATGCAACCAGTTGATGAAATTAACTTTCTTATAGCTAATAGATTTGGTAATGGTTCTTTCTTGTTTTGCATGTTTGCAGTATTCTGTAAATGAAGCAGTGGCCTTTATTCTACTAACAAAATATTTTGATTTCTGAAGTTCCTGTAGTTCTTGGACTGTTTGATCCTTTTTTATCTGATCAGAAGTAAATATGAAACACAACAGTTATTGTAACAATTTTTTTCTAAGCTGTGTTTTGAAGAAGTTCTCTTCATGATGTTCATTATGAGATTCATAATCATCTCATCAGAGATTCCCATTTTATGAATATTCAAAGTGTCCCTAAGCTTAGCTCTAATATTCAGTGTGTGTATTGCAGTGCCAAGGAGCTAAAATCCTTTTCTTGTTAAATGCTTTTTTCCATGCCCATTTGCAATTTTGCATGAGTTGCAAAGGTCTATCTTTTAAGTTCTGTCTGCTACTTGGACACAATATTTATGGCCAGTAAGAAGGAAAAAGCTTATTGGAAAGTCAAACCATTTTCCATTTTATAGTATTTTGGAACGGATTGTCAGAAATTTAAATAGGTTTGGGGCTGATGTATCTGCCCAGGGAAAGGCTAGGGGGTTTTCCATTGTTAACTATACCCTTATTAATTAGGGCAAAACCGTTTAGTCACTTAGTTTTACTTTAGAATTGGTTGAGTTTATAAACTCAACAGTAGGAGGGTAGTGTTAAAGCTTACTTGCCAGAAGTTCTTAAGGTCTTCATTTCCAGCCTAGACAAGTGAACCTAGAAATGCAGGTGAAATGGAGAGTACTGGCAGAAAAAGATGAGGAATGTATTTGAAATGTTAATATACAGACCAGGCTTCAGATGTACCTCAAATTCTTAATGCTCTGTAATAATCCATTTCTGTAGCATTGCAAATTTTTTAAATTTATTTTTTTATTTCTTAAACTGTATTTAGCAAGACTTGTTTGTAATTTTTCCCTGTTTTCTACTTTCTCTAACTTTTGAAACAGTCATCCAGAGCAAGCGAATAAGTGGTCTTTGGCATAATGATTTTATTAAATTCTGTGTATCTCTTGTTTTTTCCTTCTCTGCAAGCTGAATACTTCAATTTTTTTTTTTTCTGAGTAACTCTTATTTCTCTGCTGTATCTGGAGAATCTAGCATTTGCATCTGTTCTTTTATTAGACAGAAATACATTTTACCTTTCCAGTCTGGTCATCACTGGGGATGTTTTGCCAGTTTTTCTGAAGGCTAAAATAATATCCTTTTCTGAAGGATAAAATTTGTTTGTTGCCTTTTTTCTGGTAAACTCTCATCGTTCCTGTGAATAGAAGCACAAATTTAATACTATGGTATTACTATTACTTGAAAAAGGCTAAGAAGACTCCCTGGTTAAGAAAGCTGCTTTTCCCATGATTCAGATGCCCAGCATCTGAGTGCTGTTAAATTGACTTGCAGAAAGTAGAGAAGTTTTGTCAACCTGCTGTAAAAAGGACATGTTCAACACCTCCATCTACTGCTGCTGAGGGAAGAGCTCTGGAGAGTGGTGCTTTTTACACCCCTGCTTAAAAAGTTTGCATATTTCTAAAGGTGTGCTGCTTCTCTTCAGTTCATTTTCCAGGAAAGTAAGGCAACTTATTCTTATATTTCCATGGAGGCCAGATGTGCTGCTGGAAAGAAAGCAGTCAGTGTTGTTATTGAACACAGTTTTTGCCACTTCATCTCTGTTTTGCACGGCATAATCTGAAAATGCTGAAAGCCTCCATTCTAAGGGAAAAGTTTTCATGCAAGGGAGCATTCAGAGTGCTTAGGACACAGGTTTTCTGCAATGTTGTGCTGCTCTAGTGGAGAAGACCAAGTATTTGATTTGTTGTGCATATGGTTTGGGATTACATTTGTCACCTGAACAGCTGAAACGTGTGTTTTTTCTCAGCTCTGTTTTTATTTACACTGAAGTAAAGTATCTTTTGACCAGCCAGAAGTATTTCCACATGATACTCATAAAATTAAAATGTGGGGGTGGGAAGTTCTGTTTTCCTCTGGTTTTCTGTAAGAAGTTGTGTCTGGGTGAACATCATAATAACCTGCAGTTTTGAGACAGGCAAAACTTGACGGTGAATGTCCATCTTTCATTTTTTTTTTCCTATTACATAGCTTACTTTCAACAGAAATTATTTTATTATCTCCTTTGACAGAAAATATTACTTATTGGTTAGTTTTTTTTTTCTTCCCCTTGCCCTCCAAGTACAACAAGGAACTCATTGCTGTACACTGAATGATGTTATTAGTAAAACCAAATGTTTCAAACATTTCTTTATGTAGTGTAATAGCAGAGTCAGTGCACAGCAAAGCCTTTGTGTATCTAAACACTTAAAAATTAAATTGGTTTTGTTTTTCCCTCCCTCCTCATGCCAGATATAACAAGCCTAGTCTCACAGCTTGTTTCTGCATTTGCATGGTTCTTCCCATACAGAGTCTCAAAACATAATTTTACATATTACATTTTATGCACAGCAGTGGTTACTTACATCTGCAGTTACTTACTTTTCTTTTGCTGAATTGCTTCTCTATGAACTACTTCCCTTTACCCAAATTGGAGTTGGAATATGTCTTGTATAAAGCAAAAAAAAAAAATTGTTTGCTAAAGTTAGAAAGCTTTCCTTCTTCCCCTGGAAAACATTGTACATATAATTCTAGACGTGACAGAGAACAACCAGTCTTAAGTCCGTGTGATAAATTATCACCAACAAGCTCCATGTGAGATTTTTATCTTTTGAAGTTGTTGTTACTGTTGAGTTTGCAGTTCAAATCTAGGAAATGTCAGCTTCCTGTGTGCTGAGTTGCTCTTTGTACATTCAGCCTTACCCCACTTACTATTTCTTCTTGTTCTATTAAGAACAATTTGTGCTGATGCTTTCTTAATGAAATCTTCTACATAAGCTGAAAGCCTCACTGTTATGTTATTTTCCACACGCAGGCTCGTGTTATGTATGATTTTGCTGCTGAGCCTGGAAACAATGAGCTGACGGTCAGTGAAGGGGAGATCATCACAATCACCAACCCGGTAAGAACACTGCGATGGAATTGCCTTCAGTGCACTTTCCTGACCTACTTCTATCAACAGATGGAAGGAAAATGGTGCTGGTGACATCTGAAAGCCCTGGCTACCCTTCCCTGAAGAAGGGTAGAATTAGCAAAAAAACAAAATACAAAGAATTTTCTAATAATCTGGTGGAAACAAATGCAATGTTTTGGAGAATGGGGCCTTCTCAAACTGTGCCCACACACTTAAGAATGTGCTTAGCTTTGTTTTCCTCTAAACAGAGCTGAGAGACAAGTAAGAGGAAGGAACTAATGGTGGTGATAGCCTTTACATCTGAATGCATTGTCTGTTTCTGTGTGCCTAATATTGCACATTTTGTGTATCTGTAATCTTTCAAGTGCTTCCCACTTGCATTTAAATGTGACATTCAGCTCACTTCCAGGTTTTGGATTTCTTAATCAATGACTTCAGCATTCCAAGTTTGGTAAAGAACTCACAACAAAAATTTTTTACTGAATTTTTGTGTCTTTTCATAGTTAAAGAAATATGGACAAGGTATTGAGAAGAAGTGGTAGCAATACTATCACAGTGCTATTAGGGCATTGTTAAATGAACAGGACTTTTCAGCGTTTATATTTGATTTATGTCCACATTTAGAATTTCAGTGTATTTTAATTGTCCTGTATAATTCTTACCCTTGGTAACAAGGTATTTGTTGATTTTGCTTTGATTTTTGTGTAATGATATGGCTTAGTGAATAGACTTGCCATTTAAAACAAATACAAACAAAAACCACCTGATCGTGAAGCCAGGTCTTATTTATCCATTTGTATAAAATGCGTGGATTCTGCAGAATAAACTTAATTCTTTGGAGATCCTAGTCATGTGTAATCCTGATAATTTTTAGTTCCACTTCTTAAATACTTGAAGCAGATATTTAATAGAGCCAGCACCCTCTTGGATAGTGTGCTGTGCTATGGCAGGGGTAACATTTTGAATGAATTCAGGAGGTTAATGCCATTTCACAAAAGTAAGACTAAATATAAATAAATAGATCACCACTTTTAAGCTAGTTCTCACTCTCCTAGACCTCTGTAGCTTAAGGCAGTATACTCAAAACCAAATAAAACTTTGTTTTATGCTGTCCATGATAAATTGCCACAAAGGTTCTTGATCTTTTTTTGTATGATAAGTTTAGATGGCAGTAGCTTAAGTCATGCAAGTCCACTGATGATTGCTTTCAAGTGTAGCAGTGCAAATATGACTTCTGGCTCAAGATGTCATTGCTCTTGCAGCCTAACCGAGCTAGTTGAATTTATAATCTGTGATATCTAATTGTTTTTTGTGTTCTTGAGTATTAAGCTTTTAGGTATGTAAGAGAAAATAAATGCAAGTTGTTATTTCACTAACTGCTTGATCTTTACTGCATAAAATCTTCAATACATAAGCAGGCTTCTCCTTATTGGAATGCCTGTAAAGTGCAGGATTATATAAAATTTTGAAGTGAAAGAACAAAATTGTGATTAAGCAAATACATAAATTAAAAAGCAAATTAAGAAAACCTAAAATTTAGTAATCGCTGTCTGGCATATATATCTCCAATTTTCATCTGTGAACTAGCTTGATATGTAGCTATGTGTTCCCTAAACAGCTTGATTTAAAACAGAGCTGGCTTATTCCAGATAATGTTGTCCTGAAATTAACTTTGCTTAACTGCAAAGGTCTACAGAAGTTTCTTCTTATATGTAAAATATGTGTTTAAAAAAACCCAAACAATATCAGGATGTTCCACTGAGATCAGAGCTGAACTGTTGTTAGTTCTTTCTAAACTAATAGCATAAGACTGCCTCTGAAAAGAAATGTGAAGCAGAAAGAATGAGTCCAGATCTTACGTGGCATGTGGCTCTTCTAATCTTGAGAATAGCCTTAACATTTCTGTGCGTGATAGTTCTCACTCATCACATGTCTCTGCACCTTTAGTAAATGAGGCAAGAGATTTTACAGATATCACCAACAGCTTTATTCTTTGAGTCTTGTTTCTTTATAGTCTGTTGATTAAAATGTATTAATTGAAACTGACATACTGATAGCTGTGTTTTTATGCAGTCTGTGGCCAGACGGTTGACTGTGGTTTCATAAATTATCAAAAGTGCTGAAAAATCAACCATTTTTCCCCTTCATGCTTGTTAAAATCTGAAGTCCAGAATAGCTGTGTAAAACCAGCATGGACTGCGTTGTGTTTAAATGAGTATCTGCTGCTTCAGCAGCTTTGAGTGAGTTTGTTCAGTTTCACAGTCATAGCTGCGTTTTGAACATGACAGCAAGACAGTGCTTCCTGCTGAGCATTTGACATTTGACAGCAAGACAGTGCTTCCTGCTGAGCTATTTGAAGCATGTTGTGGGATCCATCTAGCAAAATTATTTCTATATTACTTCTTGTAGGATGTTGGTGGAGGCTGGTTAGAAGGAAAAAACAGCCAAGGCGAGAGAGGACTTGTTCCAACAGATTATGTTGAGGTAAGTGACTACACTGCTCTGCACTAAGAAAGCAGAACTACTGAAAAGGCCATCCTCTGGTTTGCTGACCAGACTGAAATGCTCAAACAGAAATCTTGAAATCTATAATCTCATTGTAGCAATTGTAGCTGGCTTTGGAAACCAGTGCGAACATGCCATCCAAAGCTCCTGAGCTTCTTAGTGGCTTACCAAGAAATGCAACAGGAAGCTGTCCATAAAAAATACAGCTGATCTGCAGAACATAAGTTGTTTTGAATCTGCTTTGGGTTTTGGGGGGTCTCATAATCCAATAATTGGGTTTTTTTCTGTCTGAAGATAGAAATATGGAAGTGAAATGAGTAACGCAAGTTTACGCTGGTGTTGCTGTGGCAGACTTGCCACATGCTCGTAAATCTGGAATGGAGCTGCATTTCTGGGGCTCAGGACGTTGGTTACCAAGTCCAGGGACTACTCAGCTTTTCTTCTTACTGAGACCCTCTGTTGTCTCTTCAGTGTGTTGTTCTGATTTTTGTTTAAAGACCAGTGGTATTGTTTTGGGGATGGAATAGAATCTCAGTGCAAAGACTGGAATCTCATTCACTCTTGGGTGGCCCAGTGTCTGCATGTGTACAGGTTGCTGGTTAGGTGGGTGAAGACCTTGGCTGTAATTCCTGCAGCCTCTTAAGGCATGCGTCTCTCTTCCTTCACCAGTGCTGTGTTTATTAAAAAAAAAACAAAAGGGTGAGGAGGGAAAGGGAAAGCAGGATCATGCTGGCTCACATGACCTTGTGTTTTTGCTTCAGTTGGTTAGCTCATGGTCTGGCAGCTTTTGGCTCTCTAAACTTACTGTTCCAAATCCATCCTCTGAGCACTGAGTTCCCAATCTCCAGGCACTTACATTAACAACCTTTAATCCCTAAGAAATTGGTAGATAGGTGTTCACTGCCACAACAGTCTTGTATGTTGTAGTTGTAAGGCAAACTAGTTCCATCTGGTGTGGAAGTAAATCCTCCAGAGTATCATGTCAGTTTCTTGTAAAAAATTCAATTGAATATGAATTTTAAAAGGTTATATGCAAACATTTTAAAGTCTACCGATATGAGTGTTAGGGTTATTATATATGATAAAGTATAATTTGGTTAATTGAAGCATGAAAAATCTTTCTCAAACTTTTCCATTTCAGATTATAACCGAAGGTGCAAAAGATGGCATTAGCTGTGGTAACTCATTAGCTGACCAAGCCTTTTTTGATTCCCTTTCTTCAAATACAGCTCAGACCAACTCTGCTGCCAAAAGCAGTAATCAGGTATGTCTTGTGGTTTTTCGGGCACTGTGGGCATGGAAAGTTTTGTTGATGTAATTGCTTGCTATATTGTATTTGTGAACCTTCATGAAAGTACTAATTAAAGTAATTGTGTTTTCATTAGGGAACACTTTTGTTGAATATTAATGATGTGTGTGACTGCTCAGATACTGTCACTGCTGGAAAATTTAGTAGTCTTAGCATTTTCAGAAATGGAGCATTTTTATTCTTTCCAGTCTGCAATGATATAAATCTGTGACCACTTCAGTGCCTGTAAGTTTAAGTGCACTCTTAGCAAATTTATTTTATTTTCAAGCTATTTGTTTTAGTATGCTAACCTTATTAAGGAACCAGTGCTTTCTTTTTTGATGTCTTATACATCAGCATGATGTCTTATAGAAAAAGACATCCCTTTTGATGTCTTACACATCAGCAGCCAGAGTGAATGGATATATTTCTTTCTAAGAATTTGAATAAGAGTAGTTTCTTGGATTAAAAAAGATGAAGCAAATTCATGTATTGTCAGTTGGAGAAGTTGGACTTTGGGTTGTCCACAAAAATATTTTTGTCCCTCTATTCATAGCTTTTTGCCTGGTGCACCAGTTCATTAAGCAGCAAATATTTAGTTTCAGGTTAGATATCTGAGGACACATTATCTTAAAGACAAGCTGTTTATTATGGTCTATAGACTGGTTTATGTCCCACATGAAGGAAGTTAAACGTTTTGAAGTCCATAGGTCAACAGAAGAACAAAATCTGCCTTTTTTCCAACAGCAGCATGCAAAGGTCTTCTGTGTTGGAACGTTAAATGCTTTACTTATGGTAACAGCTGGGGGGACACACCTGGTTTGTAGGTCAGTTAAATATCAGTTATTAGTTTTCTTAATTGCACCACAGGACTTTGGCATGAAGTGAGATCTTTTGAAAATTCTACATGAGACATTTTTGTATGACCGTGAACGTAGCTGTTCATTGACTATATAGTGTTTGATTTGGGCTTCCTTGTAGTCAGCTGGACAATGGATTGTTATTCTGTGATCATGTGTCCTCACTAGAGGACTCCAAACCTCACTGTGACTGTCTCAATGTTTATTTTTTTAAATTGATACCCAGTTAATATGTAAGGCTAAAAGCAGAACTCTTGAAATGCCTCATGAGTTTTTCATGTTAGACTGAGCCAAAGGTATTGATTATAGGTTAGTTTTCCCTCAGTAAAACTTGCAGTAATTTGAGTGCAGAATGGGGAACCTCTTCTCTTCTGTGCTGTCTGTTACCCTTGCCCCATTTTTTTCCTGCTCTAGTGTTTCTAGCAAAACTTTGCATCTGAGGAGGCTTGAGATATTTGCAGCAGCTGCTTGCTGCCAAATCAGAGAGTACTGTTTCTCAGAGGAGAAACATAACTTAATTTGATCTAGGAGGAATTACTTACTAATGTAATTCACAGAATATTTTGAATGGTGATAGAGGTATCTGTCAGAGCTTGTTCTGTGCTTAACACAAGGTGCTTTTGCTTGGAGAAGGGAAGAAAAAAGGTCTTGCCTGCATAGAGGGAAAGGTTAAAATAAAGGTATCTGTTGTATTCTAAATAATAGAGAATTACTCTGGCAATCTAGTCCTGGAAGTTGCATTTCTAGAGGAGTGAAAAGCTTGAAAATATACACTGTAGTTTACACAAGATTAACAGTATACTGTCCCTGTAATACATACAGATTGCAGGGTTTTTCATCGATTTTGGCAAAGCGTAACTTCATGAAAGCAGCTTGTCACATTTGCATCAGTGCCCTGCTCTTAGATGTGTCCTGTTCCCCTCAGTTATCCTTCAAATGCTGTGTGAGATAACTGGGAGGATGACTGTACTGTAGTGCATTATGGTAAAACTATATTGCTGACATGGAGAGGGAGGAGGACGGTGTGTACCTGGATGCCATCAAGGCCATGCAAGATGCAGGGGAAGCAGATTTCATCAGGCTGGTGTCTTTGGGTCTTCAGTTTTCATGGTTTTTTCATAGGATGAACCGTTCTGTTCTGGTCAGGATTTTATGTCAAAAGTTATTTTTATTTTCTCAAGTCTTTTTTTCTTCAGCTGAGTTCAGTAACTGCTATTTGGTTGTATGCATTTTCTAGAAAACTGTAGATCTTGATTTGAAGACTGGTTTACTCAGCTTCTGACATATATCTGGTAGTTTCTTCTAGTGGCTTATTGCTAATGGGATTTTAATTTGTATACTAAGCAGTTTGGAAGTACTTCTGGCTTCCACTTTTGGCTGTTAGGCCTTTCTCCCAGATCAGAGAGCTCTCTAGTGCAGGCATTTTCCTCCTTGCAAAAATTCTATGGCTAATTGTCTTCTTAATTAAGAAATTCTGTCCATTCATTCTGTCTGTGTGGTGCAAGACCCTATTTTCTTGCTCTCAGGAAAAAAAGCAAGCTTTCTTCTGCAGTGACTTTGATCTCATGTCTGTGAAGCGCGTGCATTGCTCCTGTGTACATCGATCGCGCGGTGTCAGACAGATTTCACATTGCTGTGCTGGTGTAGAAACACCTGATAGAGAGAAGGTTTGCATTGGTTCCAGGAATACTGCATCAGGAGGTCAGGCTGAGTCACTCATCCCCTGCAGACTGACATGTCTCTTTGAGCCACTTTCAATAAGAATACAATCTCCTACTTTGTGGATATGGCCCTTCTTCCTAGATATATTACTCTGAATTTGGTTGCGATAACATTTATGTTTTTCAACACAAGTTCACTGAGGCACTTTGCCTTGCGTTCAGATGCACAGTTGCAAGCAAGTGACAGCCTGTTCAAATGCTTTAATGACCAGCTAGGTCAATACACAAAGCTTTTAATCTTAAACAAAACTCACATCAGGCTATGGAGAGTTAAGAAAAATGACAAATTAGGTGTCAGTGTAAGGGGAATAGATGCTGGAGGTGGCACAGTAGTGGAAACTAGACTGAGTAAGAATGAGCAGTATTCCTAAATGCTGACATTTGATGCTATCTATTATATTTTGCAATAACACGGTGGGGTTGCAAGTTTATTACAAGAAATCTTTATAAAAGCAATTCTAAATAAACAGGATGTTTTAGGATTTTTTCATACTACTATTGTATTGAAGAAATTGCTTTCTATAAACATTGTCACTCTCACATACACATGGCTGCACAACGCCCCCACTCCCCAATTCAGTAAGTCAGAAGATGTTTTAATTCTTAGAATTCCTTCCATTCTTCTAACAGTAAGTAAAAAATAAACAAACCAGGTTGTTGTGTAATCTTTCAGTGCCAAGCTTTATTAAAAATAATAGATCTGGCTGAGTTGAAATGTGTGTGGTGCTTTTTCCTTTTCTATTTTTAGGAGCCCAGTTAAACCAAAGTGTTGTGGTTTAACCCTGGTAGGCAACTCAACGCACTCAGCAGCTTATTACCCCCTCAAAGGAGTGGGGGAAAGAACCAGAAAGTGAAGATGGGTCAACTTTTGGGTGGAGATAAAGACAGCATAATAGGTAAAGCAAAAGCTTCACGTGCAGGCAAAGCAAAGTAAGGAATTCATTCACTGCTTTCCATGGGCAGTCAGGTGTTCAGCCATCTCCAGGAAAGCAGAGCCCCATCACGTGTAACCATTACTCGGGAAGTCAAATGCCCACTCAAACAACTCTTCTCCTTCTTCCCCCATCCCTTTTTGCTTTCCAGTCAAATGAGACTTTTGGTTTCCTGCTCTGGGAACCATAACTTTTTGGTGTTAAGAAAACATCATTGGCTCAAACACCATTTTGCTCCCTGTCTATTTTCCTAAGAAGGTTTTTGTTGTTGTTCAGTAAATAATCTCCTGAAAAGTAATGAAAAAGCAACAATTAAAAGCAGTTTCTTTTCCTTCCTTTTCTTCAATGAGAAAGACTCAGTAACCACAGCAACACTTAGGTCTTGTACCCTACGTGGGTTTGCCACAGATGTAAAGTGACGGTAGAAAAGGGGCACAGAGATACTTCCTAAGGAGAAGAGAAGAATTCCACCTGACCTTTGGCAGTTCACTCTCTCCAGCCCATCTCTTGCATCAGCAGTGTCCCAGCAATGGCTGCCTCGGTAAAGTTCGCAGCTGCTCTTTTAAAGAGCTATCTGAGAAGATGCTGGGGACATCAAAGCAATCAGAGGAAGCAGGGAATCTAATTAAACACAAAATGAGGGAAAAGTTTGACTCAAGGTGACTATTTACACACTCAGGAGAAGATAAGCAGATAGGAGAATTTAATGTTCCATCTGCCCATAACATTTGTGCTTTAATGTCTGGAAAGCTTTAAAAAAATTATTCAAGAAAATACAATTTAAGTAAGCCTTAGTTGCCAAGGATGGAGGCTTGGCTTGGCTTTTGTATGAGTCTCATCCTGTTTTGACCTGGTAGCCCTTGGATCCAATAGAGAGCAGAGGGAATGAGTAATCCTTTTTCTCTGTCAATCTGCTGTTCCTCTGAGCGGCAATACAAGGTGCTAATTTCAGACTGTCATTTGGAACAGTCAGTGAGTAAGTGTATCAGACTTATGCTATTTCTTTTGGTTTAGAGTTGTAGATATATATATATATATATATATCTACCTTAAAGTAAGTTACCTGTAGACTCTGTTGGTGTTGGAATACAACTGGCAATAATGGCACTGAAAGGAATATAAATTTTGTCAAGTGAACCTAACAAATACAGTGAACAAAAAGATTGTAATTTTTGATGTAAAATGTGTCACGTGTTTTTCTCTTACAGTATTTATTTGATGCTGAGTTTCTTCCAGGGACTGTAGCAAGAGGATGTTCTCTTTCACACTTTTAGATAGTGCTTCCTCTGGCAGTTGACAAAGAGGTTATTATCTTGGTGGCATTTGGACCCTTCATAACTTAAGTTTGTATGGAAATACAGTCTTTAATGTAAAATTCATTCTGAGTTGTCTCCTCCAGCTGGGTTGGTTTGGAGTTTTTTGTGGTGGTCAAGACTAGGGCTTCTCTAGTTACAGATGTATTTGCATTTATTTTGCTTGTGTTTCAGATTCAGAGGCTGCTGTTTTAACAGCATTAATCTCTCTTCCCCTATTCTGAACCCCAGCTTGTGGTGCTTTTTCATTTATCTAACCTAAAATGCTTTAAAAGTTGTGAACAATCAGCAGCTCTCTTTTAATGATAGTGTTTATCTGAATTATTTAGATTTTGTTACAACTATATTGGCCTAAGCTAGTTCTTTTTATTGAGAAGTTAAAACACTCTCTGTACAGTAATGTCATTAGTGGTCCATAAGCAAGACTGTATGTACAACTAGCCATAATGTAGTCCAGCTCTTTACAGCCTGTGTAACCTGCAGCCTTGAACATAGGATAGAAATGATATAAATTTTAGGATACTGTATCTGTTAATTTGTATGGTTTCTCCTCCCTTCCTTCTAGAGCTCAGTATAGCCTTTTTTCTTTCCTTTTTTTTACCCTCTCTCTGCAGAATAGAAAGCAAGTATTAGAAATGAAAATAAATTGGAGTACTGCCTGTCTGTTTCAGTGTGGAAGTGGATCACAGCTACATTGACGTAAGAGCTATAGATGTGGCTTCCCTATATTTGAGATACAAAAATTGTTCTTGTACCAAACTGGAAGTTGCATTTGTAGAGGAGTTTGTTCACTTCTCTTGACACTGATTCTCTAATCACTGGCAAGTCTAGTTCTTGATGAAGATGACTATACAGTTCTTCTTACTTTGGGATAAAATAAATATCCTGAGAGGTCACATTTTTGTGAATTATAGATATTTCCATTGATTCCTGTTGACCCTAGAGAATCCACATGTGTTGTATCTTCAGTTATGTTGTGGGCAGAGCAGCGAGGCCCCATGGATAGGTACAGGAAGCATTTAACAGAAACCTCTCGTGTTTGTATTGTTTTATCCAGTGGTAAGAGTGAAATCAGTTGGGATAGCTTTTCTCGCAGAAGAAAAGTGAGATGAATGGACTCTTATGTGTGAAAAATGCTTTCCTTTCCAAAAGCTTATGTGGGACTTATGTATAGACAGGATGAATAAGTAGCTAGTGAAAATACTTAGTTTGATGTCCAGGAGCTGAGGCAACTCAAGTTGCCTGGTATGTAGACATAAGTTGTTGAACGTGCATAGGGATAATGCTAAGAAGCTATTCCCAAAATTTTACTTCATGTCTTTCAGGCTTTTTGCAATGAATACTGGAAAGGCAAATTGTCATTGTTAAATTTGCATACCATAACTCCCACTCCCCCTCCCTGAATTGCTGTGAGCAGCAATAAATGCTAAGATTGAAGAAAATAAATATAGTGCTTCTATTAAGAGTGCAGTATTCTACTTACGTGGAAATTCTGACATGCATGTTATTAAATTCCTGTAACAACGTTTCTGTTCTCTTATGAATCTGTGTGTGTAGTAAAGGAGAAGTATTATCACTTCTCCTTTGTAATGTAACTCACTTGTACTTGACTGGATCCAGTTTGTCTTGTTAAACCAGTAAGCTAAATTATCATATAAAATATGCAGGTAGGTTAACCTTGTAACTTCTAGTCCCTGTTACAAATAATGATACTATAAAGTCCTCTATTGCTGCATGTGATTGGAAAGCAACTCCTTCCCCTCCACCATCTCAGTCGCGATATTGCATTCAGACTGGTAGCAGGAATTTGTGACCAACTCTCATTTAAGCAAAGTATAAGGCAATGGCTTCTTTACAGTATGGGAAACAGTGGCTTGCTTGCTTTCAAATTAATCACATTTACATATTAAAAAATAACCATCAACCTGTGACAGTGATTTTATCAATTCCAATTATAGAGTTGTCTTGAGCTTTTTTGTGAATGACCCAGTGGAACGCAATGGTTTAGGCAGGAAGCTGTTAAACTGTGTAATAATGTGATCACTCCTCACCTTCACCTGCGCCTATACCCTCAGGCAAAATATTACTATTGAAATAGTTTTCCACAATTTACAGTGTTGGTATGTTTTTTTTCCTTGTCTAAGTCACAGAATTGCAAAATGGATCAGGTTGAAAGGGACCACAGTAGTCATCTGGTCTGACCTCCCAACTCAAGCAGGGTCATCCTAGAGCACATAGTACAGAATGGTGTCCAGATGGTTGTTAGCTATCTCCAGTGAGGAAAACTCCACAACCTCTCTGGGCAGCCTGTTCCAGTGCATGGTCACTCACACAGTACAGAAATTCTTCCTGATGCTCAGGTGGAGCTTCCTATGTATCAGTTTCTGTCTGTTGCTCCTTGTCCTATTGCTTGGCACCATCAAACAGAGCCTGGATCCATCCTCTTGACAACCCTCCTTCAAATACTCACAGACATTGATGGTCCCCTCAGTCATCTCTTCTCAAGGCTGAACAGGCCCAGCTCCCTCAGCCTTTCCTCATAAGAGAGATGGTGGAGTCCCTTAATCAGCTTTGTAGCCCTCCTTTGGATCTGCTCCAAGGGCTCCATGTCTCTCTTTTGCTGAGGATCCCAGAACTGGACACAGCTCTCCAGATGAGGCCTCACCAGGGCTGAGCAGAGGGATAGGATCACCTCCCTCAGCCTGCTGGCAGTGCTCTTCCTAATGCACCCAGGATGCCTTTGGCCTTCTTGGCCCACCAGGACCCACTGCTGGCTCATGGACAGCTTGTTGTCCACCAGGACCTCCAGGTCCTTCTCTGCAGAGCTGCTTCCCAGCAGATCAGTCCCCAGCCTGTGCTGCTGCCTGGGGCTGTGAGCATTTCTGCTAACTTGCACACTTGGAGTGCTGTGTGGCACACATGTGTTGCACAGTCCCCACAGCAGGGGGCTTACTGCAATATGTAGCTTCCTTCCAGAGATTTTTGAGTGGAATCATGGGCATTTGTAATTGAACGTGGTAAACTGAAAATAGCCAGTAATACTCTTCAATTCCTCAAAAACAAATAAACAAAAGACAACTAGGGAAACCCCTCTCCTCTGTTTCCAAACAAAAATAGAGTGCTTTTCCCAAAAAGGAAGGATAAGACCTTGTTTAATCTTTGTAGCCTGATCCTGAGATGTCTAGATGACACTAGACAACATCAAAGAGGAACAGAGAGTCTTTATTTTCTTTCTGGCATTGCTGTGATTGCTACTTGGAAAACTGTCTGAAATTTTTCATCTGTGTTTCAATAAGAAGCCATTAAGAATTGAAATCAGCTTAAGAGAAGACAAGGATATAAAGAAGTTGCTTGATTGCCATTTACATGTGCAGGTGTGAGTAACAAAAACAGAAGCCTGAGAGAGCTCCATTGAATAAATTACATAGGATTTTTAGTGTCTGAAAGTTGAAACTAAGCAAACTTTAATTTAAAAAAAAATCATTTCCTTGAAGCAGTCAGGGTGACAATAAATGTGATTCCCCTCCCCTCATCCTGGCACTGAGTATTCTTTACTCAAGTCTAAATGATGTATCTTTCTGAAACACCATTCCTTACTTCAAAGATGGATTTTTTTGAGCTGAATCAGAAGATGACAGATGGAAATCCTATGCCTGCACTGTGCACAAGCAATGCAACCCTAGTCCAATTTGGTTGTGAATAATTCCTTATAGGTAAGGAAATGGGATTTGAAACAGGAAAAGAACAAAAACTAATGGCTCTGTTCATGGTAGTATCTCAGTCTGTCCTCTGGTGGTTTAGCTTTATTTCCTGCTAAAAACAAGGAGTGTCCAGTGGGTGTGTCTGGGCTTTGTGTTGTTCGTGAGCAGGCAAAGCCCTGCTCCCGTGCAGAGTTATGAAGGGGACAGTGGGCTTGGTAGTAGAGGTGTTGGACCATGGTTTCCTCTGGAAGGAAGTGAGAAGACAGGAGTGGCCGAGGGACAAATGGGTTCATAGGACAGCATTAGTTCAGCTTACTTGACAGCTGCTGCTGGAGGTCATGTTGCTTTCAAGTATTTATCTGCAGAAACATTCTAGTATCTGAGTCCATAAGGCTGGTTATTCTTTAAAATCTAGCCCATCTCCACTTTTGCTTTTCCTAGAGGATTTCTTTAAGGGTGTTTATGTTGTATTATAGAAAAGAGGGCCTTCCTTCAGAAGTGGAAGAAATGCCCTGGACCACAATGATCTACCAAGAAGAAAGCTTAGGCGTAAAATATCATGGGTATGGCAGCTGCTTCAGTTATTTGCTAATGTGCACACTTGTTCTATCTTAACCAGCACAATGAATGCAGTTCTGTGATTGCTGCAGAGTAGGCTTTTAGCCCTTCATCTTTCTTCATGGAGAAAAACACTTGATTTTTAAGGTGTCTGTCTATATACTCAGTTGTTTGGGTTTTTTAATGTATCTAACAGAGGCTGTTATCCAAAGAACTTAAGTTTAGTGTAATGTCTGAGTATGCTTAAGGCTTTGTTTCCATGCAGGTAACTAAGGCAGCTATAAAACTGGAGAGGTATGTTCATTCCTGTGAGCTATTCAGCTGAGTCACTTTGACTTTTCTTGTGTTTTCTGCCATTGCTCTGTGCTATCTCTTTTAAACCCCTCCTCAAGAGCATAACACTTCTCATTGCAGCTTTGGTTGTCTTGAACTTCCCTTGATCTGATCAGGCTTACTTTTGCTACTCACTGCTTCAGCATGGCTTCTGTCTCTGAGTAGATTTCAAGGTGTATTTCTTATAGTTGGAGGTCATTATTTTTGATGGCACGGTTAACCTAGGTCTTTCTGGGTACTTAAATTAGTTTTACCATCTGAACGTTGTGTTTGTTTCAGCTTTTGTCTTTCAGCAGTGGAATGGATCTATTTGTCCATCAGGGGCATGCACTAATATGAGGAAGGAGTCTGCCAGAAACAAATTAGTTGGCCAGGAGATCAAATTAAGATTTTTAGCCAGGGCAGAGAGACACCTCAGTGCCTTATCTTAGCTTTACTGTCTATAGCTTTGGATTCTCTGGAAAACAGGAAATATGTCACTTCTCCTATTTAATTCATGATTCATTTGGTAAAGATACTGACATTCCACTTCCAAGCTGAGAATTTTTCTGTTATGGTGGAATTTTTTCTCATTCAACTATTATTAGATCTTTAAAAATGTACTAGGCTTCTCTTCCCATCCTCCAGGCCCTACCAGTGATGATCTGTTTCTGTAGTGAGTTTGAATCTGCCCTTAGTGGAATCCTCTTACAACATTCAGTAATGGTTCCCTCTGTTGTCGGTTCCCAACATAGTCCTTTCATCTTGTTTTTTCTCCCAGGACAGTAGGAGTGAGCAAGTTCCTGGTAGTCTGCAAAAGGGAGAATCAGCTGCCTTTTAGGAGTTTATCCTTGAATTGTTTGATGTTACCTTGGGTAGCAAGGAGATGCAATGCTTCATTTGAGGGCTGATCAATTTCTTAGTTGTGTGGTGTGGCATTTCTTTTTGTGTACATTTGAGAAGGCTTGAATACTTGGATATTAGGTGTGCTGTATCAAATTATATTGACTAAATATCAGCTTCTTGCAAGGGCTCTTCATCTTTTTTGTGATGACTAAGGAGAGATCAGAGGATTATCAATTCCAGTTATGGAAAACTAAAGCTGTAAGAACATGGCTTTTAATCACCTGCAAAATACTTGATGGTTTAATTAGGGTTTATTCAACCAGAGCTAGGCCACACAAATGGCTTCTTGTATGAAGATTGTCAGCTGCTGAGATCAACAGAACTGCTCACTGGGGCTGAGATGACCTTTTTAATAACTAGTATGTCTTTAGTTGGTCCCCCATGATGCACTAGAACCTTGAGGATGGCAGGCCTGATTCCTGACCCCTTCTCCGTATTTACTGATTGTTGACTGCCACTTAGGAGTGTCCACAGTATGTGTGCATATAGGAAAACATTTCAAGAAGTTGAAGAGAGTCCTGTAAGTGGTTTTTGAAAGTTGTTATCTATAGATTCCTAAGTTATCTCTTAGTCTCTTCTCCAGTGCTTCAGAAAGAAATGGGGATCCTTTGGCTGAAAGGAACGGAAGGGGGAGCAGCATATTCCACCCCTTTTATAGCCTATAGGTGATACATCTAGGGACAAGAGCTTACCCTATAGCTTTCTTGGACACCTCAGAAGTAAATTTTTCTGATTTGAAGAGTGCTTCCGTATAGGTACATGGAAATAAGACATCTGGAGTACAATTTAAGTAATACATTTTCCTTTGCTGTACAGTATCTGTGTATATCAGCATTTGCCTGCGAGTGTGATGATTGCTCTTGACCGTCATTCTTTAGTAGTGTCAATATTATTGCCTTCCACTTTTTTGCAGCAGGTTTTAAAGTTTCTTTACCATTTACTCAGGTATCAGATTTCATATGACCTACTACAGAAAAGGGGAAAACTTTACTCAGTCTTTTGGTGATCATGCCACTTCTGGGATTTCATTGCTAGTGATCAGCAAAACATATATTGCAGACATATAGGTATATTAATATTATGCAAACTAGTGTTTTCTAGGTGCCTAAAGTTATGTTAGATGCAAGCATGCTTTTCCATGTGGTTGGGTCCCAGCCCTGTGTGTTTTCATTTAGCAAGGAATGAACAACGGCTAATGCCATATGTGGTTATTTCTCTTTACATAAACTCATACCAAGTGAAGATAGGAAGAGAGCAGACTGGTATAAGCTATCTTTGTAATTTGCTGGAAGTAGCACTGGGTATCAGCTATCCAACACTATTGCTCCCCCAGGGAGTAATGTTCTTGCATCAGTTTCATTCTCAAAAAAAAAAAAAAAAGAATTCCCAAGCTATCACTGTAGAAGCTGTCCATGTAATCTGTCTCTCTGTCAATTCCTAGAGACCCACTGACACTTGTGAGTCTTCTGAATGGTGATTTTTCTCCCCATCTTGGGGGCTTGGTTTTAATTTCCAGATCCTGGAAGGAATTGTAAACCTAAATATATAAAGCTGTTATGTGATAACATAATTTTTGAGTCTTTATGGCTTGATAGTGTCTATGAAATCTGACTGTCGGATTACTTATTTGAGGAAATACTGAAGGGAGAGTTCTTATTCCTAAGTAGAATATCAAAGTTAAAATGGGAGGAGAGAATATTTAGTGGAGAAAATTGGGATATGGAGTAGCTGTACCTTCTTTGTGTAAGACACACAACATTTTGGCAGACAATAATTTAGTTTTTTAGTAGGTGTTTTATTAAATTTCCTGAATTGGCAAATGTTCTAAGATACATGTAAATGTTGTAGTCTAATAGTAATTAATTTAAGGCGCTTCTTTTATATGCTGCTTCATGGTAAAAATAATGCTTTAGCATCAGTAGGATTTGAGACTTCTTTTTACAAAACTCAGTTTCTCCCTCTGCTGAACAAGACAAGCCTTCTCAGCTTTGTTTGCTTTCCTTCCTCTTCTCTTTTTTCCTCCTACACTTTGGGTGTGTGGGTTTCGATATGTGTGCAGTTTTTTCTTTCTGCCAGCAAGTCTCTGCACTAAGTGTCTGGAGTAGACTACACTTAACTAGTCAATGCTTTTTCAAAGTGCACTGTTAAAATCAAGGAGCTGAGCAAGATGCTAAGCTATTAAGCCAAGATGAACTTGCCAAATGCAGCAGTTAGAGACATGTCTGCTCTGTGCTCCTTCACTGAGGTTTCCACCTCCACAACAGCATTAGCAGAAGGGGGTGTGTGAGTGCCTTCACCACAACCTTATGCTGAGAGAGTAGGTCTACAGGGAGATACCAGACTGTTCCCTGGCAGATTTCTGTTTTCTTCCCCCATCTTCACTGTGAATGAGTTAAGCTCTAACAGGGAAGCTCAGCAGGTTAAGCTGTAACTCCCTAACTGCCACACCAGTAGTGATGGTATGGGTGGGCAATTTATTATTTGCTTTTAGTAAAGCCATTAATCTGAGTTGGATGAAATAAGTATATGCAAAAACCTAATTCTTGATTTCCGAGTTCCAGTTTCAAATGTGGTAATTAGCCCATGGCTTTAGGTAATTAATAGTTCACAAGTACCATACTTACTAAGGTGTCAGTGTAAAATAATTACCATGGGTGAGATTGCTTCCTAACACTCTTGCAACAAATAATTTAATTACCCTCAGGAGAAGCACTCTTATTAGTATGTATTGGTGTCACATTGCTGGAAAGCTGATCAGTTCTTCCAAGTGCTGCTGCATGCAAGAGTTGTATAGCTGGAAATGCAAGATTTGGCAGCTGCTTCTGTATCAAGCAAGTGAAGTGCTGAATGCAAACTCAGCCTACCAGCAGGAGATGAAAGACTTCAAGAAGAAAGTACGTGGCTATTGCTCATTTCTTCAGCAATTCTTCTTTACTTTTGTCTTCATACAATGTAGGCAGGCATTGCCAATGATCCTTGGTCCAGCTGGAACGTTGGGAAGTCTGGGAACTGGGATAATGGAAATGCTGTTGACAGCTGGGCAACAAAACCTGAAAGTGCAGCTGGCCAGAGAAACAGCGCTTCAAATAACTGGGAGGCAGCAGCAGCGTTTGGTCATCCACAGGCATATCAAGGACCAGGTGTGCTAATAATGCTTTTTTTTTTTTTTTTTAATAAATTAAGAGTAGGTGGACAGTAAAGGTAAGAATTATTTAATCTTTCATAACTTTAGACCATGGCTTATTTAAAAAACAAAACCAAACCAGTTTACTAATAGCACATTGCCATGTGGAGAAGCTGGAGACTAAAATAATAGGGGTTTTAAAAATTAAATAACTTCTTAAAAAATTGGATCCACAGTAGCAGATACCTCAAACTTTTATGGAAATCTGACAAACCAGTATCTTGTGCATACGTGATCTATTCTCAGGCATGTTGTTCAGCTTGCATAACTGGAACTTTTAAACTCTCTCAAATTTGTGCTCTCAGGCCTTTGAAGGAATAGTCTCTTAAATCCTAATTTTTAGAAGTTACTAGCCTTTCAGAAGGCTTCTATACCTTTTTGTAATAACAGCCTAAATTAAAGGGAGAACCCATAACTGGAGAATGCTAACTTGGAGTCTGTGAATATGGAACACAGTTGAGTTCATCTTAATGCATCCACATCTCTTCTTTATTTTCGATTTTCTTTTTTTTCTCCCGCTCTCCCTCAGTGGATTTCTAGTGCACTGCTTTGCAGGTTGTATTTGATGGAGATAGTGGTAATTGAGGAGGAAAGAGATTTTAATATATTTACCTGGCTGATTATTTGTATATGAGTGCTGAAGTACCTGCTTCTGCTTCTGAAGAGAAATTTTGTAACTTTCTCCTTTCCCTATCCCCTGATCCCTCCTGTACTTCAGCAGCTGCTGATGACGATGATTGGGATGATGACTGGGATGACCCAAAATCAACCTCACCATCTTACCTTGGCTACAAGGAGACTGAGGCATCAGAGGCTGGGGGGGTCCAGCGTGGAAATTCTCGTGCAGCTGCTATGAAGTTACCACTTAACAAGTAATGGAAAATGCAGGGGAAATGTATATATATTGAAGCGAATTGGAATTTGTCAAGATGTGTAAATTCAATATCCTTGAAATAAGCAATGTAAATATTACAGTTTTGGGGCAGAAGAGAAGGTGGATTTGTAGTTCAGCATACTCCTTAAGCAAGCAGAGGACACAGATCCCTGAAAGCTTGAAAGTACATGACAAAGCTGTATAATTTTTGGAGGTGTCATACAGGCAGATGACACTTTCACAATGCCTGAGCTTTGAGTCTTTAAAATTTAACTGTCTTTGACAGTTTGTTCTTAATGAAAGTCAAAGGTGGTGCATGACTTGTCCATACAGTAGAAACTGATCAGAGATGCTGCCCCAGAGTTCTTGAGCAATCTGAGTTTCTAGTGGGGAAAAGTTTTGTTCTACTGTGTTTGTGCATCATCCAAGTTGATTCTTGAGCCACAGAAAGTTTGATTTTATAGAAAAAAATCTTACAGTAGCATCAAGCTTTGTCAGGGTTACACTAGCATTATCTCATGTTGCAGCTTAATGTTTGTTTATTCTAAAACTGCTGTTACTCTGAGAGCTAGTGTGTGGTAATCTCTAAGTGGATGAAAGCAGAGTGGAAAAGGATTGAAGAATAATGATTCTTTGGGTATCTAACAAAAATCAACTGTCTCTGCATGACTAGTTAATTTTGTTTATCAGTGGGTTTTTGTGTCCAGTGTTGCATGAGTACCTTTGCATCATTGTTTACTTGTTGTAAACTCACAAAAATACCGTATTTAAGAGATTTTTTTGTCTGTGGAGTAAGTCCTACTTTACTGTCCATGTTTCTGCAAGCAGGTTGGCATTATTTCAAGGGCTAATTGTCTTCCTAATTTGAAAGAGGACCACCATTTGCTTTTTATAAGGCATTTTGTAAGACTTTAAGAATATTATAGTGATTGTTTGGCTTTCTTTTAATTGGTGGATAAATTATTTAAGATAACTCATGTTACCTTAAAGAAGCAGTTGATAGATGTTCTGTTTATCATTCTTTCAGATGATTGAATTCTTGTAATTTGAAATCTCAGATGCATGAGCATCTGTGTGTGTGTGTGGTGTTTCCAGAGAGGGTGGGGCTGCAGAGGAATGATAGATGTTACTTTGTGTCCTCCTGTTATGTTTGGTATGATGGACAGCAGAGCAGGAATAGCCACTTTGCTCTGCTCGAAGGGGCCTATTACACACACAGACACACAAAAAACCTGGATGTCAGTAGCCAAAACTTTTCTGCTTCTTTCAGTGCAAAATGTTGATTGTTACAGTAATCCACATAAAATCTTTCCTGTATTTGAGAAATACTTAGGGGTTTTTTCATGTAATGGCAAGTACTTCTGCATATATCCAAGGAAGGATAATTAACTTAACACTTCATTTTATTGTTAGATTTCCTGGATTTGCGAAACCTGGAATGGAACAGTATCTGTTGGCAAAGCAGCTAGCAAAACCCAAAGAAAAAATTCCCATAATTGTAAGTTAAGGTTGTGTATAATTTTTCTGTGTGGGTGGTATGGGTTTTTTTTGTTTTCTTTTTTTGGTTGGTTGGTTGGTTGGGTTTTATAATCCTCCTCACCATTCCCTGTTTTCTCAACTGAACTTTTATCCTCCAGATTGCTATGTATATTTGGGTCAGAAGAAACTGCTACTGAACATACAATCAGAAATAGAACTGTCATAATAAAAATCATAAGTGTGATGATGATTATTATTTTCAGTACTTTTTTCCTCATGCTCTATCTGCATTACTTGTGATGAACATAAGCCTTTTTGGGATTGGGATGCAGAGCAAATGCATTACACTGTCTATTCCTTATCTGGATAGTTACATGTAGGAGCTACATTTGTAGAGGTTTGCAACATTCAGTCTTGATGGTCAGGTCATTTTCTGATCTAAAAACCAAACTCTTCTGTATATATGCTGTTCTAGGGAAGTGTGGTTGAATTCATCACTCCTTTGTTGTTTGGGAAAAATTGTAAAATACACAAGATAAAGTCAACTGTGGTCATTCATCCCTGATTGCAAGAAACCTCTCTGTTTCCAGACTCTCAGCCTCTCACTGAAATCAATGGAAACTCTCAAGTGAAGAGAGAAGATATTTGTCTCCTTGTTTGCAGCTGGTGCAACATGACGTATTTAAAGATAATATTTGCAATTTCTTATAGATTGGTGATTATGGCCCAATGTGGATATATCCTACCTCTACATTTGACTGTGTGGTGGCAGATCCCAAAAAAGGTTCTAAAATGTATGGTCTCAAGAGCTACATTGAGTATCAGCTGACCTGCACTGTAAGTGTATCTGAAACAGGATCTTTTGTCTCCCAAATATGTGTCATTTGTACAAACAAATAAAAATTGTGTGACTTGATTAGAGCATTGTAAGAGTAAGTGGTAGTTGTCATATTTTTTTTCCCCAAGGATTTGCTTTTTTCTAGAATTTCAAGTTCTTCTGTATTAGGGCTCTAAATCAGAAATATTGTTTGCATTCCATGTGGTTATCATTCTGGTCATGCTTGTTTCATGTGACTGTGTGTAGATGCCTGTCCAAGTTCAGAGTTGTGTTTCTCTTGCAGAACACTAATCGGTCTGTCAACCACAGATACAAGCACTTTGACTGGTTGTATGAGCGGCTCCTGGTTAAATTTGGATTAGCCATTCCAATCCCTTCTCTTCCAGACAAGCAAGTAACAGGTAATTATTCCCAGTTCTGAATTCATGGAATGGGAAATGAGGAAATCAGTTTTTTATAAGGTTCAGTTATTTCTTACTGTTTGTTTTTCCCATTATTTTTAAAGAAGGTGTCAAAGAAACCCCAACCTTTCTCCACTCAAAACTTATGATGAGTTGTTATGACTGATTGATAATAACAGATCAATACTAGGAGAACCACTTCAAAACTCTGGTTCAATTATCTAGTCCAGTGATTTAAAAAAAGGTACTTAAAAGCAAAACAAATCCCCCTAGTTACTACATGAGATAAAAATTACTACTGGAGAGAAGAGATAGCTACTTATATTCTGTATTTGCTGATTGGCTGGGCAAATGTTTTTGTGTGGGGTTTTTTTGAGGGTAAGGGAGGGGTATGCATTGTGTTTGGTTTTGTTTGGGTTTTTCTCTTTTGCGTTTGATTGTACATATGTCATGTTGGAGGAGCTTTGACGCAAAGTTCACAGAGGAAAGGGAACATCCCCTGACTGGATGGGATGGGGATTTTTTGCTTCCAAGTGAAATGTTGCAGCTGTTTTTCCTCTTGCTTGATTTCACACTTGATTTAGAAAGCATCTTTCATTTGTATAGTGTTCTGCTCTGGTTTGATGTCAGTTCAGCTTGACCAAAGTGTCTGAAGCTTGTGGAAATCTTTTGTTCTAACTTCAAGAAAAGTAGGATGGGGTCCTTTAAATGCACTTAAGTTTAGTCATTGCAACAGAATATGACAATGCCTATGCATTTTCAGTAGTTTCTGGCTCCCCTTCTACAAGCGTGTGCTAGAGTGCGTGTGAAGAAAAGAATGGGCACCTATACAAGAGGAAAATACATTACTTTAGCCCATTTCCACTTGTATGTTTTCTGGTAAGATTATACAGCATTTAAGATAAACAGCCAAAACCAAACATACAAGCATCGGCATTTTGCCAACCATGTGGCCGTGGGCATCACTCAAAATGCAGCAGCTCTGCTGTGTTTGAAGAAAGCTAAGCATTGATGAAGTTGCTGGGATAAATGCCGAGGAAACTGAAAAGTGAGGAAGTGACTTCTTCCCCTTAGCCCCGTGTTTAGAATTGACCAGCATTTTTATTAAACGTGTACATGTCTATTAAAAGGAAACCAGAAGATGTGATGGGGTCCCTAGATTTCATTGTAACTATATTTTAAAAGACCCGAGAATCTGGCATCGCATCCTGGCAAAATCCTTTGCCTGTGAATTTCTGTCTTCTGGAATCTGTGGGAGAGAATACCTTGCCCCCTTCCAAAAAAATAATGATTAAAAAAAAAAAAGTGTGTCTCTTTTTCTGAAACATGAAGAAACTGGGAAAAGGGTGCTTATCTTTCACTGTGTTTAGGAGGCTTCTTTCTGAAGACTATCTACAAAAGCATTTCTGTCAATTGGTCTTGACAGAACAAGACTTCAGACTGACTTCATCAGGATCCTGGTTTTAATGATATACTGGTGATGATATGCTTAATGACCAGCATGTAACTTCCAACTGCTGCTGTTCTGTTGTTCTCCACTCCTTGCAGGAATGCTGTGGAGATTTCTGTGTAGATTAAAAATGAAACAAAGGATTACTGAAGGGTATAGAATGTCTCTTCTGTAGTGTTTGATTTTTTTTTTTTTGCTAATTTGCAGGAAAAATATCCATACACAAAGTTCACATTTCATTAGTTCTGTTATTTACCTGCTAGCTTGCTAGTTCCCATATTTGCAAAAAACCTAAAATCCCAAAAAAACAAAACCCAAACCACAAAATACTCAATTTTGTAGGTCTGCTGCCATAGTAACTATGCAGTAGAATTATATTGAAACAGTACATGCGTTCAAGGCTTGTCATCTGTGCTTGCTGCTATGGAAATCAGAAGAGTTGGGTGCTGGAAGAATCTCTTTCAAATCCTGTTCACTGTATGCTTTAGAAGTCTGATGTCATGCATTTTTTTAAAATTAGAAAGGATTCTATCAAGAAGACAGTTTCTACTAAAACTAAAAAGTTCTTATGAATACACAGTGATGATGCATTACTGGTTTAAGAAAAGATGGTTACTTATTTAGTTTGTATTAAAAATATCTTAAGTACCAAAAAAATCAGTTACGGTCTTACATGTATGTGTATATTCTAACCAGTTTATGCATATGATTTATTGATATTTTTTGATTTTGTTCCCCCAGTTTACCTATATGGAAGTATGTTTAAAGGAGGCACTGCTTTTTAAATCTGTGATTTGTATTTGAGCAATTTCAAATATTTATGAGCAATCCAATTTTAATGTTTTTTGAGCAGTTTAATTTCAGTGCTTTGTTAGCTTGTACATGGCAACTTGGATTGAAGTTCCTTTTTCTTCAATGTTTTTGAACCTCATACTGACCAAGACTTTACTAAACTGTACCAGAAAAATACCTGCATTCCAAGCCCGTGCCTGGCTTTTCTCCTGGGTCATCTGAATACCTTATTTTTCTGTCCAAAAGTTTATTAGTTTTTTTAAAAAAAAAAGTATTTGAATTGTGGGTGGGTATTACATTTTTTTAGTATTTCCTGGCTATCTTAAAAAGGAGAACTCTTGATCAGTAATCAATATACTGTAATTTAAGGTTCTTTTGATTTGTTAGCATAATGGGCCAATTATTTACGAGTTGGACTCAATGATTCTTGTGAGTCCATTCCAACTCAGGATTCTGTGATTCTTGTAAGTTCTGAGTCATTAAATTGTTAATAACTCACCAGATAAATTACAGGTTGTTTCAATTTAAATATAAAAAAATAAATTTGAAGGTGCTAGCCTGTAAATGTAACAATTATTGTTTAATGTGTAACAGGACGCTTTGAAGAAGAGTTTATCAAAATGCGCATGGAGAGGCTGCAAGCTTGGATGACAAGAATGTGTCGCCATCCTGTTGTCTCAGAAAGTGAGGTTTTCCAGCAATTTCTCAATTTCCGAGATGAGAAGGTAGGAAATGAAATAAAGTTCACACAGAGACTGAGATTGAGGAATTGCTGTCCCCCCACAGTTCCCCTTCAAACCAAGAGTTCGGCTCTGTAGCCGCCCCACTGTGGGCAGCAGTGACAGGCTGGAAACTGCTGGGATTCCTAACCCAGCTGATTGTTCAAAACAAGGCATAAAATTGCTCCTGTGAAATGCTACACACCATTCCCACACAGTTGTGCTCTTCAAAGTAACTTTGTTGCCAGTCTTTCAAGGGACAGTTTGTGTCCTCCAGCAGAATAGGAACTATATAAAAGTCTTTTGGCTGTTGCCCTGTTCTGTCTCTGCTGGATTTACTAGTCACTGTGATCCTCTGAGTGGTGCTGCTCTGCTAGCAAAAGCTACTTCTAGGTTGGGCCTAATCCTGTATTATATTTAAAAACAACCCCCTGCTCCATCCCCATCCCTCTAAACTACATTTGTTCACTGAAATGGGTTGTAATAGCACTATGTTGCAGCCTTACCTGATATAACCAGCCATTTTTTATTCACACACACACACTTTATTATGCTTTTTTTAAAAGAGATTTTAATATCTTCAGTAAATGATAAAATAAGTAAACCTTCAGTAAATAATGGTTTCTTCATGATTGAGCTCTATCTCTGTTACTAATCAGTAAATAAACAGAAAAACTCTGCTGCTTTCTCCTCAAAATAATTATACTTCTAAATGCGCATAGAATTTGCTGAAAAAGTAAATTATCCAGTCAGGTCTTAAAAATTTCCAAGGTTCAAGTCTCCTGTGACTAAGGTCACAGCTGATCAGTTTTGAGTCAGAGGTTGAACTACAAGCATACTTCTAACCAGAATTATTCTGTGAGTGTGTGTAAGTAGAGGCTTAATAACATAGCAAGTAGTACTCGAGGTGAAATGCTAGTTAGATGGTTAGTGGGAAGTTGTATAATTCTGCCAGCTAGTCAGCAGTTCTTAGTTTCTTATTTATAGATGTATAAACAGAACAGATGTTGCAATACATAGGGAATTTTTAACCACCAAGAATTTAATATGATAATTGCATAATTTCATTATCTTCTTGGGCAGCTTCTGATATGAGACTTATCCTATGTGCAGAGACAGCTGAATATCATTGTTCTTACACTGTATCTCAGTAATACACAAGAAGGGTCTGTTGACCCCAGAATTTAGATAACAGAGTGCACAAAGGAGAACTTTGGGAAACTGTAAAAAGCCTTGGCTTCTCTGAAGTTTTCACTTCTTAATGAAAGGTTTTAATTCAGGGGTGGTCTGTTGATTAACAGTTCTCCTAAACATTTCATTCACTCCTTAAGCACATGCCTTTGAAAAGGATGAGTGGTGGTTAAACTTTGTGTCTTGTTCTTTTTCTTTTTCGTTTTTTTTTTCTTTTTCTTTGTAAGGAATGGAAAACTGGAAAGAGGAAGGCAGAAAAAGATGAAACTGTAGGAGTCATGATCTTTTCTACAATGGAACCAGAAGCTCCTGACTTGGACATGGTAGAAATGTAAGGTGATTTTTTTTTTTTTTTGTATGGGCATTATGCATCTGGGTATACAACAGATGCTGAGATAATCCAAAACTCAGATACTAATTGTGCACATATATTCATGGATATGAAGAGGTATTCATCAAAGCAGAGCTGAAAATTTGCTTAAATAATGAGATTTTCATATTAACCCCTCCAGTACTTGGTGGAACTCTGTGTGATGTCTTTTTTACTTCAGTGGGTGAATGCTAATCCTAAAACAATTTATGTAAAACTAGTTGATGGGATAGAGTAATGTCAGATTGTATGGAGTTATGTTTTATATTGCTGTGGAAGTGTGTTTTGATCTTTAATCTTTCAACAGTTCCAAAACATGCTAAACTTACCAAGTAGCTTAGGATAACTGTAGATGGACCAATAAGCAGAACAATGTCTCTGTAAAATAGTTGTATGTAATGTACACACAGTATGATTTGAATATCTGTAATCCATGGAAAGCTATTAAAAATGAAAGTGTTTTAAATTATCAAATTTAATTTTGGAAGGCAAATGGATATATTTCTTTTATATATGTGTATATTTACATATACTTGCACTTTTTAATGTATATTCTGTAGGTGATAAACCTTTGGGTTTCACAGAGTTAAAAACTGGATTTACTATGTAGCCTTTATTTCACTCCTTTAGGCTTAACCATTTTCCTTAGAAGATGTAGTATGTATGACATGCTTTTCTTGCTGTTCTGGAACACAGAAACCTGGATAGTGCTTTGTGTGTGTGTGGATAAACTGGATAGAAGTGTTTATAATAGCAAAGCAGTAGTGTATCTACACCCAATACAGGCTTTATGCAAGTGATGCAGTGCGTGTTGAGTGGGTATAATGGCTGTGTGCTAGCAGTTCTGTACCAGCAGAAAAACATGCACATTTTTAGGTCACTTACACTTCATCCATGGGGATTTCAACCTTGACTACTTTGCTTAAGTGATGTGGTTTCTGTATATCCTGGGGGCATAAAAGCTGAAGGGGTGAAAGACAGGGAGCATTTTGTACCCAGGGTGCAGGAGAGGGAATGTACTACATACACACCCCTGGCAGAGAGTGCCCAGCGTGTGGTCTGCTGAACAGTTTGTGCCCTGGCAGGGAGGGCACACCAGCCCGAGGAGAATGCTCACCAGGGGTATGACTTCCTGGGCTGGGGCTGGCAGCCTGGAGTAGTGCTGGGGACCTATTTCCAAGCAGTTGCGGGGGTGGCTGTAACATCTCAGATGTCCACATGTTCTAGTGCGTGGGAGTGTTGTTAAAAGTGTGTTGAGTCTTGACAGCCATTACTCCACTTACAAAGTGGACAGCTCGTTCAATAACTCTTAGGTTCTTCAGTGTGAAGATGTTCTTTAATGAACAATTTTGCTACTACTTTGAGAGTCATGCACAGGTTCATGAGCATTTTCAGTGATCTTGAGACCATAAAGTACGAAGTTTAGAAAATTAAAGGATGTTTTGCCCCTGAGGTAAGGGGAGTAAAGCAAGACCCTCTTAGAAATCCCAGGTGCTGATTTTGTACAAATACCTACATGTGTATGGTTTCCAGCTGAGGAAGGAAGTGCTGGTGGGGAAGTGGGAACCTCTTGGTTGTTGGGCCACAGCTGGAGCTGCTGCCCTGGCTCTGGGGAGTCACTCAGTGTCCCTTTGCTGTTACAGCTGTCTCATGCAGGCTTTGGCTGATAGCATTTGTAAGATTGGATGCAGTTTAAATAAATCTCGTTAGAAATTATAAAATATATGTTCAGTTTTCTTTTGTAGAGTTCACAAGTCACTGCTGTGCTGTGTTAATAGAAAACTCTGATAGCTGCATGAGAACATGCTTAAAGAGGAGTACAAAGGCACATATTTATTCAGTATTCTCTTTTTTTGCTCCCTATAGTGCAACTCAGCACAATGATATTGACAATATAATATGAAAGTATGCATATATATTTCCCTAGGAGAATTGCTATATTACTTTTTATTCACCTATGTTAGACTTCTATCACAACATCTGACCGTTATTTTCTTTTTATTTTTTCATTGTTGTATGAATTTCACTACTTCTATTACACTGTAGTAAGAGTGCTAGTCCAGTGCCACGTATCTACAAGTCTAACAGAGGAGGAAAAATGGAACAAATAATGCCTATATCAAAAGAGGGGAATTTTGAACTCAGTGAAATGGCAGAAATGTCAAGGAATTGGCTGATATCTCTGATTTTTTTTAAGACAGAGTTGATATTGCTAAACATTTAAGTATTACGTTTAAAGTTAGCATTATGCATCTATTAAACTGCTTTTTGTTTTTGCTTTTTCAAAATGCCACAGAGAACAGAAATGTGATGCAGTGGGTAGGTTCACCAAAGCAATGGATGATGGAGTTAAGGAGCTGCTGACAGTGGGACAAGAGCACTGGAAGAGGTGTACAGGGCGTAAGTGTCCTTCTGAACTCAGCAGTCATTTCTGTGGTGCTTTTCTCTCTTCTTTTTTTAAGGTGTATAATTCAAGGCACATCTTTAAATGAACTCCTAAATTATCATGGGAATTGTACAACATTCTGACTATTTTCAGTCTAAGAGTATAAATTGTACAAGTTTTTTGTTAGTATATTTGATGTGGGGCTTTTTGTTGGGTTGTTTGGGTTTTTTTTCTTTATCTCAGAAATATCTGTTCCCTGCCCATAGGTTTAAAAATACTTAAATAATTCTAGTAATGCAGCTAAAGCCCTTGTTGGACCTGTTCTCATATATTGGTCATTTATTTGAATTTTAGTGACATGGGCAAAATAGACCTGTTTATTTGATGGAATCATATTTTCAAATAATTGCATTTTATTAACCCCTTATTTAGGATCATTGCATGCCAGGAGGAGTGGTTTAAAGATTAAATGAGTTTAAGAGAAAAAGAAAAGAAAAACCAACTTGATTCTAACTTAATCTTTAGCCCAATTCTTTTTTTTTTCCTATCTTGTCTCTTCCTTCCCACAGATATTTAGGGTTGCAGAACTTCACACCAAGTCCCTATGACTCTGCCTGGGCTCTAATTTCCTAGTCCACAGCAGTGTTCAGTGTTTGTGGCCACCACAAGGCAGCTATTGAAAGGAAGCAGGTACTACAGCTGAGGATCATAATAAGAAACACTTCAGGGCAGGCTGTAGTGTCTGGCAACCAAAGACCTATCACATAAATCTCCTTGAATCGCCTTAATTTTTTTTTCTCTCCTTTTAAGTCCCACAAAAAAACCCAAAACATTGTCCCCAGAACTTGAAGTATATCTCCTGAGTTATGTTTTTGCCTCTTACTAATCTAACACTACAGCTGAATATTTGGGGCTGACCAGAGAGAATGGGAAGTGTAGAAGCTCCATCTCTCGTGGAAGTGATTACATTAGACTTTAGTATCTACAGGATGTTAACTTTAAATTATTTACATTTCCCAACTTAGAATAAAAGGGTTTCCTTCTACACACCACTGACCCTCCTGCTGGTCAAAAATAGTCTAACACATGACATAGCTTTAACATGGTACAGATCTTGCTTCACTCGCAAATTATTCTGAGGGGAAAGTGCAGAACAGGGGAAGGAATAAGGTTCCTCAGATGAGACCTTATGATGAGGAAAACAGCATTGCTTTGCAGTTACAGAAGCAATGATCAAACCAAGGGCTGGCTGTGACTTGTGCTTACCCTAGAAATTCAGTATTTTTTTAACTGCTAAAGTCTTCCTAAACTTACAACACTACTGCTTTAGATACTGAATTACTCTTCTAATACTTACAACTATTAATTAGTTAGCATAGATGCAGCAATACAGTTGTGATTCTGTTTTTTAAAATCTTACCATTTTAAAAATTTTAACTTTTAATTTTCCAGACATTCATAATGAATACAAAAAGAGAGACTGGTAAACTGGAACATGCAATATTTCAGTAGTCTCTTAGGTTTTAAGTTCCCTGTCAGCTCTAGACGTGACTCTTAATCGGCAGTAGTTTTTGGCACTTCCTGAGCAGTAGTTACGTGCCCTCCATTCAGTGAGATTTAAAATAACTGACAGTGGAAACTTCTTAAATACATGTGAAAATAAACCAAAAATTCTTCACTAAAATTTCCACTGGAGATTCAGTATCAGTGTAATGGCTGATAACAGAACTCTAGCACTCTAAATTGTACTCATAGTGTAAGACAGATCAGTTATCATAAATAGTCTGACTTCTGGAGAAGAGCTTGATCAAAGACAATCAATAAAATTAGGCAGTTGGGGTGGGGGGTTGATTTGGGGGTTTTGTGGTATTTTTTAATACCACACAAAGCAGTTCTTCTGTAAAAATCAGATACTGTGGGATGCTAGAACAGCTAAAACCCTTCTATTTGCCTGGGCA
Organism: Leptocoma aspasia; assembly: GCA_013399835.1. Classification (NCBI taxonomy): domain Eukaryota; kingdom Metazoa; phylum Chordata; class Aves; order Passeriformes; family Nectariniidae; genus Leptocoma; species Leptocoma aspasia. The sequence goes on along the minus strand of VXAX01002325.1, from coordinate 141,248 downwards.
GTGTACCCTCTGAATACAAATATTTGATAACAAAACCCATATCTACTTGGGGATTTTTTCTGCTAGCATAGGCAGCATATAAAGAATCGCTTTTGCTTTTCAGATTGCTTTTTAGGCCTCTGGAGTGGTGCTGTTCAAAGTGTTAATAATGAGTGCACTCATAAATCACAGCTGATTGATATAATTGTGATGGAGTAATTTATGCATGCATGTTCAATAAATAGATTATAAAAAACCATTTTATTATTCAGATACTTGCATAATTTTTATACCTAGATAATCTTGGTTTCTAGTACCTTTAAATATAAAATTCATGATTTGAGGAGAGTTTAGGTATTATGGGTCTGTATAATAATCTCCTCTCTTAAAATATTAATGAGACCTATTCTCAATATCACACTGCAGCGCTTCCCCCTCTTCCTTTCTCCATGAAGGGGAGGGGGAAAAAATCTCACTGTATGCATAGGTGGACTGAGCTAGAAATGCAATGAGATTTCATTTTTTAAAATTACATTCACACACTGCTTCCCCAACTGTTTGTACCTTTCAAGAATCCAGATTGCAATTGCTTTATCCAGTTTTGGAACATGTGTAGCAGGGGAGGGGGTAAAGAATATGATTGTAAATGTGTCACTAGAGAAAATGTAAAACCTAGTTGTTTTTTTGACATCTGCTTCATCAAGTTTTGGAAATGCTGCAGATTTAGTCTCACCCATGTTGGTTTTTGCTTTTGTTTCCCCACTTTCAGCACTACCCAAGGAATACCAGAAGATAGGAAAAGCATTGCAGAGCCTGGCACTGGTCTTCAGCACTAGTGGATACCAAGGTACTTCTATAGCTCAATTTGTACTTAGCTTAAAAATAGGTATTTTAATTACATCATGCTACATTTTTTTTCCTGAAGATCTTAATGCTTTTCTCTTTGAGGTTTAGGTCAAACATGGTTCTGGAAAAAATCTGAAACCTTTCTTCTGTGTATGTTACAGGGGTTTTATGTTCTAGTCTGCAATCTTGTCTTCTCTTACTGTATAATCTTGTGGTGGGTTAGTGGTGGTGGAAGAGTTTAGTTTGATCTCTTAATATATCATCTGGTCAGTGACCTGACTGACCAAACATGCTGTAGCATTTTTGTGATATCAAAGGGAAAGGAGAGAAAATGTGGCCTTGAAAATAGCTGTCACAGAACTATTGTGCGACTTCATGATACAACAACTCCACACGATGATGGAAAACTTACTGCAATGTTCTGTAATCCATTATGTGGGCTGGAGGGTTGGCTACTTGTAGCCTTTTCTTGTCCTTTACCTTTGCTTCTCCTTCAAGAGCCCTAAAAAAGTGCCTGTCGTGTTAGATATGAAAGTTGTGGGAAGGAAAAGGAGGGCATCAATTACTCAGGGTTTTCCTAAAATGTAGTCTTTAGACCACATTTTAAATTCTTCTTTGATATGTTAAGCTCTATTGATATTTTCCAGACAACTGGAAAATATTTCCTCATATACAGAGGATGCCTGTTGAGTCAGTTTTCCCTGGGATTCTCCTTTCAAAGGTGTTTGAGGTTTTGGGTATTTTTTTCTTTCTGGACTTGATAGCAAAATTACTGTGTTCTAAAACCTTAAATGTTATAGCATAGAAGCTTCCTGAAATGTTTCCTTAGAAACAATCTTAGCAATTTTAGTTGACCAGTACTTACTCTGACTACTCATCTATCTCTTGCTTTATAATCTTAAAACATTTTGCCCCATAAATGATGTACTAAAATGCAACCTTCTGAAATACAGATTCTCTGCTGTTGGAAGAATTGGAAATAGGCATTGTCCCCATAGCTTTTTCTCATCTGTGTCCTGTACTTCAACAGGATGACTGCTTAGTTAGAACTGAGCATAGCATATTGCCTAAAAAGTCACTTTTGGATGTGAGAATGAAATTGGGGATTTGCATGGTTATGAATTCTTAGCATGGGTTAGAAAACTGTAAATCCTGCCTGGATAAAATCTGTAGCAAGAAGTCTTGAGAAAGGACTGAAAATTGCTTGGGCTCTAGCACATTATTGTGCCAGGGTAAAGGGAAAACCGTATGTCATAAAGCTAGGATACAAAATTGCAGATCAGCCTTAGAATGGAAAGCTTTGATTTGATTTCCAGCATCTTTGAATGGTATGAAAAAATTGATCCCATGATAGTTTGGGAACAAGGCAAGCATGTCTGTCTTTACTTTTTGCCCAGTCATAGCTGATTGCACCTGTATCTTGTTGAGAAAAGTGCCCTTCCTACAGATGCCTTTGCCTTGATTCCATGTTCTGCTCTTTTCAATAACTTGTGCCGTTGTATTATTTCCAAATTAATAATATATGTGATTCTTCGCTTTTTAATTTGAGTTCCCAGGAAGAGAGAGCAAGTAAGATGTGGATGTGGCTTTAAATGGCTTCATCACTGCTTCTCTCACTCTGTCCTGCCTGCTGCTCATGTATGGATGCACTTGATCATTCCATCAGGTACAGGTCTATGGATTAAGCAGACTCTCTGCAAGAGATGGAAGCACCTGGATTTAAACTGATAGGGCACAGCTTTCCAGATCTCAGTATATAAAAGAGGACACATTGCTTCCAATGAAGTAGTAGCTAGGCTGAGTATGATGTATGATTTTTCTGAACTGTCAGTAAAGAGGTATGGCTCAGTCTGCCATGCTTAGGATCACTCAGTTCAGTTTCTATTGGGAGATTAATCTCTTCATCCTTGTTTTTTTGTTTTGGTTGGGTTGGGTTTGTGGTTTTTTGTAATACTAGTGTCCTGAAAGTTCAAGCATATAGGCCACTGAAGATTGCAATGACTGATTTGATGAGAGAAACATTTCTAGCTGTTGGTAGCTGACTTCTGACATACTGCATTTACTGTTAGTTGGTTCATTTGTATAGTTAGGATGGGATGTATCTATTGTCCTTACCACTTTGATCAGTGATGCCTGCTTGCTCTGTGTTGGGTGTTTTAGCTGTTTCCCCACCTCGGGAGGGAACTTACCCCCAGGGCCCTTTGGAGGCAGTTCCCCCTTGAGTTCTCTGGCAAGGGTGAAAAACGAGCAAGACTCTGGATTTTCTCTGTCTTCGGTCTATTGTTTATTATTTCTTATCTTGAGGTTGATATACTGTCTGCACCAGACTCAGCATGACAGAAGCAAGGCACAAAATGGACCCCCGAGTTCCCAAAATCAAGGCCTTTTAAAGATATCTAATCCAATTATTTTGTAACATGTACTGTATTTTTACTTTTCTACCAATAACTTTGACTAGTCTATTCACGTAATATCTATGTAACTAGTTTCTCTAACCAATGACTTTGTGCCAACAATGCAAAAGAAAATGGAGTGGAAGAAGAACAAGAAGGAGATGGGGCAACACCTTAAATCCTCCATCTTGTCTTCCATTCACTCTTATACTAAAATCCTATAACACAAAATTCTTCACCTAGTGACAAACTATTATTACTACTGCTATCTACATCACACTCTTATGTTCCAACTCATCCCAAAGCCTTGGCAATTTGTCCCAGGAACGAAGGTTAAAAGCAGTGTCTGACTGGGGGTCAGGGCTCTTTAAAACAGGCAGGGAAATATTCCCTGTGCCCTGGGTTCCAACAGCTCTGCAAAGCTTTATGTGTAGTGATGTCTACTGCCTTCTCTTCTAATTTCTAGCATAAAATATTTAAGATTGCACCAGGCAAGATACACCTGTTAATCTGACTGACTCTAGCTCTTTTTCTCATGCTACAGAATGAGCTTTATCTATTCATTGCCAGCCCCAGTGTGTGTTAGGCATCTGTCCCCAGTGTTTGCAGAGGCAAGGGTGCCTTTAAAACTATTAAGGACACACTGATTTAGCTTGGCTATGGGCTTATGTACTGTCCAGTTGGTTCAAAGAATGTGCACTTTGCAAGCATGATCCTGGTCCAAAAATGCATATTGGACAGTACCAGAACATGCCTGGAAGTGTCCTAGAGCCTGGCAATGTGTTGCCTATGTTACTGTATCATAGGATACTCTAAGGTTAACACAGCCTTAAATAGCATGGCTTCTCTTTTGCGGCACCAAATCTGGAGGAGTCTTTCTCCTATATTAAGAAAATGTGAATGACTGGTATGCCATTCAACCATAGTAAGATCTCCTAATCCTACATCACCCCTCAGGAATTCTGTTAGGCAGTTACACACAAGTTTCACTATCCTGTCAGCTAGCAACAGGCAAATCCTGCTTTACAAGCTGCTAGTGTGCTGAATATATCAGTTTGAGGTGTACTTATCAAGAAAAACTTTGCTGCAAGTATCTGCTGCTAGTAAATCAAACCTTGGGATTTTTCCTACTGAATTATATTAAAATGTACTTTGAAAGAAAATAAAACAAAAATACTTCTTGACAAAAAAAATTTGTCTGTCCCAGTCAAGATTTGGAGTATTATTTCCCCCAATATGTCTGGTATATTCCTTCTGAAATGATTATCACTGGCATTTACCAAGCAGTTGAACTGCTAAAGGATGCTCTATTAAACATCTCCAAAAGGCTCCTCATAGTTTTACATCTTTCTTCATCTCCTTATGACAGTATGCAGCCTGTAAATCAATGAAAATACCTGTTTATCCTTGTGGCTGGGTTGAAATATCTGTGGAATATTACTGGCCATTTTAACTGTTCTTTTTATATCTACCTTTAGTCAATGCTTTTAGGCCCCCCCTGTTTCTTCTGGGGATATATGTACTAAACACTAACATAATTTTGTTATCAATGTTAGCAATATTTGAGGCTTTTTGCTATTCCTTTGATTAAAGGACTCCTGACATCCTGATGTATCATTGCACTGGGACCCAACTCAGCTTTCACAGACTGAGTTAATAAGGCAATTCCCAGCTTTGCATTGGTTCAGAAGCTGAGAATGCTGAAAATAAAAGATGATTGGTTTTGGGAGGGTTTGTCTAGATCCTTTGAAGCTCTGATCTAGGAAGGTTCCTTGAGTGAGCACAGAAGGGGAGGATTATATTGTTCAACTTGAAAATATGTACATACATACTCTTCCTTTTTTTTCTTTTTGTTTTGTTTTTTTCTTTTTGTTTTGTTCAGGTAGGGGAAGTTACCATATTTTATGGCATTCTAAAATGAACAGCAACATCTAGACCAACCTGGCTTCTGACTCTGAAGCCATACCATATTTTATCCCAAAATCTAGGAGTCAGTTGCCTAAGCAGCAGTTACTTCAAGGTTACTTCTGAGCAGACAAAAGAATTCCAAAATACTGAAAATACTTAAGCCTGAAATAATGAAATTGATCACCCTCCAATTTTTTTTTTTTTTACAAAAAGGTGAAGATATCTAATGAATTGTGTACCTCTTGAGTCTCACAATGGGAATTAGTGTTGGTTTTGTTTTTATTTCATCCTAACAGGCCCAAATAGGAGAAAAATAATGATTTGTTTAGCAGTGTTTGTGTTACTGGACTTACTAGTTCTTAGGATTGGTACTTTGCCACACAGCTTTTTGACTTTATGCAACCAGTCTAATGGAAAATAGGAATCGATTGATAGAACTGAAGCAACATTCAGTCATTACCTTGTTTCCTTTAGGACATGCTAAAATGAAGGAATCCTATGTAATAAATCTCTAATGTAGATTAGACCATATGTTGTAGTAAAACAAAATACTTTAGTGCTCAGATTAATCATTAATGAAATCTATGATACTTTTCAATTAAGTCACTGATTAATATCTATAGAATAAAATCAAAAAGCTTATAAAAGACTAACCACTGCCTAATATCAAGACATGTCTGAAAGCATAAGAAAACTTCTTTTTCTTAAACTAAAGTTTGATATCTGCAAACTATACCTTCGCCTTTCTACTCAATTTGCTTTCTGTACTGTTGACTACGTGCTTTGGACAAGCTAACATGGATGGGAAGGTGAAGTGGCATGAAACATACAAAAATGTAAGGCTTGTTTCCACCTTTGTCCCACATAGCCTGTCCTGTTAGTAATACAGTGTAATGAGTGCTTGTGGTGTTGTCTAGTTTAGGATTTATGGTGATGTCTGTATTGTTAAGCATAGATTGTAGGGCCCTTTGATCTGTTTCATAGGAGAATGAAAGTTAGAAACTCACTCTGAAAACCAGTGATGTTTACAGAGCTTGAAAATATTATCAAGGATTCCCTAAAGGATCAAATGTCTCATTGTCAAGGAAAAAAGTTACTTGAGCCTCCTTTTGCTTCTCTGACCTTTGAACAGTTATGGTCCAGGACTGTCAGAGAGCTCAGGGCTAGTAGCACATCAGCTATGTCAGTCTGTCTTTTGTAACCCTCCTCATTCTTCCTTCCTTTCCATCCTGGTAGACTTCCTGTTGCCCCATATGGAGGAACCTGTATATTTAAACTGCATAAATTTATTAAATGTGGAAGTAAGTAGTGTTAGTACTGTGGTAGAACATTAATTTTTCTACAAGACCTTCAGTTTTCCTCCTTTAATGTTTCTTAAAATTCTGTATTTCTGCTGATTATAAAAGGATAGCTAGCCATTTATTATTGTAAATAGGCTATTTTATAAATTTGCCTTGAACCAAGGCAAGTTTCTTGTTGTAATTGACTTACTGTAATTTGAACACTGATGTTTACTTCTAGGAGAATCTGATCTCAATGGAGCAATAACAGAAGCAGGGAAAACTTATGAAGAAATTGCCAGTCTTGTAGCAGATCAGGTAGGAGTATTACTAATGCAATGGCATTGTGTGTACAAAACATATCACCTATTTGGATACTTCTTACTTTTCTTTTTTCCTCTTTGATTAAAACATAGCTGTTAGTGCTATAGACCAATTAAATTGCTATTAACACTTTTAAATGCATTTTCATCCTCTTTTCTACTCTGTGTCAGCTCAGGGGGAATGTGATGAGAGGGCATTTCTGTTGGTCAGAAAGCCCACATTCTTGTTTCTAAAATACTAAAATGATTGTGTGCTCTTTACCCATGTTCGTTTTCTGATGTCTGTGAACTGTCTTCATTACTGATACAAAACAATGATATTTAATGAAGGACAGAGCTTATGCCCTTCCCTCTGTGTTCCCCAAATGTCTACAGGATCCAGATTTTGCTGTTGCTCCATATGGGGGAATACCTGTGTATTGAACCTGTTCCATTGCCTTGCCATGCAGTTGCCTGCTTCAGTAAAAATCTGAAAAAATCCTTTCCACACTTACAACTAAGGAAACACACCTGTGCATGTACATATTTGTATATGTAATGAGAGACTGTACTGGAAACTTTCCTTGAATGAAAACCCAAGGCAAAACCCCTCACTTCATCAGCTAGTGTTAAATGAAAGAAAGAACAGAGGCATCTGCACAATGATGCTCAGTGCCTTGCTCTAAAAAGCTTATATTTTTTTTAAAAAACCCTTTTCATATATGAAAAACTTGCATAAACAATTTTGGTTTGGGTTTTCTCAATTGTTTCCTTCCCTTTTTTCCCCTTTGCCCTCTCTTGGCATCATAGTTTCTTTTCTGTGAGGTTAATTTGCCACAGATACTTTTACTGACGCTTATGCTTTGTTTATTAGCCAAAGAAAGATCTTCACTTTTTGATGGAAACAAATCATGAATATAAGGGATTTCTTGGTTGCTTCCCTGACATCATAGCAGCTCATAAGGTATGTGAAGAGCCTTTCTTTTTAAGGCCTGGGCAGTGGGGACAGCAGCAAAAGTGGTGGTATGGCACTCTGCATTTGTGCAGCAGCCTGGCCCCTGCTGCTGAAACACCGGAAGTTTCTGTGAAACTGGTGCGCTAATTTTTAAAATAAGAAGTACTTAGAGGGAAGAAAAGCAAGAATTTCTCAAAAAGAATATCACAACTTTCTGTTACAGTAGAGCAGTAGAAGGTTCATGATTTTCTTCAGGTTGACTTCATGTCCCAGTGGAGTGAATAGCAGTAGTGTAAATTTGTAATATTATGTGATAGTTGATAATAAAACCATACGAGTATTGTAGAAAAACTTATGTACACTTGCATGGCTGGCTTGCCGATATGTGATAAATAATCATGCACTGCATAGAAGTTTCTTTAATATCAAAAAGCCAGAGAGCAGAGCTAAGCTCTAACATTTCTGGGGGAAGAAAAACAAACAAAATACCAGCAACAAAACCCAACCACTTTGTTCTCTCTAATACAAAGTGTATAGTTTTGGATATTCTGCCTTTTTTTTTTGTTTGTTTTGGTCACAGAGTTTTCTTTATGGTCATGTGTCTGCTGCAATGTATTTAAGGAAACTAAACATTGTGAAGTATTAAAACAAGTGCACAAATATGTGGGGCTAGGGTTTTTTTTGATCACTTGAAGTGTTAAATGTATAGAACAAGAACATAAGAACATACTTCTGAGAGCAACAAAGATAAAAGCATATCAGATTTGTGTATTCATTCTTCAGGACATTTACAGTCCCTCATCCCACAGAATCATTGGGGGAAAATACCATAAAGGGAGAAGAAATGTTTTTAAAACTTGAAACATAAGTCTACTGCCAAGAGACATGTAAATAGATTCTCTTGCATGTTGTTTGGCACAAATACATTGTGTAGGGGAGGCATATCTTTTTATGCTATGTGACAAGGATTTTCCTGAATCAATGGCTATACATTGCAATGAGTTGTAGTCTCCTGAAAAACAGCTTTATGTTGCCTTATCTTGTAAAAAGTGCAAATAAGGTTCTGCAGGCTTTTGGATGTCAGTTTTGTTGGTCATCTGTAATTTGAGACTTGATCCATTTGTCCTTTTTGTATATATCCTTGTGTATTACTGCCTGTACCAAACTCAATTTGCTGAAGACTCTGATCATGCCTGTGTTTGAAGTCTTTTTTGCAAGGACTTTTGGAAGCAATAAAGTGAAATAACAAACTTTGGATGAAAATGTGAGAAGGCAGAATCAATAACTTTGTGTACATATATACTGAATGCAAACTCACAATGTAGCTAGTGGCATTTTCGATTTCCATGAACACCCCTAAATTGACTACTCTTTTAACCTTTTCATGTTTGGTTTCTACAGGGAGCAATAGAAAGAGTGAAGGAAAGTGACAAGTTAGTTGCAACCAGTAAAATAACGCCACAAGACAAACAGAACATGGTGAAACGTGTGAGCACCATGGCTTATGCACTACAAGGTAAACCAACTTTTGAGCTAAATCGCAGTGTTGTAGACCTCTGAAGGATTTCTGTTAAGCAGCATATTTTGAAAGAAAATCTTTTTCTACCAGGAATAAAACATGGGCATGGGTTGTTTGTGGGGGCTTTTTTGTGACCTGCTTAGATTTTTCTAAATTTCAGTAATTTTGCTTTCCCTTTTTTTTTTAGTCTCACATCGCTGTTGCAAAAGACACATATTTTGAAAATGCAATTTAAAAACCCCAAAACAACTACTCTAGGCTGATTCTTTGATTTGGAAGTGATAACGTCTCAAATTAAAAGCATGGACCCTGGTGTAAGAAGCAGGTCATCATTAGCAGTAGTGTTTTTCTGACTCTTAGTTTAGTCAGACATAATCCATCTCCCAGCTAAGATTCATGTTCTTTTGGATAAGATCTTTATTTCCTGGATGTTTTTTGAATGATCATTTTCCTCTTTAGGTTAGAGGTGTTGCAAATATAAGGTGCAGCACACTGCACTAGAAAAACTGGGGAAGTGAGGAGTCAGGGCTCAATCCTGCAGGATAGCAAGCCATTAAGTGCATCCTGTTACTGACTTCAATAAGATTACTCATTGCTGAGGGGGTTGCATCATTTTTAGATGATTTAAATCCAAGAGTATTAGATATATTATGTGACAAAGAGCAACACACAAAATTGATTTCAAAAACAACCAAGAAAACTCCCCATTCCCTTCTTCTTAGTCACAGTGACGCAAGAGGATTGTGTTTTATGTGTGGTAATTGTGGAAGAGACCTCTAGGATGAGTTTTACAATGTAGAATATTTCTTCTCCCTGTATTGATATCCCATAATATATTTAACTTCTTTCAGCCATAAGCTGTGATCTGAGATGTAGAAATTGGCGTAAGGTGTTACAGATTCAGTAATGCTGTTCCTCAGGTATCTATTGAAACAGTGTAAGTCAAGAAGGGGTCAGACACTACTGGTTGTATTTTTTTTTGTTGTTCTTTTTTTTTTGGGCTAAGTATTTACAGCTGTGGCTTACAACTTGGTATCGATACCTTGGAAATCTGAATGTCCAAGCCAAAATTCTGTTGGAAACCCTTCAGGAAGGAACAGTTACCTCAGTAGAAGAAAATCCTGCTTGTATTTTTTATAGAATCTTTGTGCACCTGGGTATTGTAATACAAGAACCTGGCTTTGTCCAGGAAGTGTCCAGGTTGGTGTGTAATTGACCCCCTACCAATCTGACAAACAGTTCCTCTATAACCTGAGTGCTGCAGGCAGAACAGGCTGTGGAAGCATGAGAACAGTAACTGCTGGCAGGGCTGGACACTGAGCTTGCTGCAGAGTAACTAACTTGAACTGAGTGAAACTGTTCCTAATTATAAATGCTTCTATTAAATAATTTGTCTCCCGGGTCTGATTGCAGCTGAGATGAATCACTTCCACAGTAACCGGATCTATGACTACAACAGCGTCATTCGTCTCTATCTGGAGCAGCAGGCACAGTTCTATGAAACGGTAAGGGACAGGGCTTCAGCACTCTCTGCTTGGCATGTACTGTGCTGCTACTTTTCTAGGAAATACAGGGTTTAATCCATGCTTCCACAGAGCACATATTTGAAGAATTGTACAAAAAATTGTAAAAGGAATTGTAAAAAAACCAGAAAACCAAAAGAATGAGTTTAAATAATATTTTTCTATAGATGCTGTCCTATGTACATGATTGTTACAATAAACCCATTAGAACTAAAAACCACTGGTCAGAAACCATATTGTTGATAGCTTGACTTTTTTTCCCCCCCAATGCCGATATTAGGGTTACAAGGAATTTTAGCTCTCTGATGTGGAGTAAGCAAGGCCTGCTGCACTGAACAGAACAATGAAACATTTCAACAAAACTTTCCTCCCATAAGATGGGAGTGAGAAGGGAAGCTTTTGTGATTTAAAGCCTGATGTATACAAATGTTGGGCAGGAGGGACAGGAACGTTTCAGATGACACTAAATATTTTAAATCTGAGCACTCTCCCTACCACTGTAGTTGTCATTGAAGTTAGTTCTCTCAGTGTTCTCATGCAAGTATTATTTGTGATTTTTTAAAATAAACCAAGAACAAGGTTTCTAACGTAATATGTCGGTAAAACATTTGAGTTTGAATGTGCTGGAACCTGACTTCTGTCACTAAGAGGAGTCTCATAAGTAACTGGTGCCCCTTCACAGCCGTAAAAGTTGCCAGTGGAGCTTCAGAGGTATCTTTAGTGGGTGACAACTGTAGGTCCCCCATCAGGTCATTTTGCTTACTTTCCTTTGACACATCTGGTGGGGTTAGGCTTGGGTTGCCCCTTACTGTCATTCAGCCTCTTGTCCAGTCTATTTCAATCCTTCTGGTAGCAGCCTCACCAGTTTTCTTGTACCATTGCTGTCTCCCCCAGTACATGTTTACAAGTGGTGTCATGGCTACCATGAGAACTCTGGAGAGTGCACAGGAGTTCTGTTCTGATGTTTCAGCCTTGCTTCAGCAGGGAGGTGTGTTTCCTGGAAAATCTGGCTTTGTTCCTGTAGCTCTCTGGTGCAATGCAGTGCTAGATAAAAGAGACAGGCAGAATAACAGCCCTGCCTACGATACTTTCTCCAACACAACTGGAGCAGTGAAAGTACCAAATTAACAAGGCAGAAAGTGTATACATGAGAAGTCTTTAGAAAGGAATGTTTTGAGAGTCCTGCATACACAAAACCTGCAGTAATGCCTACAGTTTTTCATCACATGAGGGAACGCCTAATTTCTTAGCCTGCAATCGTATTTCTTCATGGTATAAAGTGACTACATATTAAATATCTTCTGTTTCTTTGTTTCAGATTGCACAGAAGCTGAGGCAGGCACTCAGCCGCTTTCCTGTGATGTAGAGAATAAGGAGTATTCAACAATAAAGAACAACTCCAAAGTGCTTTTCTGATACGGGGGCAATGCTAATAAAAACTTGTTAGCCTTTGCAAAAAAAAAAAAAAATCCCCAAAAACCCCAAACCAACAAGAATCAGTTGTAAAAAAAAAAAGTCTTATTTCAAATTTTACTTTATCAGTACTAAATCATACAATAAGGCTCTCCTGTCTTGAAAGCTCTCCCATTTGTATCATTATTTAAATAAAAACAGCTAGGTAATGCTGTCAGTTATAGGGATCTAAATTACCAAACTGATATGTTGCCATGGACTTCACGAAGACTTGTCTATCAGATGTTCTTCCAAAAACTCTGGATCAACACCAGAGTGACACATTTGTAGCTTTTTTTTTTAATGGGAAAGCTGACAAACTTAAGAAAATGACCTAATATTCATTATATTCAGTTGAGCTCTCCAGCAATTCAGTAACCAGGAGGAATTATATTCATGTATGTTTCTGGCACATGTTTGTGATAATCTCCTGAATGAACGCTTTGTTCTTAAGTTTTGCTTCCCATATGCAGCCATGGCATCCTGCTCCCAGTATGACTTCTGGTAAATATAAATCATTCTTCCCTCTCTTCTTTTTCCTTCTAATTAAACCTTGTTTTGTGGCGCACCACCTCAGAGCTTATGTCAGGCTCACTTTTTCACTATGCACTGTGTAAGAAGAAAAAGTACAAACAAGGAATGAGCCATTCATGAAAGTGTGAAAAACAGTTTTCTGTGCCAGCACTTTGACACCCCCAGTGTTATGCCATAAGGCACTGGTGTTTCTCAGTGCTGTACAGGGCCAGCTTCCCCTCTGACATTTTGTAGTGTTTCAGCAGAGGGGACAATGCCACATCTAACCCCAACTAGTAGACATCTCCAAATTCCAAATAAGCTCAGGTCTTCGTGTAGTAGTATGGTGTGCTATTGGTTCAGGTTAACTTTTTGTTGCCTTCTAATGCAAACTCAAAGATGACAAAAGTACTGAATAACATCATTAGTTATTACACAAACTCTGTTCTTTTATCATCATCTTTTATCAAGTGACTCAGTATCCTCTTCCATACTACTGAAATACCATTTGAGGCCTTGGCTTTTCACAGAATCAAACCAAAAAAAGCCACCACCAACTGTGTTCACAATGGGCACCAAGTACAGGAATTAATTTCTTGCCATAGGCAAGCAGGAAAGCCAAAATGCAGTTTCTGCTAAAATGTGCCTAGAAAATAAATAGTTAAAAAAAAAAAACAAACTAAAAAAGGCGTTTTACCAATAAGCCATTCTAAGTGACGGGTACAGTCTGCCGGTTCAATAGTTGCCTTACTCTGTTTTGCATTGGTGTTACTTTTCTGTGCTAGAAGGAAAGTCTGGGTCTGCCTGAATAACCTGAAACCAAACCAAACAAGACTAAGCCTAAGTCTAGATGCTTCTCAGTGTCATGAGTTGTGTTCACCTTTTATAAACCTTGTCTTTTTCTCCTCCCAATTTTAGTTGTTTGCTTCCAAAATTCCATAGCGCGGTGTTGTTTGATACAGCCATTTAAATATGTACAAATTGTAAAGAATGTGTATAAATGTTTTACACCAAATGTAAGATCTGCTTGCATGTAGAAGCAGCTTATATAATAAATTGTTACAATGTGTACAGTAAATTCTGAAATCACTTTTTCAAGCCAGCATTTTTTTAGCATTTGTATATTCACTTTTTGGTAATGAAATCTCTTTGTAACAGACTCTTCATTTGGGAGGGGGAAGGGGGTTCTTTTTACCAATCCTTAAATAGCTCCATATGCACTAAAGTTATCTTGAATAGATTGTTTTGGAACCTTAAGTGTAAGCTCTGCATTCTCAGTGCAGGGAAGCTATGACAATAGCAACTGTGTCAGATGCAACATTTTGGCAAAAAAAAAAAAAAAAGGAAAAACTGTTTAAAGATTTCTAGTAAAATGAAGTTAAACTGATAATAAATATTTATGTATATCCACCAGACTATTTTATCTTTTTCTTTGACATCATCATGTTGGTTTTTAACAGGGCGAATGCAGTATGAGGCAAATCCTCCCTGTAGCTTTTCACCAGCTTACACACAGGCCAGCTGAGGAATGAGGAAGCATCCATGTGTCTTCCATAAAGCAGGCATCCCAACTGGATGGTATAATAGTGCTAGTGACTGCAAACCAGCAAAGTCTATGCATATGTTGTAAGCTTTCTTTATTCAGGTCAGTCCAGCTCGTGGTTGATGGAACCCTCCTGACTGCAAATAAGTAGTAGAGCACAGTGCTACTGTGTGTTCCTGGCTTTGTGTCAGCATGGTGTTGACCCAGAATAGAAATTTGATTGTCTTTGATATTTGTTTTTTAAATTAGACATGAATAGTAGCATAGTTTAATTGCATGAGCTGGGGGCAACAGAAAATGTGCACACTAAAGATGTAGTCATAAAACAGAAATAGCAAGTTAGTGCAAGACTTGAGCAGTGCTCTCCTGTGTTTTGTTTGTCACAGCTGAATAATTAGTGTCTGCAGCATCAACAAGCCTTACTACTGTTTCCTGCCTTATGTTTCCCTTCCAGGGAGAGCCAAACACTGGCATTAGCCCAGTGACTTCATAAAAGACATCAACTGCCCAAGCTGTTGGATTTAACTTTATACTTCAATTGCTTATTCCGTTATTGCAACTACATCCATTTTTTAAAAATAAAAATGTAGCTGTACAGAGAGGAATTTGCATTTCTTGTTTGCAATCCAACATGGGATTAGACTGCAGCAGCAGACTTTGTTAAAGGGCGTGGTTTTGGAGATGTACTGTTGACTGCAATTAGAGAGTTCTTCAATAAGTTCTAACTTTACATGAGTATGGAAATATTTACACTCCTGAGCAATTCCTGTTTTCTGTGACAAAATAATTGAGAAAGTACTACCATAAGATACACTCAATTCTGTAAATCCTAATTAAATAATACATCAATTTTACTGCTACCAAAATTAGTCTAGTTCAGGCTCTTAGAAGGAATTCAGACTAACAGCCTTGTAAAGAAAATTCTCACAAAGGAAGAGATGCGTCTCTTGTGCTGCGGCTTAGTTTGACATACACAAGACACTGCCAGTCTGGATTGGCCAAAACTACTTCCTCCACAGCCTCAGGATGTGCAGTCCAGCAGCAAGGAAAGCATTTGCTAGGCAAGGGTCTTGCCACTAAGACGTGCTCATGCACCAGGCAGAGGCCGGTTAGTTGGCAAGGGGCAGGGGGGTCTTTGGTCAGTTGGTTTTTTCACATACTTTCCTATAACTCTTCTGATAAAATTAATGCTAACACCTGAGGTAGCCACTTGAGCAGAAAAACCCCTTTTTTCCTGTCTAAACAACCCTAACAAAAGCAACCTTATAGAATTAGAAATGTATTGACTGGCTGGTGACCAATCCATCCGTTCTGCTGCGTGGCAATATCAGGTACACCCATACTGTTTTAAAGAACATCTGAGTCACAAACTTAGATTAGCTGTTTTTCCCTTTTTTTTTTTCCCCTCCCATGGCTCTTTGCACATGAGTCGTGACTCTGAGACCTTTGCAGTATCTTTGGGATACTGAATTTAAACTGGCTTCGTTTCCCTGTCTTATAAAGACTGTGTTTGCCTATTTTTAATCTTCTGGGCCTTTTAATCTTTCCTGATTGGCCAGATTTTCTTAAACTATCCTAAATTTTTTGTGTTCCTTCAGATTCCAGCTAGTATTCTTACTGCCTTCCTGCTGAACTTTCTGAACTCTAGGTTCTTCTCACTTACAGGTTTAAGAACTGTTTGCTTCACAACAGGATTTAATAGTTTCTTTGAACTCATCCTGTCTATTTGAAGCCAGCTTTCTCATTTTTACTAAATATTGTTTTTCCCTTATTCTAACCTGTGGCTATATTCTGTTAAAATACATTTTTGTATGTCACGGTTTTCTGTCAGGGCTAAAGCAAGACTGCATTTAATACTTACTATTTTCTGTTAACAGCAGACTTCTGCTACCCTTAGTTTTCCTTTTATACCTACCAACAACTATTCATTTTTTAGATATATTTGCTAATAAACTTGTCGCAGCACACATTTGTCAATTCAAAGTCACTTTTAATTCACATTGCCTTCTGTTGCAATCTACTGTTAAACCTCAGTAGTTCTAAATCTAATATAGTTACTGTTCAGCGGTTTTCAGTATTGTGAAATGTCATTCCCAAAAACCCCAAATATTTGATGAACTGTTTTCCCAAAAAAGTATGTAATTCTAAAGATGTAATTAAGTTGCTAGCTCCAAGAGGTTTGTTAGAGGTTATCTTAGAAGAATAACAAACAGTAGGATTTTTAAAATAACAAAAAATATAGAAAGATTGTGGGGACTTTTTAAAAAACAGTATTGAGTGGTTTGGTTTCTTTTGGATTGTATTTTAGTTATTTGACCTTAGTAATTGATCTGTCCTTATTAAATTGCTTGTCAGAGCATCCCCCCACACCCACCTGTGTGATTATGTGATGCCTCAATGACTCGAGACGCAAAAATAGTGGGACAGCAGACTGAAGTTTATAGAATGAGAATTGTAAAGAACATGCTCTCTTCCTTTTGATACCAAAGGAGAGGATAAAGGGGTTGCAAATAGGGCAGTAATAAATTGGAAGACAAGACAAGCCTTTTATTTGTGACCATTTATAACAGAATATCTGAAGAAAATCAGTCTGTTTTAAAAAAACAAAACAAAAACAGTTGTGGATGAAACTAGATACTAAATATAACAGTACTTCCAATGGCAAAGCTAAATATTTATCAGCCTTCATTCAATCTGTAATTACATCAAGATTTAGGTTTGTTTAGGTTTGGTACTAGCTGTTGTACTCTATAGTCCTTGGTATAAGGAATAGTAGCAGTTCCTAGGACTATGAATTATTTGGAATAATAATTATGTAAAATAATTTGCAAATAATATTGCCATTTCAGACACAGTTCAAGAAACACAAACTCTTTGTAATATTTGTAAATCCAGATAGAAGTTGATATCTTAATGCTATCAAATGAAAAGATTAAATGTATCACTTTATTATGTTCACTTTTCTGCTTCACGTTTTGGGAGAAGAGTATCTCCCTGCTCCCATGTGATCCTTGTGCACTGCCTGTTCATCAAGACCTTTCTGGACCCATCAAAATTTTTTGCACTCCTGACATTCATTGCACTACAGTCACTTTGTTGGCATCTCTGAGAGCCTGTATCTGCTGTAGGGCCGGAGGGGGTCATTGCTGGTATGTTCTTGCCATTGTATAAACTGCCCTAGGGCTTTGATAAGCACAGCAGCCCCTTACAATACTATCAGCACTCACAGCTGTACTACAAATCTGAAATATCTACTGACATTTCTTAAAGTGCCTTAAAATTCTTATGTGAGAATCCAAACTTTGTGTTTTGTTGGGGTTTTAAAACATGTCACTATAATGTCCAATGACAAGCTGGAAACAAAGCCCAAAATGAGAGAGTGACACTGTTTATCCAATTTTCTATCTATATTTTATTATTTCTATTCAAATTCCAAGCCAGACACAGAATCTTGTCAAGCTTGGTGTATCCAGTAACTCATCAGGTTAAACTCTTGTGAAAGGAAAAGGTGCCTCAAAAGTAAGGGCCAAACAGGGGTGAGGATCATTTTTCTAACTGGTGACTAGTTCCTGACTAGTTGAGTCATTTTTTTAAGCTCAGTAAAGATTTTGTTTAAAAAATCAACAGCTGGGAAAGAAGGGAAAACTTAAACATAGCATCTGTTGCAATTAATAGGAAAATATAAACCAGGCTGCTTGCTGCTGGGATGGATTTGCTGAGCTGGACACACTGCCCCAGAAGATTCCCATCTGACTGCACTCACCAGGACTGCACCATTCCAGACTGGTTATGCCAGCAGAGAAAACTGAGGAGTAAGAAAACTCTTCATGTGTCTTCCCTGTTTAAGTAGTGATTCTTTTCTACCTGGTTACGAATTGGACCTACCAAACTTAAGGCAAGGACTTTTTTCCAAACCTTTAGGAAGTAGGTAGGTCTAGAACACTTCTTCCCTACTTTGAGCATGTTTATGCTTGTTTGGCAATAGCTAAACTTTACTTAAACCTATGCCAGTCTATCTGTTGCTTACAACCACAGTCTTAATGCTTGGCAGAAAGGAAACAACATCCAAAAAAGCCTCACTAACAAATAAATCCACAATGCAACTGATGATGAAAGTCTTCCAAATTTAAACCAAATTCAGAATCAGTAAGAGGAGGTTGCTATCTACAGACTGCTATATTACAAAATAAGTCTGCAGGATGGCTGCAGGATTTGGGATCTATTCAAATGTGCTGTAAAATTATCAGTGGAAAAGGGCAACTTTCAGGGACTGCAGTGGTTTCACAGGGGATTGAGGGGCTGCTCGTAGAGTAAGAGTGGAGTTCAGAAAAGTTGTTGTAGGTGCTGTCTGGCACAGCTCCCCTCTGAGCAAGGAACTCATATTGTAATTATCTAGTGTTAAAATCTAATAAAAATGACTAGTGGTCTTAAGTAATTTTTAAATAGTAAAATAAAACAGCCCTTCCTGAAGGGGATTTTTTGTCACATGGAAAAAATCCCAAAACCCAACCCACAAGTAAGTAAACATTGTATTGGGTGTTGGCAAGGGAGCTCGAGACACTTGCACCCAGGCTCTGGGCTCTTTCTCACTGCTGTGGAGCCAGAGAACAGGAATCAGCTCAGGTCCACTGCTGAACCCTTGGTGGGTCCCTGTGTGTGTGTGGCACACAGATCTGGTGATGAACTCTGCAGCATGGAGAAAGGACAGATGTGCACTGTCACTGTTTGGTTCTGTCTCAGGCCCAGGATGCAATGACACCTCAGCTGACCCTCTGCAGCCAGCTAAGATCTTACAAAGCAAAGTGGCAGAGCACAGGGCAGAAGCAAAGTGGCTGTGCTAGACAGCTGCTAGCCCTGAGGGCAGAGAGAAGGTGTTGAGTATGAGTGGAGCTGGCTTCTGACATGGTAAGGAAACATTCTGAGAAACATTCTGAGAATATCTGTCAGGATACCTTAGATATTTCCCCTATGGGACTCCAGCCACCACTGAGTTAAACTCAATAGCCAGCATTAGGCTATTAGTTCAAGTGCAGATACATGAAAAGTAATGTAATCACCCTTATCAACATGTATAGATGTGCCTATTAAAACAGCAGGCTGCTTAAAAGTATGTATATCTTTGTATACTTAAAAGTATATCTCTGCAAGATGTTGTATCCTGACTCATCCATTCTGAGCAGCAGCTTCTAGAATTAAACTGAGATTAGTTAATCTGACTTCCCAGAGGCATTTTTAAACTCACAGAGCTTCTCTGCTTTCATTCACGCAGACTATGAACTCTGTGCATCAGTGTTTCCATGTGGAAAGGATCTGCACTGGTTCTGGCCCTTCCATGTAGTTTGCAATAAATCTCCAAGACCAGACAAAGTCTATTTCAAATTTCTGGAATAAGTAAAGAGAGAATTCTGTTGAACTCACACCAAAATATGCAGAGAACATTATTCAGGATAGCTACTCTGTACAGCACAGAAAATCTGTCACTGCACCCACCTTTTAAAAAGACACGGGGAGTAATTGCAATAGCTCTATGTATCAGCGTCACTAATTTCAGACTCTAACCATCAGTGAACCATCTGGGCAAAAAGCATCAGAGAATGAAGCAGAGGGAGGGACAGAGAAGAGGAAGGGTAACGGGAGGGCAGCAAAAAAGGCAATCCAAAAAGCTACTGATGTAGAGGTAACAACAACAGCAGCAAACAGACTTTGTGAGTCGTAGTGGACGGGGTCTGTGACAGAAACAGGGCTCTTACTCTTGGCTTCAGAGGCATGACATGAGCTGGCTTTCTCCCAAACCCACAGCTTTGCTGAGCTTTTCCAGCCACACCCACACAAGGTCTTTCCACTACACAACCCCTCCCTGCCAAATTGCTGAGATTATTTTGCCTGCCCACACTCTGTGCTCACCCCTTCCCATGCACGCCACCGTTCCCAGGTCCCTGGTACTACTGGGGTGCCTGTAATGGTGGCTGGAAGTGAGGAAATGTCCTAGGAATTGAGCGCAGCCTACAGAGAAAGATGGTTTCTCACCTCCCTTTCACCCAGGTAACTTTTGAGATAAACACATACACAGACACACACATATTTGGAGCAGAAAAAAAGGAATAGCAGCCTGCAAATGAGCTAACTGTAATTCCTGCAACTTTCAACCAGCCAAGCCAGTAAGCCCTAGTCTAGCCTACTCACCTATGTGGAATAATAATTTTTGTTGTGTGCCATGACCCATCCCCAGGCTAACGGGGATTGCATGAGAGCTACAGGCATAGTGAAATCCAAACCACCTGCAACCCGTGGTGGGAATGTATCATTCCAGTCAACCTCAGACTCCCATAATGATTTATATGTTAACAGTGAATGTGGCATGGGTTAGAAGTACAGGCAATTCTTTCTGTAAAAGCAATACAAAAATCTTCTTTTAGTGAAGCAGAATGGCACACCTAAACAAACTAGTCAAATTGTCAAAAAACAAACACTGACTAGCAAGCAGAATGAAGCCTAATTATGTTTACTTGCACATACACATAGTCTGTGGATTTAACTGGTGCATTAGGAATAATGCAACATACCAAAACGTTTGTTCAAATAACTTTGAACCTTGGTATTCCTTCAGTTCTTCTCTTTTCTGGCCTGTTCCTCTCATTCACACACTGTGCTTTGTCAGCTACCCCTTTACAGCAGCACTGACAGAGATAACACCTCATTCTACAGTCCTTCTTTCCTTTCAGGAAAAACATATGCTATTCACTCTGCTTTCACCATAAATGGGGCTGTGAAATAGCCTGACTCCTCAGCCAGTTCGCTCTATTTTACCGTTTTAGTTTTTATTTAACCTTCTCCACTTCAACACTAGCGGTATACTGAGGAACTCCATTAACTACTCTGATTTGAACTAGTTCATATTCACTGTCTTTTCAAACAATTCAGCCTAAGTTATCTTGCCATAAAGCTGCTGAAAAGCAGAGGAACACTTGAGATTTATTGCCCAATGCCATTCAAACTTTACAAAAAGCAGTTGAAAAAAACCCAAACCCCCAGTCTTTCAGGTAAACAAATATGTTCTCTTCCTTCATAGGAATGTGTTATTACACTGCCTCTTGCTCCCCTTGCTCTTTGGTCTGAAACCCCTCCTAAATCTGAAAATTAATGGACAAAGCTTTCTAAAGCATGGGGAGGCATAATACCACAAAGCATCTGTTTATAAAATGAAATGAGAGAATGAAGCCTAACTTCATTATAAAAGCATCACATATGCTTTTAACTGGAAACAATTCAAATGGAAAAAATGTTGAACATTTGATCATAGAAGAGTGAATCTATGCATGCAAGACATTTTATGTTTCTTTTAGACAGTGACTGAATTACTCTTTTTGCTATGTGGGTTGCTATCTGGCATACAACCAGTAGTCCATTATCAAAGGCATGAACTAGAAATTCTTAAGTATCTTAGTATCTTAAGATAGATGCAGCAAACAAATCCCAAACCTTAAACCTGGGGAATGTTTCCCACTGAATTTGATTACCAAATGGGATTCTGGATTGTATTTCAGATTTTGGAGAAATTAACCTACTCATTTTAGAGATGTAAGGCTTTTCTCAGTAGTTGTAGGATGGTGGTACTGGTTGTGAGGTGGCTGATTTGATTGTATTAAAGAGGTGCTCTCCAAATAGAAAACTATTTTTAATGCTTTTTTTTTCATTCAAATACTTGAATAAATCTGAAACTTTTAAATGGACGGGTTATGTCCAGTATTCACTTTTGTTCACCAAAAAAAAAAAAAATTCCTTAGTTTTACTTTAGCTTTGTGTTTTATATGCAAGAAAAAACCAGAACTGGAATGTGAGAGAACTTTAAGATATAAGTCTCCATTGGGTTTATATATACATTTCTGTTAATACAGAACATGTGCTCATCTAATTAAAAAAATCCTGTTATACTGCAACTGTAAATAGCCAGTACTGGACATAAACTCAGTTAACATGTCCTATTATGTTCAATCAACTCCCACTGATGTTTACACATAGAAAATTCATAAAAGATACTCTCCCTTGAATGTCTGATCCCACTGAGGGCAAACTAGAGTTCAATCAGCTTTAAATGAATTAATATTAATTAGTTATGAACTGAACATGGAAATGCCATTCTCTTTGCCCTTTCGTCCCACCCCCCCATTTTTAAATGCCTCATTATAGGTCTCATCTACCCTGTATGCTGCTTTGTTTTTTCAAGTATAGTCTGTGTTACCCAGTAGGACAAAATAACTAAAGATTTTTTATATTAATAGAATTCATTTACAAATTAATCATAGTAAGAGGGATCAAAATTTAACATTTTCCTCAATAAATAGAGTGTACCATCAAAATTATCCAGAAACATATGAAGTCCTGCTGTCACTTGCCTGACTGTATTTTGTCCTTGACTTTCCTGATTTTTGTATGATTTGGTTACTCTAAAAATACAAGGGTGGGTCTTATTATTTTAAATTATTTAGCTTTCAGGTCCATTGTCTGAATCACAATCAGCTTTCTGTTGTGTTCTTGCATTGTCCACTCTTGTATCATCTGCTTCTCTCTGGCTAGTTACAACATCTCAACAGCCAATGAAACTTAGGGGTTCTGAACAACGATGAAAACTCTGTTTTTCCTTCTTACAGATATGGATCATTTGTTACAGGCAGTCTCTTCCAGTAGTCCAGTGTCACACCATCTGTGACAATGATGGCCACTATATACTGCTGAAAAGCCATACCTGGCAAATTGGGATTGCCTCTTCCTGGAGTTTTCTTCACAGCTGATTCATGGACAAAAGGAAGGCGATTCTTTTGCCTTATCAAATCTATATCCCTTAATATGGGGTAATCAATAAACTCTGCTTTCATTGTTGGTAAGCAAGAGAGGTGTGCACAATTTTTGATGATGAGGCATGTGCTCACTGAGGAAAAACTGCCAACATACTTGCTGCAGCTCTTCCTGTGCAGATATTAAGCAGCCCATTTTAAATTCAAATTTTCTATTTTATTAAGCATTTTGTTTTTCCTATCAGGAGTTCCAGAAACTGAGGCAAGGAGCAGTGGAAAACTCTGTGGCTTCCTAGGCCTTTGAACATGAGAAAGGGATACCTACAACTAATCATAAGCATGTCAGTCTGGAAGAAAGAAGAAAAGTTTTATCTGGTTGTCTGGCCTAAATAAACACCATCTGACTAATGCTGCTCTTCTGCACATAGTTTTGGGATGAAGAATGTTAAGCTTTAAAACAGCTGCTGTTACTGAAAATAGTCTCTTAATAAGAAAAGGCCAGTGCCTGTGAATGCAGTCAGTCTGCCTCTCTAGGGAGCCCTCTTTCACTTTGCACACACAGAGTTAAAGTACAGGTGGAAGGGGAGGTGAGAAATTCCACCGGCCTCCCAGCAACATGGGTTTTCATTAGCAGCATTTCTAAAGCTGTTAGCACTCCACCAGAGCATCTCTCATCTCTCTGAAGGTATATTCTGGTATACCTTCAGAGCTTGAATTCATAGCCCAATCTTCTGCCAATCTGGAGCTACAGCCTGCAGCCAGATAGACCCTGGCTCAGTCTGAGCCTAAAGCTAGTTTGCTTCCAGTCCAACCACCTTGAGCAGCCAAACCTGCACTGTTTATTCACTTGAGAAGGAAGTTTATTCACCCAAGCAAGGAGCTGTGAGATTTAGGCTACTGATACACTTAAAGTCAGGCATATGTTTAGCTCCTGCTGAACCAGAAGCTCAGGTCTGAGCCTGTGCACCCACCCTGCCCCTTCCAAATAACTGGTTAAAGAGTAATAAGATACAGACTAATTAGCATTAAACATTTCTTCTTCCTGTTGTAAGGATCCCAGTCTGCAAGGAATAAGGGGAGCTTGTCAGGAAAGGCTGTAAAAAGGAGCAGAAATTTGAAAATATAACTGAAGCAAAGAAAATGTCCCTGCATCTCTCCTCTTACACTCATGGCAAGGTCAAACGTTCCTTGTCAAAATCTAAACAAAGCATACTAATTTAGCACTCATATTTCTCATGCTCTTCAGTTATTTTTGAGGAAATGCAGTTGATGTTGGTGAGTAACAGTGACCTAGCTCAAACTGTATTGGACTGTCTCTGTAACAAAGTACCAGATGTCTTTTGCACACAAAGTTCTTTACTAGGCCAAGAGAAGTGTAACCAACTAGAATAGAAAGCTCTTCTCTCAATTTCACTGACAGTGTTAAGAGGTGATATTAAAACCCCACAGTTACTTTCAGAGCAGCATTTTGAGCACTTTAGCCAAAAAGTTATAAATGCTTCTCTGTGTCATATTCAGCTGTAAATAAAATTCATTCTAATGTTAACTAGAAAATGTGGGAACAT
This sequence comes from Leptocoma aspasia, assembly GCA_013399835.1. Classification (NCBI taxonomy): domain Eukaryota; kingdom Metazoa; phylum Chordata; class Aves; order Passeriformes; family Nectariniidae; genus Leptocoma; species Leptocoma aspasia. The sequence continues at coordinate 116,678 of VXAX01002325.1, read as the reverse complement.
AGTAGAAGTTTTTGCATATTAGCAGCAGTAACTTTTGAATGCCATGTGCAGGAAAAAATATGCTGAAATATTTCCCCTATTTCTTCTTTACTTGCTAAAGTCAAAAGTTTGTCATAAAAGGCAAAACCCAAACTGTTTTCAATGACCTTGTAAGCACACACATTTCCTGAGGAATTTGTGACCACTGAGGCTATGTGCAAGTGGTCAAAAATCCTGAGGAAATGCCATCATAAGTAAACTTATATTTAATCTCAAAGCTTCAAAGAGTTACTGAAAAAGCTATTTCAGTAGCATAATATTGGACAAAGAAAAGTATATTTTGTTTGTTTCTGTAGTGTATCACCAAAGCATTTTGTAGAGCCCCAAATTGCAAAGTTCACTCAATAGTACATAAAGACAGACAAGTAATACTACAGGGACACTCATTCTATACCCCAAAGTCCAGGATATGGGGTTCACACAGCTATTCCAGAGAGCAGACAGCTGAACCAAATACTCCTTGCTCTATCCAGTTCTTCTAAACTCTGTTTTGCAACATCCGTGTTGTTCCTCTTCAGATGATCTTCATACAAACAAACAATGCCACCTGCTAAGAGCAGCATGCAGGACTCTCTTTCAAGGAGGCAATTATCTGGACCCTGGAAACATCCAATACCAGAAGGACCTAGGAGCAGGAGTCATTATAATGCATAGCAATGCTTCCAAGGTAAACAAGGGACTGGGGAGGAGAAGGGATTGAAAATTCAAACCAAATGGAGCGACTTTGAAAAAGACAGAAGTGTTCAGAAATTACACTGAGGTGATTTCTACTGCTGAGGTAACAGCTGAATGCTTAAAAATCTGCATAAACACAGTGTAGACATTGTCTTCAACACAATTTATGCCACAGGTGAGTTAACGGGAACTGAACCTGATCTAGTAGCTGAAGGCTGTGTCCTCCTACCATGGAGGTTGCCCCTAACATACCACTGCTGCAATTTTATTTGAACTGCATTTCACATAGTTCCACAGGCAGCAAACATCAGACCTTAAGGATCCCTCCCCTTCTGATACAGAGGGAGAATGATCTCCCTGCCCCTATGAAGACAGGAGCTGGAAAAGGAGTTGGAAAGAGAAAAGGTAAGCAAAGGGACACTGCTGCAGACAAGAGATATTCCACCCTCCAAAACAGTCCCACTATTCTGTGCATGCCAAATAGCAGAGAGAGCCCACTGACCTGTTGCTTCTTCCAGCTGAAGGCTGCAGGGGCAGCAGCAGATCACTTCCCACTTTTTAGTGGAGAACATTCAGAAAGCAATGCAAAATATCTGTGACTACTCAAAGGTAGAAAGAGTGATAAAGAACCAAAGATGGGTGAAGAGGGGCAAAGAAGCTAGGATGATGACATTGTCAAGGCAGGAGATTAAAAGGAAGGAAAACTCCACAGAGAAAGGAGGATGAAATGAAAAATTGCTGAGGAGGTAAGGAGGGTGTATGGCCTGGGTGAAAACAAGTGCTGTGCAAGAGGGAATCAGTTCACCTGAGGGACTCCTCAAATGACTGCAGGAATTAATGCTTCCATGATACTCACATACATAAGGTCCAGAGCAAGACAGCTCAACTCCAAATGTCTGCTAAAAGATGATCTGTCAGTCTCAACACTTTCCCTTAAAAATGGACTTCTGTGCATTGAAACACAGTCTGGTTAGATGAAAAAATCAAAAGAACACTTTTGCCACACATCTCCAATATATCAAGGAAGGCTCCTGTATGAGCCCTAAATTTGGATGTCATTCTTTGTGAAGAAGGTTTGTAAAATGAATGGTTTTATTTACTGCTAATCTTCACCATTTTCTGATTGTTGCTTTCTCAGGCTTGTGTTTCTAATACAAAGCCTAATTAACTGACTTACTGCTTTTTGAGTGGATGTACTGCAGCTGGAACACACTGAAGAGATCTGTTTGTGACAGATTAGAACAGAGTCAATCAGAGAGCCACCTATGAAGCAGTGCTTTGTCATACACACTGCTAAAGGTTTCCAGTTTGACACCTTCATTTGAGTTTTTCTTGCACATCCTTATCCCCTCATAATGATTTGAGGTACTAAAAAAATACTATCCCAGGTGCACCAATCCTTTCTTCAGTATTTTACCCAAAAATCTGACAGTAAACTTTTTATTAACAATCCTGAATTGTGTGTTCTTGGAAATTGCAGTGGAAAGAACTAACAACAAAAATTACTAAGGAGTTAAAACACAGGCAAGAGAGGGACATACCTGTGTCCTCCCAGTGAGAGTTTGTTTTCATGATGGAGTTTAAAGGGGACTGTGAAGAATGATTCCTCAAAGGCAAAGATACACACAAAAACAACAAAAAAATGAGAGTGGGTTTATTTTGCTGCTATTTTTAAACACGTAAGTGTATGATCCAGGGCAACTTTTTAAAGTAATGTGATACAACACTCTTGGGCAGCACTGATTAAGCGATGGTTTAAGTATTTCATCCTAAATGAGCACTTTTCTCTAGGGAAAGAGTGAAAGATGTCAAAGACATAAACTGATCTGCCATTCACATTGGGTAGCTGTTAGAAAGGCATCCCTTTTCTGTTTAAAATTGAGCATGGTTAATCTATGTTCTTACATCTTCTAACACTCCCAAACTTTGAGCTATGTGCTGTCTTGCTTTTTTCATCCTGGTCACTTAATTTCTACAGTTTCTGGGTAATTTTTTTTGCTTTACCCAGTACTCTTAATCTCGCCCTACATACTATAATCAAAGTTTAGGATGGGGGTGAAAAAAAGCCCCATGCAAACACCAATCCCATTTACCATACCAGACCCTTTCAAAATGCTTTTTTAAGGAAGCACCATAAATAAACATAAAATCAATCTCCTTTAGGAATTACTGATGGTTATGAAATAAATAAACCAGATGTGTGTGATAGAAAGACAGAATCTGCTTCTCAGTTTTTTTCCATCACTTTCAAAGAAGTCAGGGACCGTGACATTCCACCTGGCAGTGCACAGCCATGACCGACATTCTCAACGTAAGACAAAAATAACAGATGGTAGTTCGGGCATTTTGAATTTCGCAGTTTTCTCTACATCTTAATTCAAGTTATAATTCGTGATGTTAAAAAAATATAATTCTGCCTGGTTTAGCCGTGTATGGATAGGACTACATTTTTTGCTAGACGTTACAGCGAGTTTTCCTCTTATCCGAACACACTGGCGTACCTGTGCCTACCTCCTGAATCGACTCCTTCTCGGTGAACTCCGGGAAAAAACCAGCACTCACCCTGCACACTCACCAGGGAATTGTGATGGGAACCCTTCAACACCAGAACACGTGCACTGTGCCTTTCCCGAAACTCTTCACATCGCGGGACAGCGCGCAGTCGGAAAGCAGTCCCGAGGGGAGCTCCCTCCCAGCGGGGAGCGGCGCCGGGATCCCGGGCGGCCGCTCTCGCAGGAAGCGGGAAGGAGCGCGGCTTTTCCCCGGGCAGCAGCGGCAGCAGCCGCGCCGGCCGAGGAACACCCCCGGCACCCCAAGGCGCTGCTGGGACGGCCGCGCTACCGGCGCCTCGACGGCGACTTCGCCACCCGCGGGGGTGGGGAGCGGCACCGCCGGGCCGGGGCAAGCAGGGCCGGGAACAGCCGGGCCGGGCCGGGGCCCACAGCGCCTTGAGGCGCCGGAGTTTGAGGCAGCGCGGCCGCCGCTCCTCCCCTCACCCGCAGGCAGGGCGGGGGGCAGCGCCCCGCCGGCGGCTTCTACCTGTGCCGGAGGAGGAGGAGCCGGAGCCGCGGAGCCAGAGGGACAAAGTTAACTCTGGAAAGTTTACCGTGGGTGGGAAGAGAAAGGCGGAGAGCAAAGGCGAAGGTCGCTCCCGCCCCGCCGGCCGCAGCCGGGCCTCCCCGAGGAGGCGGACGCAGCGGCGGGTCCGCCCGCGGGGGACGCTCCGCTTCCTTCGCCCTGCGCTGGGCGCCCCCGCAGCGGAGGCACTCGGAGGCCTGCTGAGGTGACCGGCGAGCGGCAGCGGGGCACGGCCGCCCTCCTGGCCCGCCTCCCTAGGAGAAGCGGCCAGGACCGGGGACGGGCGCCCGGAGAGGCTCCCGCGGGGCTGCCGGCGGCCCCCGAGCGCCGCGCCGTGCGCCCGGCGAGGCGGCTCCTTCGCCATCCCCTCCATCGGGACCCCTGCGCCCTCCTCCCCTCGGCCGGCGGCTCCCATGGCTCTGAGCAAAGGGCTGCGGCTGCTCTGGAAGCAGGAGCCGGGGCCGAGCGCCCTGCTGGAGGCGCGCAGCCGCCAGGACTGCCTGTTGCTGGAGGCCGGCACCGTGGCGGCGCTCAGTAAGTGCGTGCGGGGGCGGCCGTGGGGGCCCGGGGGTGTCCGTGGGAGCGCGGAGCTGGCGTGTCCGTGGGCGTGCACCTCTGCCTGAAGGGACACCGGGGTGCGACGGCAGCAGGCGATGCCCAGGGCCATTGGGGCACTTTCCTCCGTGGCACGGAGAGAGGAAGTGGAGCGCGCAGACCCGCGTCCAGTGGGATGCTGGCTGCGGAGAGCGCCTCGCCTCACTTACACCCCGACCTCCCGCACGGCCCTCCAGGCTTGGCCACTTGCTGGCGCATTTGGGTACGTGCTGTGCATAGAGGGTTTGCCAGCATCTCCTCCAGAGCCTTGTCCCATCGCTGCTCTGGGTGTCTTGAGCCTCCTCACCAGCAGCCGGGGTACAAGAAGCAGGAGAGGCTATCCGGCTGCCTGGTGGCGGTGAGGTCTCGGCACAGGGCACCTTTAGTGTGCAAGACTTATCCTCTACAGCCTTGACTGCAGAGGAGGGCCCAGGTAAAGGAATGGGTTCCACTGCCTCTTGAGGAAGTTTCTACTCAGCTACATCAGCTGCGAACCACCAGTGAAGACAGCCAGCTCACAGCAGAGATGTTTTGGGATTACTGACTTGAGATTTGTCTCCCGTAAAAAAACCCTTGCCTTCTTGCTGTGGTGCCCCTGTGGTTTGAATGGTATTTGGTCACTTGAGTGTCTGGTTCTTACTGAGAGAGTCTCGTAAATGTGCTCAGGATTGTCTCACCTTGTGCCTTTGATGCTTGTTACACGTGAATTAATGCAATGCTGATGTTGCTAATGTTGAGGTAGACACGGAAAAATGAGACGACTGAGAACGTAAGGGGCAAAAAGCAATGTAGGGGAACACATGCTTGTGCTGTGTTCTTAAATTGTTTCCTCTGTAATACCTGTCCCTGCAGTCATGCTGCTGTTCACAGCATTGTAGGAGTCCGTGTTCAAGCAGCTCAAACTGTTGTAGTAAGATCTGTGTGTACTCTGTGGTTTGTACGATGTCAGTCACAATGTCACCTCAGGGTCTGGGTCCACTGAGCTGAATCTTCACAGTGTACACTGGCAGGACAGGCAGACTAAAATACTTGATTTTCAGGTGATGGGGACTTTAGGAATGACAAAAGCCAGGAAGGTCATCAAGGGGCAGCTGATTTTCACAAGAATAGTTCTGGTAGTGGGAAAATTTTGACCAGTCATGGAAAAGATGTTATTGCCACACTGTGGGGATTTTTGTTTGTTTTGTTTATTTGATTTTATTGAAGTTTTATATTGTGCAATATTTTGAGGGTTCTGTTTACTGCTAAATTCTTTGGTAATAGTGGATATAAATGTGTTGCATTTTTCTAGAGGGGGTTTTTGTGTCAGTTTTCAGTGAACTGGCAGTGAAAAATCCGTTAGTATTGAGCAGCATTTTACTCACTTTCCTTGATTCTAAAACCTGTTGACATTAAAACTCTATGTTGATGTCAATGGGGTTTGGTCTGTATTTTGTTATTCTGATAAAAATCTAAAGCAGCTCCACTTCCTAAAGCCAATGTGCATAAATAAAATGGAGAGTCCTGTAGTCACCTAGCTATCAGTGAACCACCTGTATGACCATACAGGTGGTTGGAAAGACTTGAAATCTCACTAATTAAAGGAATCATCAACATAGGGTAGTTTTTTCTCTCCCAGTGTTGCCATCCCCCTTTTGAATTGCTGTACCTGAAATGATTTAGTGGCTGGAAAGTTGCCCAGCTGAAAAGGACCTGGTGGTGCTGCTCAGCATCCATCTAAACAGGATCCAGCTGTGTGCCCAGGTAAACAAAGAGGCCAATGGCATCCTGGCCTATCTCAAAACAGGAACATGTCCAGAGAAGGACAATGGAGCCAGTGAAGGATCTGGAGCACAAGTCCTCTGAGGAGCAGGTGAGGGAGCTGGGGTTGTTCAGCCTGGAGAAAAGGAAGTTCAGGGGAGACCTTATCACTCTACAAATGCCTGCAAGGAGGGTGGAGCCAGCTGAGGGTCAGCCTCTTTTCCCAGGTAACAAGTGACAGGACAAGAGGAAATAGCCTCAGCTTGCCCCAGGGGAGGTTTAGATTGCATATTAGGAGAAATTTCTTCGTGGAAAGGATGGTCAAGCATATGGAACAGGCTGCCTAGGGAAGTGGTGAAAGTACTATGCCTGGAAGCGATCCAAAACTCTGTGGATGTGGAAGCTGGGAAAAACTTGGTTTAAATGATGAACACAGTGGTACTAGTTTAATGGCTGGGCTCAATGATCTTAGACAGCTTTTCTAATCTTCATGATTTTGTGATTCTATGATTATAGAATTTGTACAGTGTCTCTTAAAATGTGTTAGAATTCTGCACTAGTGATTTGTAAAGGGTAAAAAGTCTGTTTGCCTTTTAGAAGTCCAGTGTCATATCTTGAGATAATTGTAATTGTGTCTGTGTTGGCATTCAGCCCACTCCATGGTAATAACTTTGTCATTTTATTTATTTGATTCCTTTATTCTTTCCTGGGTCGGTTCCTGTATTGTAGGAAAAGCTGGTTATTCCAGTGGAGCCTGTTTAGATAACTTCTGTTATGCAGCAGAGGACCAGAAAAGGAGGGAAAACCAGTAGTAGGTATTGTGCCTACCAGTAGTAGGTAAGAATTTAGAAGAATTGTGAAGAGGAAGCTTCACAGCAGGGTGGTAACAAAAACAACGTTAATTCTGTTTTGTTTGACTTGCCTTTAGGTTGTTACTAACCATAGAGCATGACAGTGGGAGGTTAACATAAACTTTGTATATGTGTGGTTTCAGACGTACTAGTCCTAGGATTGTGTTAGTTTTGGCCTCTCTGTCTAGTTTTTTGTTTCTAAAATAAAGTTCTTTTAAAATTGCATACCTGTGGTGAGAAGAAGTTATGCAACTGTGCCTTATGCAAACCTCTACACTAAATAAAAGCAGATTGGAATACCTGGAGCACTTAATTTGTACAACAGTTTATGTAGTTTTGCAATTGCACCCTCATATAAACAGAACTGTAGAGAGGAATAATCATAGATTGACAGTGAAGGCCTGAGAACAAATTTTAGTCATTATTCATTATTTTTTTTTTCCATAATTACCAAGCATCTCTGCCCTTGAACAGGCATGACGTCTGCACTTGCAGAAAGTTTAATTGCTTCTATACTAATTTTGTACTAGAAGAAACTTAGATGTTGAATTTAACCTCATTATAGTGGCAGAAGGGAGTGAGAATTGTCCTAGAAGAAGTGGTGTTACAAAAAAAGAAATCTGAAAAACCACACACTTGTACAGACACAGTGTCAATACAGGCTATAAATCTCTGGCAAACTCCTCATTAAAATAAACACTTTCAAATATGTAAGCTAACAATTTGATGCTGTCTTGTGAATGGATGACTTTATACTTCTTCCTCTCTTGATATGTTGTAAATATAATAATGTTGCAAATTGATTATGTTTCACTATTTCCTTACTGCATACAGAGATTTAATACCTGAAAAATATTTGCATCCTTGATATCAGTAGTGGAAAAGTATTGTAAAGATCTCTAACTGCCATTTATAAAATGAGAACACTTGTCCTGTCATGGAAACCTAAACTAAAAAACTTTTGGAAAAATCAAGACATCAAAAATGGCTGCAGGAAACCTAGTTGCATATCCCTAAACCCCTTAATCTGTATAGTGATGTGATATCAACAGAACAGTTTTCTGTTCTACCGTAAATTAAATAGTATTTTTGAGAATGGGAGTTTTCTTCCTCCTCTCATGATGTCACTGTAGGGTGGAGGGTAAAATTTACTGTTTTGAAATGAATGACACATTTTGCTGGAGGCTTTTTTTTTTTTTTTTTTTTTGCCACTAGCAATCTTAAAGCTTCAGTCATCTCCAGAAGGATGGGTGACAGCCTGAAACAATTCTTCCAGGAATTCTCTGAACTAGAACATCAATATATTCTATTGAAAAAAACTTGAGTCATGAAGAATGAAGAAAAATTTTTATTGATTTAGAAATTTTTGCTTAATACAACAGAGAGTATAGATAGAGGTGCTGTTGCTACTTTAAACACATTACAGTTTCAGTGGTTTACAGATGAAAAGCACAAGGTAGTTCTGGACTGCTGTCGAGGCAGTTGCTAAACTTAACTAAGGCTATAGTGCTGAAAATATGGTGATTTAACTTTATTATGGCAGGCAGTTTTAGTGAAAAGCTGTCAACAGGAGTGCTCTGCTATTGAATTTCAATGTAATAATATGTTTTCTCAAGGGCAGAGCCAAAGGCTGCAGAGATTTTTTTTTTTTTGCAAGCTCTTTGATTCTGCAGCTGCTTTTATAAAGGTTGTTACATCACCTGTTATGTTAAATCCTAAATGACCATGGTGTCTGGAAAGTACAGAGGTTCAAAGCTGATACAGTGTGCGTTTTTGCAAATATGTCTGAGGTTTTTCCTGACGTTTACCCACAGACCTGGAAAGTTAGACTTTACTAGAGACAAACTCATATAGAGTTAAGGTGTGTGTACAGTCTGTGGAGGAGTTATGGACAGACTCCTCTGCTGCTTCAGTTGCAGGTGTGTGTGTGGTTCTCTGAGGCAGCAGAGTGAAATCAGGGTAAAATCTTGCAAAACCAGGAAGTAGCAGTTATTTACCTGTGCATCTTTCTTCTATTGTACAGAAAGCAGCTTCTGTGCTGTATGTGCATTCACTGTTTACAATTAGCTTTGGTTTTTGTATTTACTGTGGATGTATTTCTAAGCACTACACTCTTATCCAAAACAGTGAGCCCTCCACCATGACTCATTTCTACTCTTATGCTAGAATATTTGTACAGCTAGCACAAACTTTTGTGAAGTTTTCTGTAGTTTAGTGGTGTTCAAACTTTTCAATTTGTGGAAGCAGTCTACAGAGCAGAAGTCCTGTCTTCCTTGGCACTGGGCACTTGCAAGCTGTAGTTTCTCAGGCTGAATATCACTGCTTTAGATTACAGGAAAAAGTGTGTGTTGCAATTCTTTCACTATTGTCAAAATGCAAACTGGGTACAGAGAAGAGGGAAGATGTATTTGTGTAAGTGTAGAGTGTTGATTACAAGACTTGTTTTCTGTGCTAGGAGACAAGTAGTGGTTATGAGAGATGCATTCTTTGTAGTGGTTATGTCTATAGTGACTGCTGCAAGTTTATATGTAAGTATGAGTCATCTATGGCAGAAACCACATAAAGATAATGGCCAAGCTTCAGAGAAATCGCTTAGGGACTTCCCTTTTATTTTCTTGACTGCCTGCAGCAGCATGAAGCTGGCCAGTAGAAACCTGGTGGTTTAATTAACCCATTATTCTTTAATTGTGAATTAATATATGCACATGCAAGTATGCAAGCATATCCCTCACTAGGAGCAGATTGTTCTCAATCTAATATAGAAAACCAGGGAACTGATCTTTCCAAAATGCCAATTTTCAGTTTTGTTTGTTGTGTTTTCAACCAGAAATGTATCTTACTAGAAAATTGGTAAATACATTGCTTAATGTTTTAAATATTTGCATTCTCTTAACTGTGATTATGACAACAGACTTCTTCCCAGCTCTGTACTGCTTGGCCTATGTGGTGTTTCTGAATACAGTCTGACTTTCATAATGCCTGTGTAGCTTGGATTGAATGTGAACAGGAAGATTTTGGTGGTGAAAGATATTGAAAATACAACAAAGTACTTTGAATGTGTCTGCAGATGACTGAAAACACAGTTTGGAGGTAATTGTCTAAACTTATATAATACCAGACATTGGACTTATTTCTAGGTAAGGTGCTTATGGTAACGTATATATGGGAGTTCTGGTATGAAATTTCTGCTTGATAGTAGTTTTTCCCTGTTTCTGGGGGAAGTTCACACATCTTTCCCCAAAACGCTAAATGACACAAATAAAGTCATCCCATGACACCAAACCTATGTTTCTTAAAGTGCTTGAGATTACATTTGTATAGCAGTACCTACAGCCAAACAGGTGACTATTTCCAGAATCAGGCTGAAAAATCACAACGGAGAAACAGAATCCATAACCCAGTCTCAGACTCTTGGGTTTTTTTCCAGAACTTCTCCTTCATTTTTATCTTTAAGTTGCAGTTGTGTCTGCCCTTAGTGTTGGACTTGGAATTTTGGTACCTTTCTCTACCCTCTTACTCCAGTTGTTGAGCTTTCTGGGGTCCACATGCTTAAGAGTTGTGCTGATTCTTGCTGAAATTTGGGGGTTCAGCCTAAGCAGGGATTGAATGAAGGAAACTTGTATGTTTGGCCAGATCCTGCTAGCTGGTAAATGGAAATTGCGGCTTTTACAAGCAGGAAGTCACACTTGATTAAGCCATATGGTATAATGTAGTTGTATGTCTTTTCATGATGTGGGGCTTTTTGGCTCTGAAATATTTTATGCATGGAAAAAGTCACTTTTAATTGATTTTATTGCAGCTTGGTTTCATTGAATTATTGCATGCCTCTTGTTTTGCAAAGGTTAAAGTGTTTCATAGAAATGTTTCTCTTTAACTCACTTCATCCAACAAAGTAGCACATAAGTTTTGTTCTCTGTGCAGCCACACTCTTTCTGATTCTGACTTGTGTCCTAGCACTCCTTGAATGCTCTAGGAGATATTTTAGGTTTTGGTGACAGTTATTTGAGATTTCAATAAGGTTTTGAGATTTATAAATACTTATTTTTAATAACAGGATATGAACGTAGCTCAAGCCCTCTGCAGTAATGTCCTTTGTGCAACACCAAGGAGTTTAACAGGACAGGAGACTTCAAATTCCATCGGTATCTTTAACAAAGGAAATTTACACACACCACCCCCCCAGATGTGGTCCATAGGCACTAAAACATTCTGGTCTCTCTGTTTGCATGACGTGTGTGTGATGCCACTGGCTTGACCTGGGGAACTCCAGTGGGAGTTACATGCCAGTGGCAGGTACTTCTTGCCAGTAGCGGAATGAGCTGTGTGTTGCCTAATTCTGTGCTGAAATAAATTCCATTCTTTTGGATTGTGCTCTTACCAGACACTTTTAACAGCCAACTTTCCAACTTGTAATTCTATTTTGAAGAGCATCGCCATGCTTTCGAAGTGACTTTTGAAATGCTTTCGTGTTGTGCCTGGCCTGCAGCTTTATGAGTCTGTCTCAGATCTGAATCCTCTTGGTGTTTCTCTTGTTTTAGATTTCTTCCTAAAACTGGAATATTTGGAGCAAGAATTTTGGTTTTGGTTTTCCCTTTTTATTTTAAAGTAGCACAATTATTTTAATGTAGACAGCTTTTAAAGGAGGGAACGAATTTAAGAAAAAATTGTCACTATATTGTTGCTGCTCTTTTCTACTTAGTACCGATGCCATAGAAAGTGGAACATCACCTTTTTTAACCTGTTTTTTTTTAATACATAAAAAAGCCTTGACAGGGAGGTTTTTTCCCAAAGACTGAAATGTTATTATAGTCTATATAAACTGGTTTTGTGAAATTGTTTTTTTTTAAATGCCTGAGAACAAAGCTTTCAGAGTCTCAGCCCTTAAAATGTGCCATTACTGAGTATCTGATTAGTTATTGTCCAGAGATTTATGTTACCCAATAAAAATCACTTTATCCTCTGTCTGCTGCTTATGCTTTGGTTCACTGGTATGTGTGGTATCAGCATTTTGCTAGTTTCTCCTCATTTACTCAGTGTTCTAAGAAAGTAGAGTATGTAGGTTGTGAAACTATGGTAGTAAAAACAAAATTAAGAAAAAATCTTTATTTGTTGCAAGTGGAAAAATTGAGATAAACATGTTTTAATTACTCTTGGGGGTTGCCTCTGTTAAGGAATTTTGCAAGAGGAGTTGTCCTTCATTTCACTTCAAAGTGTCAGCAATATATGGGATATTTATTTGTTTTCTGTGTTTCTCACTGAGCTCCTTGCTTCTTGAGATTTATAAAGAAAAGTCTCTTTCTTTTCTCTTCTATCATCCATTGCAAGCAGTTCAGTTTGTCCTTTTTATGCCCAGAGGTTTCAGGGGTTTTTTAACTGCTGAAGTTAATTAGGAGCATAAGATTGCATATTATTAGCAAACCTATGAAAGTACTATGTTGCTGTTTGTCTGTAGTTCAAGAAGTAAAAGGACATTTGAGGATTACAGTCTATTTTCCTTATTTGGGAGATTAACCTTACTCCTCATTGGGAAATATATATAAAATGCAGACTTATTCATTCAGAAAGTATGCTGGTTTTATGTTCAAGTAGCCAGTGACAAGTTTGATCTGTGGTCTGGCTTAATATCTAAATGTTCAGTGTGTGCCCACTGAAGTTGCTTGTTGCAGAGATGCACAAATATAACACGAGCATCTGGCCCTTTGTTTATTTAATTAACTAATTCTTACTTCACTAAAATATGTTTAATTCCTCTTGAAATCAACATCTGGTGTTGTGTCTACATCAAATCATGTTATCCTGCATAAAAAAATTCCAGTTCTGTCTGAAATTAGGCTGAGTCTGGAAGTACAAACTCTCTCTTTTTGTACATCAAGAAAAGATATTATATTTTAGCTTATGGCAAGACTGATTGTTATTTTTGTTCTTATTTTAGAACAGTGTAAATTTTACATATGCTCATGTATTTATTTATTCTGGATCTGATGTGTCATCTATACCATAGAATAAATTGTTACTAACGATCAGGTTGATTTGAAAATAAAGTGAGTGCTCTTTTTTCTCCTAGAGTGGTCTGTAGAAAAGTACATTTCTGTCCTATCATGTTTTAATCTCTATGGTTTTACAGCATTTTAACCCTACCTTTGTACTGTAGTCTTGTTGACTGAGAAAAATCAACCTAGGTAGCATTGGTCCCTATGCAATAGGAATAATAGCAATCTGAAAATTTTATGGAGATTAGATAACTAAGTTTCCTGCCTTTCTCTTTGTTCCTTAGCTCCAGAAGAAAAGGATGCAATTAAAGGACAGTATGAAAAACTCATGGATGCTTATGGCTGCTTAGGAGAGCTTCAGCTTAAATGTGGTAAGTCACCATCTGTGTGACTGAGATTATAAAATGCCCAGACAATGCTAAATGACAATAAGTGGCTAAAGTTGTCTAATTCCTTAAATTGTGAAAGCTAGTTGCGCTTTGTCATGTACAGTCTGGAAAATATCTGTTTCTTTTTCTATTTTGGACCAAAACCGTATCACTGAATGATGGACGGATTTTTTCTTAATTTGTTTTGTCTAACATTCTTAGCTGCCTGAAGATAATTGCCATTCTTCTTTCCCTACCACATTTGTCCAAGGCAAGCTAGGATTTCTTAATTCTTCTTTAAGGATCATGTTTAGACACTGATTATTATGGTCATCTGAGAGTACAGTACTACAGATTGCCAGTTCTTGCTATAATGGCTAATTGCCTTTAATGATTCATACGGAGAGGGATTTGCAGAAGAAGGCCTCTGGCTTCAATTAGTATAGTAAGGAATGTTTATTGTCATTGATGTAAATTTTGGTACAGTTTGGGAATCTTGATTTAGCACAGGACTTGTTACACTGCCTGCAGGAATGTTAATGGAATTAACATGTTTTAAGAAGAGAACTGCAGTGATTTATTTGAAGATAATGGGACCTTACACAGTACCTAAAAATCACTGATGATTTAGATGCATAAATAAAACAGCGCTGTACGTGTTGTTCCCAGGTTGTTACAATGAGCCCTAATTTTCACTTGGAGAAATGACAAGACTTTTCCATATAATTTGATGCTTGATCAAGGAGTCTACCAAAGGCAGTGGTGGTGTGAGCACTGGTGTATTTAGGCCAGTAGATATAATTGTGTCTTTTTATACCCTGCTTACCATTTTGCAGCCTGAGAAATATGACTTGAAATTGACCTGAAGAGGCAACTGCAGTCTGAAGGATTTTTGTGTCATAATTTAAAACTGTGGGTCCATCTAGTCTTTTTAAGTGGATGTGGACTTTTTGTTTGTTTTGTTTTTTGTGGAGTTATTAGACGTTTCTCTGGAGATTTATATCAATTTGCTAATGTAATTTAAAACGGAGGACTTGTGATTAGTTTTTCTTGGCACTTGGGTCTGTTTTTCTTCATAGAAGTCTAATGAATCCTGTTATAGTAATAAGGGAATGTAGCTATTGGATTCAACCTCTTCAAGCTACAGATGAAAGTAGTTTTTGTATGTAGTGGGAACCAAATATATCCAATTTTCATCTTCATGTTAAAAGGTGAATGATTTCAAATGGGGTGTGAAATATTCTCAACATTACTTTTTCTCATGTCCTTATTTCTTCTTGAACAACATATGTTTAACTTCACTGCTCTGAAAGTGTGAGGGTTTTTCCTTTCTGAGCTTTGTCACTGTACCTTTGCCTTGTTCTAGCATTAGATTACAAGTTCTGGTACAGTACTTGCTTTGGAAAGGATTGTTAAAATTCAGTGAAAAGTCAGAGGGTCATGCTGTAATGGTGAGTGAAGGTAAGCAAACATTTTCTGTTTCTGAACATGTTTAAAAAAGCAAAGATGCATGTCTGCTATCTCACTATTCAAGACGTAGGTCAGGTTTTTGCCACAGTCTGGTTTAGACCTTCCATCTTACATGTGAGTTCCATCCCTTGTGCTGTTGCTTATGTAAAAGAATAACAGTACAAAGGAATTGTACTGGGTTTGTGTAGCAAGGTTTTGGTAGCAGAAGGGGCTACAGGTGTGGCTTCTGTGAGAAGCTGCTGGAAGCTTCCCCTGTGCCCAATGGAGCCAATGCCAGCTGGCTCCAAGACAGAGGTGCTGCTGGCCAAGACCAAATCCATCAGCAGCAGTGGTAATGCCTCTGGGATAACAGACTTAAGAAGGGGGGGAAAAGACTGCCCAGCTGATGCTGGAGAAGAGCAGAGTTAGAATATGTGAGAGGCACAGCTCTGCAGAACCAAGGCCAGTGAGGAAGGAGGAGCAGGAGCTGCTCCAGGTGCCTGAGCTGAGATTCCCCTGCAGCCTGTGGTGCAGACCATGGGGAATCAGCTGTGCCTCTGCAGCCCGTGGAGGTCCATGGTGGAGCAGAGATCCACCTGCAGCCTCTGGAGGACCCCATGCTGGACCAGGTGGATGCCTGAAGGTGGCTGTGACCCTTTGGGAGGCACACAGTGGAGCAGGCTCCTGGCAGGACCTGTGGACCCATGGAGAGAGAAGCCCACTCTGGAGTAGGCTTACTGGCCAGATTTGTGACCCTGTGGGGGATCCACCCTGGAGCAGTTTGTTCCAGAAGGCCTGCACCCTGTGTGAGGGACCCATGCTGGAGCAGTTTGTGATGAACTGCTGCCCATGGGATGGAGTCATGCTGGAGAAGTTTAAGAAGGAATGTTTTCTGTGGGAAGGTCTCCATGCTGGAGCAGGGGAAGAGTGTGAGGAGTCCTCCCCATGAGGAGAAAGGAGCAGCAGAGACAATGTGTGATGAAGTGATCACAACCCCTATTTCCCATCCCCCTGTACCACTGGGGAAGAGAAAATTGGGAGCGAAGTTAAGCCTGGGAAAAAGGGAGGTGTGGAAGAAGGTGTTTTGCTCATTATCCTGTTCTGTTTTGATTAGTGATAAATAAAATTAATTTCCCCAAGTTAAGTCTGTTTTGCCCATAACTGCTAAATGATCTCTCCCTGCCCTTATCTTGTTTCATTTTATTTTTCTCCCCTGCCCAGCTGAGGAGGGGTGTGACACAGCAGCTTTGGTGGGCACCTGGCATCCAGCCAGGGGGAGTCAAACGATCACAGGAATGCAATGTAACTTTTTCCTTTTTTGTATAATGTATTTTAGCAGCTGCAAACAAAGGCATAATTGGCTGGCCCTTCACTGAGCTTCAGTGATTGCATAGACTTTGTTCAGGAGTATCGGTATTTTTTCTTACTGCTGGAAACATGCAGACCATAAGTATTAAATTAACTGAGAGTGTTTGTGCAAATACATTCCACTGGGATATTAAGAGTATATTTGTAGAGCAGAAGGGGAAACTTTTTGCCAAGACATGAAAGATGTTTCTGAACATTTTAATTAATCTGTAAATATCGCTACTTAGAAATCCAAATAAATCACATTGTGTGCCTGCCAAAGTAGATCATGCTTTTCACAAGAAAGTAGATGAAATTTGTGAAACTGACTCACTCAGTTGTTTCCCACCAGTAATAACATTCACTTCTATGTACTTATGTCTGTTAACATGACTCACTACGTTCTTCTGCTTTCTTTTGTGAGATGGATGGCAGCAGAATGAATTGTACAGTGTCTGAGCTGTACCTCAGCCAAGATTTTGCTGCCAAAGAAGATCTAGCAGTGACAAATACATCTTAAGCAAAGTGTTAAAAGAGCTGGCTTTACAGTTTTTTTTTCAGATACTGTGATGTCAGGAAGAGATGCATACATAAGGGGATATTTTAACACCATCACCACATAGGTTGGTTGGTTTAATACAGCTGCTGTATTTGGGTAGGCATTCTGAATTAATTCGGTTGTGTATATACTCTCACTCTTGTACTTATACATCATGTAGTTGGAAGGAAGAAATTTCAAAGGCAAAAAGGACAACTAAGTACCTGTCTTCTGTTCTTTTTACACATTTCCTAAAAATGTAGTTGTATTTAGAAGAAGGAGAAAGAGGAGTATCTTTGAGACTAAAATGGTAGTTTGGAAAATCTTGGCTCTTTTTGTAATTCTGCTGTAGATATCCTCAGGAATTTTCAACTAGGTGGTTAGAATGTACTGCTCTGCTGTGTTCTGTTGCTATTTTTGAGGACAGATGAGAGGCAAAATTGGTCTTTAGTGGACTATAAAATGGAGTGGAGTATATGTGGAGTGGAGGTGGAAAAGTCTGAGGGAATATAAGGCAATGGCATGACTGTGATGGAATGGAGAAAGAGCAAAAATTTGAGAAAATCAATTTTGGAAAGAAAAGGCAGTCTTGAGTAAAATAGTTACAGTTAAGAAGACAAAATAAGAATTGAATATTGATGCCTTTTCACTGTAGCTCAAAATAGGCAACATTGAAATCATCCCCTAAACTGCAGAGGAAACAATTGCCTTGAGTCATGTAGACAGGTTAAATACAGAAACTGCAGCGTATTATTGTACAGTGTGACGTACCAGAACTGCATTTCCTGTTCAGCTTGGATAAAGGCAGTTGGTTTCACAAGACCATTTGAAAAAATGGGTGGAAATTTTTATTGTCCTGTTTCTGTGCTAAATATTCTTCATCCTCTGCCTCTCTTGTGCAACCTAATAAAAGGGCATTCAGATGTATCACTGTGAGCAAAACATTTCTTATATTTCTTCAAAAGTATTCTTTACAGATTGTTGTAGTGATTGATAGCTGTAATAGGGCAAAATAATGATCTTGTTCACAATGCATGAACATTTGTAGCCATTTATCTGAGATCAAAGCTTTGAAATATTTTTTTTCTTTAGTACTATATGCGGGTCTTGCTTTCTCATAGATGTGTTGCTGTAGAAAGCATGACCAGTAAGGAACACTTCACTTCTTGCCCTAAAATGATTTCAGAAATTTCTTTAAAACATTCCAGATTGCATCCCAAGGACGGGAAGGACATTTCTACAGCTGTGTCCTTCAATTGCAGTTCTTACATTCCTAAAACGTTTCCATCTATGTGTACAGTTTAGAAAGGCTAATATGAATCAGGATTGTACATTAAACTACCTGTGTAAGTTAAAGGAAAAAAAATTATTTTTATTTTCCAAGGTGGGGTATGGCAAATAGTCTGTAGCTGATGTGGTTGGCGGTTGTTACCAAGTTAAATTGACCTGAAGAGGCAACTGCAATCTGAAGGATTTTCATGTCATAATTTAAAACTGTAGGCCCATCTAGATGTTGCTGGTAAAGAAGGGAAGACAGGGAAAGCCTTCTCTGTGTGTAGCTGTGTTGCTTATCGGTGAGTAATTTCTTACACTTTAATGGAAACATGACTAAGAGATGAACAGTGGGGCAGTGTGTTGGCAGCATTAATTCTGCTGTGTGAGGTTCTAAAAGGGTGAAAGGTTGACAGGAGTATTACCTCTGTTCAGAACCCCATGGCTACATCTGTGTTGTGAATACAAATGGGCAGGACACAGGCACAGAGCACTGTCAATAGGATATTGTGACTAGCTTGTTCCCTGTGCACATCATGCAAGGATCTTCCTCCTGCAGACAGTGCAGTGATAGCCCAGAGCTGGTTCTGAGGAACACTGTCCAAATACCACCTGAAATGAAAGTGCTATCAGAGGATGGGGCTTGGGACGTTTTTCCAAAGTACAGAGTCAGATTTGTGTTAAGCTGGGGCTGTGGTGTTACAGGGTTTCTGCACTGTCTGTTTTGCAGCATATCTTGAGTGATTTAAGCAAATAAGAGAGGTTAGAGCTGGTCTGAAGACCACCTCAGCTCACAGAGCAGCCTGGGAGGACCAAGTGGCAAAGCAGGCTAGCTTTAACATACCTTAAAAATCTCTTTTCATCCTTTTTCTCCAGTTTTCTGGGCTGTAAGTGTGAGCTCCTTTGCCAGCCTGTCTCTGTTCAAAGGTATTGTGAAAAGTGCGTGGTGACTGCTCTGTAATTTGGAGTACTGTAGAGAGACTTGTTCTGTGTGTATTGAACTGTAGAACAGCTCGAGTCAGAGGGGATCTTTATAGACCATCTACTTCCACTGTCATAGGCAGGGACACCTACCTCTAGACCAGGTTGCTCAAAGCCCCTTCCAATCTGGCCTGGAACACTTCCCAAGGGTAAGGCACCCACAACTTCCCTGGAAAGCCTGTTCCACTGTTTCACTACTCTCATTGTAAAAGATGTCTTCCTTGTATTCAATCTAAATTTGCCCTCTTTCAGTGGAAAATTGTTGCCCTTTGTCCTTTCACTACAAGCCCTTGTGAAAGGTCTCTCTCCATATTTTGTTATAGGCCCCCTTCAAATATTGAAAGGCTGTAATAAGGTTTTCCCTGAGCCTTCTTTTCTCCAGGCTGAACAACCCTGAGTCTTTTGTGTGGAGTTGCTGCCCAGTGGCAGAAAAGTATCACAGCTTTAGAAAAACAATCTCCTTATACTTCAGGGAAAATGCAATACCTTCTTAGGTGTGGTTACTTTTCTGGAGCTTATTAGCTAGTGATTTAAGGGAGTAGAGATGCTGGACCTTTGAATGTGTAGATGAGTATCCCATTTGGGGGTGAGTGGTTGAGTGGAGGAGGTAGTAAAAAGAGTTTATAGTCTGGTAAGCAAGAGCAAGTTTCGAGGTAAGGCCAATATTCCTATTCAATGCCTTCTTGAACTAGAGGATTATTCTGTTTAGATCCAGTGATTTTCCACTGGTTACAAGCTCCTCAAAGGACAGAACCACAGGTAATAAGCCCTGTATTATTAAGTTTTTGTTCTCTTTGGCTATTTTAATGTTGACTTTCTCATTTGATCTCTTCTGAACCATCTAGGAAAGCTTAGGGTCACCGAAGGCAATGAAAGTACTTGTACTCTTTGTCTCAGCATCGCACCCAGGCAGCTCTCCAAGTCCTTCCCTACTGGCTTTTTGTGACTAACAAAGCTGACTGATATTAAGGCATACTGATAGTGTTTCTATGTATTGCTTTCAAAGTCTCGTGAGTGAAGTTTACTTTGAGTTGATCAATTTTGCATGGTTTCAGCTAAGTCACAGAAGCTTGTAGCTGTCCTGAGAGACAGCTAACTCCTCCTAACCCTTTCTGGAGGCTGCAAGGCAGTATTTGGTCAGTTATGAACTCTCATGGTGATAGCTGATATGTCTCCTGCTCTTTATTCTTTATAATTATGCAAAGTCATGTGCAAAGGAGGAATAAAATGTCAGTATTTCTAGCCCTCTGCTGCGATCAGAAGCACAGAAGACACTTCTTGAAAGCACTCAAGGAGGAGAACATGGCGCAGCGTTGTTACAGAAAGAAATGTGATGAACAGAGCTTTTTAGTAAATACCACCTACACTGGCCTTTATACAAAACTGGAGTCAGCAGAACAGAATGAATAAGATCTAATCTCCCACCTTGTCCTCCCATTCCAGTCCCACGTGCCTACACAAATATTCTGGCCCTGCTGAAAACCACCCCTAACTCTAGTTTCTGTAGCCAGCCTGTTATCTGAAAGCAAGGACTCCCTTACTGGTGTTTCAGAAAAAGAGTAGTTGTATGAGAGCTGGTGTGCGTTTTCAGATAGTGGGTCACCCTGCAGGGTTGAAAAGTGATCCTAAGAAGTGTTCCCTTTTGCTGTGTGAAGCCATACTGTCCCAGATTGTCACTGTGCCCTCAGCTAATTAACTTGCTCTTGGCAGGTCATCTGTTGGTTCTGCTGTGCTAAATTAATAAATCTTGGCTCATTTCCACCTTTTCTTACTCACTGGAGTGACTAGGATGATATTGTCTCCATTACAGGCCAATTTAAGTGAATCAAACCATTTCTTTGTAGCAAAACCAGCATTTCCAGAAAAATTGTTCTATTGTTTCTTAATTATCATTTCAGAGAGAATGAGCAGAGGTTGAAATGGTTCTGTGTATGAGAGATCTGATTACAGTGATGTTCTCAAGCTCCAAATTTCTCTTTTAGTTTTGGAGCCCTGAAGTTCAGCTGCTTCATGATTTCACAGTTATGGCAGCTGTAATTGTTTTAGTGATAACTGAGGTTGTCGTTAAATCATGTAGACGCTTTAGTGGTATAAAAAGCAGCATCTCAAGAATTGGTAGTACTGAAATTTTATGAATGTCTGAACATGCTTCAGTAAAGAACCTGAATGCTGTACGTTCTGCAGGGTGGTGAAATTGATTTTTTGACTAGTGTCCCAATAGTAAGCACATTGCTCTTCATAGAGTCAGTGGGGAAAACACACTCTAGTGCAGCAAAGTATGTCGATGGTTAGTTATTGTGGAATACTGTGCAATTGCAGCCACTTATCTGCAGTTAAGAGGAATTCAGAAATGTGAAGAACGTGGCCTGCGTGCCTGCTGTTCCTGTTTGTTCTCTTGTGAAGCAAGGACGCTGTCCTCTGCTGGAGCCCTGTCGGCATTGCGTGTGACAGGACTGATGAGACGCCGTGCCCACCTGGAAATAACCCTCTTGTAACTGTCTGTCGCTTTCTAGGTAACACTCGGCTGCACTTTCTGGTCCTGGTGACAGGCTGTACGTCGGTGGGAAAAATCCTGGACGCTGAAGTTTACAAAATTACTGCAACAGATTTCTGTCCTCTCCAGGAAGAAAGCAAGGAAGACGAGCGCGTTACTGCCTTGAAGAAAATACTGAACTCTGGGATGTTCTATTTCTCCTGGCCTAATGCAGGCTCAAACTTTGACCTGACTGTGCGGGCACAGAAGCAGGGTGATAGCAACTATGAATCTGGTAACTCGTTCTTCTGGTTAGTACTGCATGTTACACCTGAATCTTCTGTTGTCCCCACCTGTATCTCACTGGTCAGACATTCTCAGAGGGAAATGAACACGTGCATTTCAAGTGCCTCTCCTTTCATTTCATTGACATGTCCTTATACAGGGCAGGTGGCTTTAATGAATTCATGGTAACTTGTGTTTAATTAAAATTAATCTGATAGTGAAGTGCAATTGTAAAATGACATGTTATGTTTCAAAGTGGGAAATACTAGATATATATTGCTCATACTACAGAAACATGTCTCCGTATGTCATGAATAGTTTCCCCTGCAGTCCTTTTTAATAATTTTTTTTAAAGTTACCTAATGGAAACCTGCACTTGAGCTGTTCATAAATCCCATCATTTGCACTGAAGTATCTGTTATTTTTTAAAAGTACGAGTTTAAAGTCTGTAGTTTATTGTTTCAGTAATGTGCGCTAGTTTTTATGGTGAAAACATCAATATTAATATGTTTACAGCTCAGTGCAAACATAAGTTGCACGAGAGAAAACTCCTGTGATACACTGTTCTGTGCTTTTTACTTTCTTGTGCTTATAAAGCAAAGAAAAATTATCTCATATTGTGGTAAGTATTGGTTGAGGGGAAAGGAGAAAACACAATGCTGGGTTGATGTAATTCAGTTTGTTTGCTTTGCAAGTTTTGGCCTAATGCTTGCATTTCTATACCCTTCCCCCCCGCCGCCTTCTTTTTAAACAAAAAGTCACACAGCAGGCATAGCTGTTCTGGAAATAAATGAGGATTTGATGTAGGTGGAAAATAACTGGCAGGGTTAAATGTGGCTGTGCTGCTAGAATGTGCAGTGAGGCTTGTGGCCCAAAGTAGGTGAATATTAAATAAGTAAAAAAAGTTCATAATGGGTGATAAATTAACATAAGAGAGCAGTTCAGTTAGGCTAAATAATCATTCCAGCTATGATGTGATTTTGACTGGTAAGATCTAGTGGTTTGAGTTTAAAACTGAAGATAAATAATAAATACTTGCTTTCAATTGTGCTAAAGATGTATCCCTCTCCAAAAGCTCACCAAGCATTGTCAAGTTAGACACATGGCAGAAATTAATTGTACTCCAATGACGAGACTGCTAAGATGGCAATATCCCATAATAAAGAAATTACATTTAAAGCAACTCTTTTCCCCTCTACTGTTTTTTGAAACTTTTCCTCTTGGAAGATAAGTATATTTGAACCTTCTTTGCTGCTTCTGGCTAATCTAGAAGTAGATTCTGAAGAGTTTCCATTCTCCAATATGTTATAGAACAGGGAAAAGTGGTGACAACATCACATTAAGGGCAAAAAGATGTTGTAGAGAAAATTTATCTTGAGGTAGTTAGGTGATACGGGAAATTTCAGACCAAACAATAGATGCTTGAGGAAAGTAAACAATGAGATATTGTTAGTTATATAGAAATAGTTATACAATGAAAAGTGTAAGATGACCTTAGTTATAGGCAACACAAACTGCCTGTTTAATGAACTGCAACAACAACAAAAAATTCTACTGGAATTTGCCTGAGTGAGGACTTCCTTTGCGAGTAGAACTGGGAGAAAGAGGTGGAACAGATAGCAAAAATTGTTTTAGAGCTGCTTTTTCCATTACGTATTTAGATTAACAATCCCTTGCACCTTTTTCAGATAAATGCTGTACTCTAAAAGAACACTTCTTCAGGGGTTTCACTCTCTTTTACAGATCCTCTATTGAGCAGTGCATGGTCATAAAAGATATTTTCCTGGCTGTCCTCTGTGACTAAAGGCACATTTTGAAACATGAAATAAAGAAAAACATAATAATAGAAGAGACTAGTATCATTCTTAACTAGACATGACAGGTTTCTTGAGTTGTTGATCTTGAAGGTTAGAACAGATGTTCCTCTTCATTTGAGTAGTACTTTTTGCAATATCTCCAGTGACTTACAGATCCAGTTTCTGCTTGGAATTTTTTTTCTGAAAATCCTGGTAGATTTTGAACAGTTTTGAACAGTTCTTCATCCTGTAGTGAATGCTAAGGTCCAGGCAGGACTCTTCCAAAAAAGTAATTAGCTTGACAACACTGTAATTTATGAAAAGATTACTAAATATAAATTTCTGGAGCTGAGAGAGGTGACATTTGCATCTGAATTTATGACACAGGTATAAGATATAAAGACAGCCCCTTGAGGTAGCTGTGTCGTTAAAATTTGCCATGTTCAGTTCACTGTAGTAGTTCACAAGGCTTTCTTCCTGATATTTCCTGGGTTTGGGTAGAGATTAAGGTACAGCAGAAAAGGGGTCATAAAACATTAATTGATTAAATTAGTGATTGCTGTCAGGTGGCACCCAGGCCTGTCTGTTTCTTTTATTCAGTATTGTGTCTGTATGTTGTTGAACCTTTCAGGAACCAGCTGTTGCATGTGCCCTTCAAACACTACCAGGTGAACTGCTCCGACTGGCTGCTGAAGGTGGTCTGTGGAGTCGTGGACATTCGCACTGTTTATGCTTCCCACCAGAAGGCCAAAGCCTGCCTCATCTCTCGCATCAGCTGCGAGCGAGCTGGTGTCCGCTTCCACGTCCGAGGGGTCAATGATGATGGACATGTGTCTAACTTTGTTGAGACAGAGCAGGTAAGTGCATGTATCCAATGGCTTTGCATAATTTAGTCCACTCATGTTTAAGTGGGGCAGAATTTTCAATGAGAATTAAAGGAGCTCAGTGAGTGGGTTTTTTTTCAAGTATATTTAAAATATTATTGCATGGCAGATATGTTTGTTCTTGTCCATTAAGCATTTCTTTGCAATATGCTCTTTTTCTCTGTTTCTGACTTTTTCATTCACATGGTTTTCACTAACACTTTTAATTTTTTTTCCTGAGTGTGAAAGTCTGGCCATTTGATACTGTAGTGAAATGTAGACATGGGTTTTTAAACCATTCAGGAAGGTGTCTAGCAAAGGTGCTGGGACCTCATCTTTGACTAGTAAAGTTCAATGTCAAATCATCTTTCTCTAGTAAAGAAAATGTTGAAAAAATAACATCTCCTCTGAGTCAGGCAAATTCCAGTTTGACTAATTTTGGAGGAGACTGCTTTTATATTCTCCATTGGTTTGTGGGGGATTTTCTCCAATATGAGGTGGTATGACAGTTTTTATACATATGTGGTAAAAGCCTCGTTTCCAGCTGATGCTGAGACAAATTATGTGAGTGAAATGCATTCAGCAGGCTCTCTTGATTGGCACAGCCAAACAAAACAACAGTCACTTGGTTTTATTGCACATGGTTTAGCTTGCTGCCTTGAAAATCAGTAAAAACACTGGACCATGGAGAATCTGAAGTCTTCTGTGCCAGCTGAAGGGAGTGTTTCCTTACTCAAGTACAATCACCTTTTCCTTTTTGAACTGAAGTAGTAATTACTGGCAGTCAGAACCATCACACAGAAGTGGATCACTGTATAGACATAACAGACAAATGGCTGGTAGTTTTCAACAAAGAAAAGGGATTTGCTCCTAGAATTTGGTTGCTTTCAGCATCTTCTGGGCATATCTACAGAGCTGCATATGTGGCATAGGTTGTGTATGTATGTGTCTATATATGCAGGTGCATGTACAATGAAAGTAGATTGCTTATGTGCTGCTCATAAGGGGAGCATGAAACAGTGAGGGCAGCATAGAGATGTTTGAGCTGTGTCATTGAAAGCCTGTGCCTGATGGCTGAGGAAGGCACCCCCTCTCAAAGGTGCCCACACTTTTGTGGGCTGACAGCACTAGTATTTCCTCATGGCAATGTGTGAATGGAGCAGCTCTCATCCAGTGAGCTCCTTCCTGTTATCTCACTGCATGAGCCAGGCATGCCTTCAGGCACCTGTTTGTCCAAAATCCAGCCATGTTTGGGTGCTTTCCATGTTTCCTCTAGGATGCTGTCTACGTAATACAGCTTTAACTTTTTCACCTGGTTCTGCCTAAAAACACGTGTAGTGCTAGCTTAGATTTGACAGTGCTTTGATCCTCAGGAGGATGCCTGAAGGAGTTGCAGACTGGTATTCCCCAGCCTGCTGGTGAGGTTTGATTCCCAAGAGGTGCTCAAAGCATGCACAATGTTGCACGTGTGACTTTTGCCCAGTGGTCAGAGTTCTCTCTGGGGATGTGGGTGACTTTTTGCTCATGTCCCTCCTTTTCTTGGTTTGCCTGCATTTTCAGTTAGGCTGAAGAAGGGAGATCTGCCATTTTAAGTGATACCTGCCACATTCTGCTATTTTAGTTGAGTATTTTCTTAATATTAGTGCAAAGCACTAATCCTGTTACTCAGGATTTGAAGAATGTTCTCTTGCTGAAATGCAGGGGAAAGAAAATGATAGAAAGGGTTGTCAGCTTTTTTTTGGTGAGTCTCACATTTGTGGCACTGCACTTAGCAGTTGACTTATTATGGGAAATACTTCTGCTATCCTGCTCACCAGGTGGGTCAGAAATAACTCATTGTATTTTGTTATATCCCTGGAGTACATCATGTTACAAATGATTAGCATGAAAAATAAGGTGGCCTTTGCATTCCATCAGAAAACCTGAGGATTGGCTCCTGGTGAGTGGCAAAACAGTACTTGATTGCTGATGCTTCCCTTAGCTGTGTCTGGGTCAGGCTCTTCATGGGAATTGCTTTGTTCCCGTTCTGCCAGATGCTGAAGTGGGAGAACTGAAGGTTATTCAGTGTTTTTTTCAGCTGGGTAAGCAAAAGTGCAAGAGTGAAATGGTTTTAGGGTGAAAGGCTTGAGCGGGTTCAAAATTATAGCAAGAGTCTGCAATTTTAAAGGGTTGTGTGTTTTTGTTTGGTTTCTAAAACCAAAGAAAAGAAGGAAAAGAAGGTTGCTGTTACTAATGGTGCTAAACACTAGTTTTACCAAGCTGCGTGTCCTAAGATAGCAAAGTTGGGCTAACCACTAGGATGCCTGAGATCCAGTTCAAGCTGGCATCCCCTTGCCATTAGGAAGGAAGAGTCCAAGAATAAACTCTCTCCTACTTTCATAGTAAATGACTGACTAATCACCTATGAGGTAATATCTTGGCTGAATAACATTTTGTTTCCATTTGCTGCAGCCTGTACAGTATAATGGCATGTTGGCTATGTGCTTTCATGGATAGATAGCACCCTAGGATTCTGAAAACCCAGGACTCTTCCCCTCTTTATAGGAATTGCTTCTAACATTTTTCTGTTTTTAGAAGAGGGAGAAACAATAAATCTTATCTCCAGACAGCTCTTTTATGCATAGATGGTATGCTTTTGTCTCCCACTGAGTTAGCCTTGTGGCATTTCAGCTCTGCAATGAGTCATTTTTTTGTGGGCTCACTTAACTGCTGTGACTAAGTGTTTGAGAAGAAGGGGGGAAACATAAATCTTCACTTTTTCTTTAGAAAAAAAAAATCAACTTTTAGTATATCTTTAAGCTTTTTGATCATTTGGCCTGTGTCTTTATGAAGAAAGAAAATATTATAAGAAACACTTAAGGAAAAACAAAATGAAGGGAAAAGAGGGCAATCCTTCAATGTGTACTTTCAGATTTGCTGAAAAATATTTTGTAATGGGATGGTAGCCCTTTCTACTTGCAGTGCTTGCAGTATTGCAGTTAATTCTCAAGTAGCTTTTAAATCAGTCTCTGTTTCTCAATTGTAGCTTAAATGTTTCCCTCCAACGTTTCTTTCTCCCCTATTAATCTTTTGAAGTTGAGACTGTGTTGCATTTTTGTAATTCTTTTCTTCTGATAGCTGTGAGGAACTAGAAATGCTTTCTTCATTTAGTTTGTGTGCCTGTAACTGTTTACATTTCAGCTCTTCTCCCAGTTACCCTCCAAAGAGTTATGCTAAAATCTTAGTATGTGGATTACAAGGAACAATTCTAATTAACCAAAGACAAATAAATGGTTTCAGTTTTTTCCCCTTCATGGAATTGTTCAGTAAAGAAAATTGAAACCTTGAGAAGGCATTAAAAGGAAATACCATGAATCTGAATTAACCTTCCCTTTCTTCCAATTTCAGAAAAATATGTCAGGCATGGATTAAGGAAAATGATCCCTATTTCACAATACCTCCTACACTGTGTTGGATAGCTCTCCAGGAGAGGAATGGATGCAATCATGTGGTTGATTTATTTTCTGGATCAAGTTTTAGTATCACCCCAGGCAAGGCAAAAAGGATTATTTTGGCAAATATATCCTTGGGTCCCATGGTCTGAGCTAAAGGGACTCACAGAGAGGTGTGTTTAGGCCATCTGCTGTCCATGCTCTTTGTGTGGCAGAGCTGGGGATCCCCAATAAGCCATCTAAGTATCCATTTCATCAGGGACTGTGTCTCTGTGTGCCACTTGAGTCTGTAATGAATTTTGCTGTTTGAAGTTGTGACCAGATGATTATTTGTTTCTAATGAAGCTGAGTGGTGGAGATTAGTGAATAAATTATTCCAAGCAATAAATGGGCACAGCATGCTGGGATTAGAACAGCAGTGGGCTGCCACAGATGTTTGCTTCTTGCCCAGAAGCTTTCTAGCAGTACCTGTGCATGAAGCTTGTTTACCAGGAAAGATCCTTGGATCGCAGGGGCAAGGTCTGGCCCTATGCAACAGAAGAGAAAGATTGAAAAATATCCTGTTGAACTGTCAGTACTATCACCCTTGATCCCGAGCTGGAGAAAGAGACCACAAAGAGAGTCTAAGACTGCAGAAGCTGAAAGAAAAATATGGCAAATTCTAACACCAGAGGTCAGAGGCCAAGTAATCTATTGTTAAGGCAAATAGGTCTTCCACATGGGTTAACTATCTAGTTGCTGCAATGCTCTCTGATGGGAAACTGGCCTGAAAGTTCATATAGCTGACTGGATTGGATTGTAGTATGGACCAGAATCCTTGAGATTAATGAAATAGTCCTCAAGTGTTTTGAGGATTTGATAGGAATGAACATTCTCCCTGGGGTACATAGGCACCAACTTGCTGTCATTTTGTATCTAAGACAAGAGATAAGATTCCACAAAGACAGAGATTTAGCAGTGTGTATGAATCCTAATGACCAAGTGTTGTCCAAAAAGTAACTGATTGTTGTTGAACTTCTAGAGAAAAACCAGTATGATCTTCTTTCCATGAGAAAAGGAAAACAGGGGACAGGAAAATTCTGGACATAAGGCATTTCACTTTTCTTTAAGTTTCTTTTCGTAAAGAACTGTTCATCTTTTGTCTGATACCTTAGAATAAGGGAAATGGCTCTGCTAGAAGACAGGGTAATAAAGTCAAAACTAGAACAACAAAAAAGTGGGATAGATATGTGCTTGTAGAAAACATGACAATGTGCCCAAAAACTGATCAAGGCTGTGAGGAATATGAGAAAAGAAAATGTACTTGTCCATGCATAAGCAACCAAGTTGGACTCTTTTCTTTATGAGTGTAATTTCAATCTAAATGTATTATCAGTGCTTATTTAAGATTTTAGCAAATAGGGTTTCTTACAATGTATGTGACTGCTAAGATTATGTCTGTTCCCAATCTG
Organism: Leptocoma aspasia; assembly: GCA_013399835.1. Taxonomy (NCBI): domain Eukaryota; kingdom Metazoa; phylum Chordata; class Aves; order Passeriformes; family Nectariniidae; genus Leptocoma; species Leptocoma aspasia. The sequence continues at coordinate 87,457 of VXAX01002325.1, read as the reverse complement.
GAAAGTCTTAGTCTTTAAACCTGCTTTCTTAACAAGTCTGCTGCTAGGAAGTCTGTTGCCACTAATATTGTAAGATCAAGAGACATGTACGCTAAAAGGCAGTGTCAGAATCAAGGGTCATGTTCCTTGGAGTGGTGAATGAAGGATAGTGGATGTTACTGAAATTGAGGGAATATTTGCACAGTTATAATGCTTAATGAAATGGTTAGAGTCTGTTTAGGAAGGAATGACTGGCAGAAAAGTCATTTTAATGAGTCTCCCACTCATTAAAAAAATATTAGGTCTTTTTCCAACTCGCTGGCAGCTTGGAAGAAAATAATTTTGGATTCATGTGGGTCATGAGAATGAGGTGAAAGGATTGTGAAAGACCAGAGAATGGCTCCAGAGAACAGAATGTTGAGCCCTGTAAGCGAACAGAAAAAATAAAAGTACTTTCTTGTGAATAACTGTGTTGGAGAGGCTGTGCTCCCAGTTCAAAAACCTCATCTAATTTCTAAAAGCTACATGGCAACATACATAAAAAATGTCAGTTTCTTTAAAATGCTCTGCCATCATAGGAGAGTCCTGTGTTAGACCTCAGCTTCACAGAGGATCCCCCAGACCATCACATCAAGGTTTAGGCATCCTGTTTAGGTTACAGGAATGATCAAATAGTTTTAATATTTTGGTTGTTGTTCAGTTCTCCAAATGGACAGCTTAATAGAGCAGAAAACAGAAGAGGTAGTGGGTCAAAACCAGTGAACAGAAAATATGAGTGGTACTGGTGACAAACATCTGTTAACTCACTAGTAAGTGGAAATAGAGCATCTGTTAATGCAGAAATAAATGTTTGGTCAGTATTTTTCTTCTGTATTTGGCAGGAAGAAGTAGATTATATATTCATGGTCTGTAACTGAAGAAATACTTTCCATTTAAACTGTAACTCAGAAGGATATTGAACTGCAGCTTCTGAATTAGAATTACTATCTGTTAGTCTGTGGGTCTAGAGATTTGCAGCTGGGTGTCTCAAAGAGCTGGTCAAAGAAATACTGAAGCTGTCAGTTTTACAGTTAGATGTGGAAACAGGGACTTCACAGAATACTGAAAAAAATTGATCCTCTGTAGCAAGCTGTTTGAGTGGCCACCTTGTACTTCCAATAAAGCTTTGTCTGTATTTGTCATCATTAGATATTTCATTTCTACTCATTAATTGTTAAAATGATGATTGTTGTCAAAATTTTCAATAGGCCAGTCCTGAATCTTTTTTTGCACAGATTCAGGTCCTGATCTTCATTTAGTATTAGTCAGGATAATGCTGGGGCTGTGATAGTGCTATTAATTTGCTTTACGTTGGAATGAGCTTCTTTGGGTCCATGGCTGTGAGTGAAAAGATCATTCAGTGTGCAGAAGTCTCTGACTCATCTTGGCATGACCAGTCTCAGGGAGAATGTGATAAAGAGGAAGGTGGCGCTGCTTATTCCTCTCGTAGTGCAGCTGCAGGAGGAATGAACTCTTCTGAGCACAAATGTACAAAGAAAAGGCACACCAGTGTGTTGCCATGGTAATTAGCTCCTGCACTCAGGTGCCAGTAATGTTCAGAAAACTTTACTGGGAGAACATGTTTTACAGCCACATTGCTCAAACTGTGATACAGGCCTTGCAAGAAAGCTTCTCTGAGCAACCCCTCTCTTGCAGGGGATTTTGCTAAGATGGAATGTAACAGAGAAAAGGGTTCTTAATGCTTTGGTGAGAGGTTAAAAAGATTGAAACATAGTTTTGCACTATGTCTGGGCTGGCTATCCTTCTAGCACTGACATTGTGTCCATGATGAAGCCACTTAAATTATCTTAGTGAAACGGAGACAGTTTCAAGTGCTCTGCAAAAATATGGTAAATATTAGATAAATGTTTTGTCAACAATTTTATGTAAATACCTGTTCTTTTTTTCACACATGTAGCTCTAAAAAGTGTACATTGATAATGCTTATGAAGATGAAGGTCAAGGTCAGGAACTTTCACTGAGCCAGCTGTTGGCCACATCTAGTGGCAAATCCAAAAAGACAAAACACTTAAAAGCTGTAGAGAAATGCATTTTCATGTTCTATTCTATTTTCAGAGCTACTAGCCAGCTTTCAGCAGCTGTGCCAAATGATATGATGTGGTAAGTGCAGCTACCTGGATAACCTGGATACCATTCCTCCCCAGGGCTGCAGAGCAGTCATTGTCATGCATGAGATAACGGAGATGTGTATCATGTGTATCATGTATCCTCCGTGGAGAGCAGCCAGGATTCCATTGCTAAGTATAGGCCAGAGGAGTGAGCTGGGCTTTGCACAGTTGCTCTGTGGTCATAGTCAGTCTGAAGATAGCACCTTTTATGCTAAGTTAACATAATGTAGCACTTTGATTAGGGACTGTGGACGGGGGAAGGCGAAAGGGGAAATCAGTCTTTGTACTTTGTATGGGTTTGACCCAAAATCAGCTTGTTAACAGTGATCCTAAGAGCACATAAAGGGAGAGTTTGAGATCTGGTTGGGAAAGGAAGTGGAGAATTTGGAACCTCTTGCTGTAAGCCCCCTGGAGAAGAAGTAGATCACATTGCTGTTCACTGTACCTCAGGATGGGAGTGGCAAAGCTGCTGGTTCCGCAGAGATTTATTTGGATTCTCTGACAAGGCACAGCACGCAGTGAAATAAGAAATGGCAAATACAGCAGGAGATAAGCTTATCCCCCACCTGACGTTACCCATCACCAGTCACAAGGAGCAATGACATTTTGCACAGTTAAGTTTTGTGAGAGGGACAGCAGGAGAGTATATGCGTGGTCTTTCCGAGTGTCTTCACCAGTAGATCAAATCCATCTTGATTGTGGGTGAAAGGTGTGGTGGTGTTTTAAGTTTTCTCTTGTTTCTGGTGAGAAGTGAATTGAATCTGCTGTGATGACATGAAAGCAAATACGTTGTGCTTTGTTCCACTGCCTGTGAGACTATGGAAAAGAGGCTGAGTGGTAAGTGGATACAGGGAGATACATGGTTTACTTTTTTTACCCTTTGAGTTCAGTGTCTTTAACTGTCACCTGATGAAGGGGCCACAGGCTGATAGATCTAACTGCAGAACTCCTTTCCTTTATTTTGTTTTTGCAGACAATTTACTTGGATGATGATGTCTCTTCCTTTGTGCAGATCAGAGGTTCTGTTCCACTGTTTTGGGAGCAAACGGGGCTTCAGGTAAACAAATAATCAGAAAGCCTACCTTACTTCTCTCTCTTGCTACTTATGATTTAGAATTAACATAAAATAATTTTTTTTAATATGAGCTTCAAAGCTCATTCTGTGAAAATGCTAAGCGCTTTAATTTTAGGTTTACCTTGTAGGAAATTTTGTGTGTTTAGATAAACAGAACTATACTAGACAAATGGCTATAGATGACTGAAGTTTAACATCTTTGTGTGTTTGAATACCTCTGCAGGGAACTGTTTGTAAGGGACTGTGTCCTAATGTTATTAACTGAAGCTTACAGCTATATCTTTATAACATTTTCAGTTTTATTTGGAATAAGCTATTCTGAAGTGCTTGGTTGGCTTGATGATATTTACCTCCACAACACAACTGGAGTATCTAGGGAGACCGGTGCTCTATAGGAGCATGCTACCTTGAAACAAAGTAAAATGTCTGGATGGCATGTTTTTGGGATTTCAGTCAAAAGGGTGATAATGATCTAATCTGATTTTTTGTGAGGCAGACATGTAGGATTTCATCACGAGATTATTGCATCAAATTTAGTGGGTTACATATGGTCTGTGACTTGCAGTTTATATACAGTTGTAAGGCCAAATAAGAATCTTCCCTAGCACACTTTGCATTCTCTTAACAGAGGGATAAGCAACTGAAATGAGTATGCACATATATTTGTGTTAGTAGAGAAAGTACATCACTTAACTGGTTTTTTAAGATACTTTAAAGGTTACATGATACTTTTTTGATCATTAAACTAGAACCTATGTACTATTCAGAGGCACTGGATTTAGCACAAAATGAAATGACTAAAGGATCTCTGTTGTCTGTTAACACCATCCAGTGCATATACTTGCTTCTTTTTATAAAGCAAGTTTGTCCATATGATTGTGCATGTACTGCCCATGGTGTAGCTGTATCCATCACTGTTGTTCTGTATGTTACAGAGCCATTGAGCATTCTCTCAAGTATTTTTGGCTAGTGGGGAATAGCTCTAGTTAAACAGAATTTTAAAAATTTTTAATAGGCCTGGTTTTTTTTGCCTGATCTGGATTAGATTATGTACTCTTACTCCTTGGGTGTGAATGTATTGGCACTGGTGTTAGAAAGAATTGCAGAAACCAACCTCATGAAAAACAAATAAAGATGATGAAGTGTAGGAAACAATGCATGATCCTATACATATTTGGGAGTGTAGTTTTTGGAGAGGAAAGAAGCCCTCAGTAATAGCTTTGTAACAGTAGCTACCATTCAAAAGGAACTTGAGGCTACTGTTGTTGACATCCATATCAAAAGACCTGTTAGTTTGACGGTACAGAATTTCATCCTTCATGTTTTTGAATCACTGTTCTGATACTATTGAAAGAAGTCAGAATACACAACCCATGAAACTGGCATAAATGCACCCCTCTCCAAGGCAAGGGCAGTAAGAATGCTAGGCTCACAGAATACTCATGTGAGGCAGTGTGTGCTATTTGCAAGAGGAAGCTGGCAAAGAGATGTGATTTGTTTGGCCATAAAAAGATGTGTAGGTATCCCTTTGCTTAATGGTAATTGTGTTTTTACTAGTAATTGTAAATGTTGTCTAATAAAAACTGGGGCTTTTGTGTTAAGGATGTTATGTGTGGGGGTGGCTGGAGTCTGTTAGAGGTGTCTGGTGCTGTTAAAAAATGTTTTTCTCTGAAGGAAAAAGGGAGACATCTAGTGACTTAGTACTCTAGCAGTTTAAGAAGTTTTTTCTATTTCTTGGCCTTCTAATATTTTATTTTAGGTTGGTTCCCGCCATTTAAGGCTTAACAGAGGTCTGGAAGCCAATGCACCTGCCTTTGACAGGTAAGTTTCATTCCACTTTGGCATCAACACAGCAGCCTGGCAGGTATCCAAGATTCCACAACTTTGTCTTCCTAGAAATTCTTGAGATGTGAAACATCTCACAGATGATGTGGCAAATCCCCCAAGTGTGGCAGATTTTTTAATTGGTTTACTTAATTTAGTCACTTTTTTTGGTGCTTTTTTCCTTCTTGTTTTCAGTGGTAATTGAATTAATTTGGTCTTCTGGCTCGTTTCTGTAGAAGTTTAGAAATACTGAGTGATATGCAAAAGAAGGGTTTGTGCAAACCTTTGTGAGCCAACAGATGTAAGTTTACACTTAGGATACACAGAGTGTGTGTGCTTTACCACTCTAACAGAGTGGTAGTTAAAGAGTAAACACTGCTTTCACTCAATTCTGGATTTGGTCTTCTCTTCATTGTTTTACTCCTACACAGAAATAGCAGTGCCTTATTCTGTGACCAGTGTTGTACGGTGCTATTATGCTGGTGTTTTCTATTTTATGCAAAGACTGGCCTGTAAACATTTTTAAACCATTAAGACTCTGTTTGTCAGCTGGAAACTGTAGAAAAAGACATGCATTACCTTGATTCCTTTGAATGTCTGACTAGGAAATGCTATCTTCTAAGGGTGTATTTCTGCAGAAATCCATGGGAACAGTACCTGAAAAGCACATGAAGAATTTGGTCTGTGGGAAATTTTCACCTTGTTAAGTGCAGGTCAAGTGATTAATTTCTGTTTTGGTTTGGTTTTGGCAGATCAGGCTGTATGTTGACTTTGATACTCTTTATTACTCTTTATTACTACAACTGTTAGCACACAGGACATTATTGACTGTTAATGGTTTTGCAACACTGAAGACCCCAAACAGGGATTAGAATCTAAAGGGACTATGCACCATAGCAGTTTCTGCTCCAGTGGTTCTTGGCCTACATTCTCCAAGCTTTTAAAGCTCTTAAATCCTACTGAATTCAAGTGCCTTTGAGAATCTTGGTCTCATGGCCATCTGGTGCTGTGATAACTTGCCCTGTCAATGTCCCTGAAGCTCCATCCTTAGAGGTTTGCGTTCCACAACAGAGATATTTCATGTAAGAAGAAAGCTGTAACATACTCAGCATCTGCCCATGAAATTGAGAGTACCTCAGGAAGGAACAACTTTGTGAGACCTTTTAGCCCTGTCTCTAATACAACTGGTGAATAGCTTTCTCCTAAGAAAGGTGAACATAAGGATAAACTTGCACTATTCCTTCTTTCTCTTGTGCCCGTAAGTTAGATAAACTTAGGGATCTCTCTGCTTACTGATCTGCAAAAGACTGTCCTTTGAAAATGGGCAAGGAATAAGTGACTGCTTATATGGAAAAGTACACTGGAATTTAACAATCTGCTACAGCTTTTCTGAGATGTTCATTTAGCCTGTTACATTTAACCATGTGAGAAATGGATGGTAATCTTGTTAGATATTTTTTCATCCTCTGTCTCTCTCTCTCTGAGAAATCCACAGGGAGCTTTGCTTACAGTATTCAAACAGGTGGCTTGAGCACCTGTAGTTTTGTTTGTAGTAGTTTTGTTGTAAGGAAGCAACACAGGAAGAGAGGTAGGATCTTGATGCTGGTATCAGAAGGGTGCAACTCTATGAGATGAGTTGACATATAGAGAACTGGTTGCAGAAAATATATTGTTTCCTAAAGGCAATGCTGATGACTTCTTTTTCTCCCCTTCCATGGTTTTCTGTGTAACTTATTTCTGGTTAAAGGATTTAAAGAGTAATGCCAGAAGATGTGTGCTTGCTGTTTTTCTCACACTTCGCCATTACATGCTATTTTGCAGCATGTAATAACTTCTCATTTTTGTGAGTGTTAATTTTTCTTGTCTATTTCTATCCAGCTTCCTCTTAAGTACTACTACAGTGTTGTCTGTACATGATGGAAATCAACTTTAAGACTGAATTCTTTCTTGATGAGCCAGCACAACTTCTGCAGACCACACATGCCAACTTGAAAAAGATATATTGAGGGGAGAATGGGTGTTTCAGCAAAAAGCTCTTAACTTGATAATCCCTAAATGTCAGGCTTTGGGATTTTCGTGACATAGACCAAAAAATCCAGTCCACTTTATACTTGTCCTATTTTATGCTTTTCCTGCAGAATCTGGGCCAGACAACTTGGCTAAAAGGACCTTTGTTCTGATCCAGTGCAGCAGTTCTTATGATTACTCATCTTCCTGCTTGATTTGAGTTCAGAGTGAATGTTGCACGTAGCTCAGAGATATTTGAACCCTGTCACCTGTGATGTGTGTTTGGACCTCTCTGGCCTTGGCACTGGAGTCGTAAGCCCCATTGCTGATGCTGACTCTTATTAGTCTCAGCTCTGCAAGGTGCCAGGCAATTCCTGTTGAAGTATAATACATTTTCCTCTCTTCTTGTCTTTCCTGTGTAGTTCCCAGGCTAACAGCCAAGAGGTGGGAGCATAAAGGGCAATGTCAGAGCTAACAGTGACATAAAAGATTTAGGGCCTATTTCCTAAGATTCTTCTTTCTTTAAGTTCAATACAGAATACCGGATCTATTAATTGCATCCTTGCACCATTTTTACTTTAATAATTGATGGCAAGGAAAACTGAGAAAGATGTCTATAGATGGTGTGGCTAAGACTTTCTGCTGGATGAAACAATCAGTGATCTCTACTTTGTATTTTGAAAATGGCAGTAGGCAACATAATTTAGTTTTGTTTAGTACCTATTGTGGTTACTTTTGCTGTAGGCATATGATGCTTCTGAAAGAGCAGTATGGAAAACAAGTGATCGTTAACCTATTGGGAAGCAGAGGAGGAGAGGAGGTGCTCAACAGAGCTTTTAAGGTAAAAGCAATAATTTTCATTTTAACCGCTGATTTCCCTTGAGCCTCCATGTTCTTCTGTTTTCCTTCTGGCCCAGGAGATGATGAATAGTATTTCTAAAGAAATTATGTTAACTCTTCACCACATGTTACATACTGAGAATAGTGCTTCTTGGTTTCATGGCTTAGTTTCCAGCACTTCCTTTCTGCTTACTTCTTCGTACACTTGCATACATTCTTTTTAACCAAACTTAAAAAGAAATTACCTGAATACTCCTAAGGATAGTTTGCAAAAGTGAGTCATAGCCAGCTTTGACATTGCATGTAGCCACATCTGCAGTCAGGGGGCCCCTGGGATTGCCAGAGCTGCCTGGGGGACAGGCCCTGAGCCTCGATCACTGAGCACGGTGCCTTAGCATCACTAAGCTGTCTTGCTCTGATAGTAATGGGAAATAGCTATCTAGCACTGATTGTGTTGGGAATTGGCTGCCTGAGCACCAGATGACAGTTTGGTATATGGAGAGAGATTTTCCTGGCCCCTACGTGTCCCCAGGCACAACTAATACCTGAAAGCAAGGATGTCAGGCATTGTAGAACTAAAGCTGTGCAGCTTTCTAGTGTGGTATTCTTTTTAAAACTAGTGTGAACTTAAAGCCACAGATTGGCACTGAGTGGGATTTGCAGCAGTGCAATAGCTGCCTGAATCTGGCTGGGGGTTGATGGAAGTCTACCTCCTTAAGTGCCTGTTGCTTTAGCAAACTGACATAGATACTTCAGAGGTTATGTTCTTAAAACTAATGATAGGATAAGTACACACCTGTAGTGAGTGTAATGGATATATCATTAGTAAGGAATGGTACCAGCAGTTCTGAGCTGAAATGTTTACTATGTGAAACTAAGCAAAATTAAAATTGTGGTTAAATAACAGTGCCTGATTTCTTTCCCTCTCTGTTGCAATAGTGAATTTATAGGGAGTGTCAAGTTTTTTGTCAGTTTTTCTGTGTGACCGCTTCTTCCTTCTGCAAAAGAGCTGGGGAGGACTATCTACTTCCCCAGCAGAAAGTGATGAAGTAAAGGTCTCCCCTTGTACAGAATGTGGCCAAAGAAAGTGATTAATGACTAAAACTTGCAAGGCAGTGAGGAAGGCACAGGAGTGGAGTCTGGTCCTGGTTTCTGTTTTCAGCTTCTTACTGAATTTCTGCACGACACGGCTAAGCCTCTGTAATCTTTTGGTTTCCCTCTCTTTAAAATAGTTTTTCTAGTTTGTTTTGCAAACCCCACTGAAATTTAAAGGTGAAAGATAACCAATTCTGAAATGCTGAAATAACTTATGTGGATAAAAATACGACATTTCTTGATAATTTGATACTGATATTTTCTCAAACTCTCACATTCTTGAGGATCATGTTCTAGACAATATCATGCAACCAGACATTAAGTCAGAAACTGGGCATCTCTAGAATAAAGATCTTGCATTCGTTAATTTAATTTAAATAAATTTTGTTTTGTTTAAATTGCTAATTTTTTTGCCTATTTTAAAAAGAAATGAACTCTGAAAATACCCTGTGAACTCAAAGAACTTAGACTGACATCACTGAACACCAAAGTTTTGTATTCATTCAGAATGACTCCTTGGTAATTTCCTTACCTTTGTGTTTTAAGAAAGGGATGTTAGGAAAGAATATGATATTACTTTGATGATTTTAAAGGGCTTGAATTAAAAATAAAGTAATTCATAGGAGTGCGATTAGGGTTGCAAGCTTGTCTCCTGTCATTAGTTTCTCCATCTTTTTTTGCTTTTATTTCTTTCTCTTCTCTTCTCTCCACTCTTGCTTCAACCTTAGTAATTCTTATCAGCTTTGGTTCAAATTATTCTTGTAATTACTGCTGCTGGGCTCCCTTGATCAGAATGTCACGGTTGCCATTCATTTACCATTCATTATGCATTACCTGAATCAGACCAGACCAAAAATCAATACTGTTCCCAGGAAATGCTGTTCCTCCCATAAGCATTCCCTATAACAGATGTAATTATGTTTACAGTAAAAGTAGGGCTGTAGTGTAGAGTTGTGAATACTCTGACAATAATTTACGCTGCAGCAGTGGGTAAATGCCATCCTCAAGTGCATTACTAGTGCCAGCATCTGTCAGGGCAGATTGGGGTGTCAACAGTAACAGTCTGACAAAAAACATTTTACAGGTCTCTTTCCAAGCACTGCCTTTAAATTTCTTTCTGCAGGAAAGGCTTAATGCCTTTCTCAATACAATTATGCTGGTGTAACTGGTACATGTACACTTTTAATGTAATATCAGATTTGTTTTGTCCAGTGTGTGTCACAGTGTAAGTGGAGAAAAGCATCCATCTCTCGGGGTGAGAATGTGCAGGAGAGAAGAGAATAGACAAAGGCTTGCATAGTTTGAGTTAATGTAATGGTTCTCTCTGCCTTTCTTGTGGAGAACAGGATGTATTACTGTTGTATCTGTTGCAGACACCTTAATGAAATTTGTGGTGATTACGGAAATGCGTGCAAGGTCATTGAAATTGGAGATGAAATAGTGAGGCTATTTGTGCCTCTTCTTTCACTTCTGCAGTTTACCACAAACACTTTATAGTATGTTTCCTGGGGTGTAATTGCTTACTTACTTCCTCCCCCTGAGCCTGCCTAGAGCATTGCTAGTGCTGTCCATCCTCATACACAGAGGTAGCAGCAGCCCATTGCTGCAGGGCTGCCACCAACCAAGGCACAATTCTAATGTATACTTTGTAGTTACAGTTTGAGTTCCCCTGCAGGAAAATTGGGTTCTAACAGTCAGGTTTATTTCTGTGAAGAAAACAAACAGGGAACTTCAGTTGCTTTTTTCATGTCTGGCCTTTCAAAATTCCCTGCCAACTATGTGATTAACAGTCAAGGCTTATTAATGATAAAAGTGTGCTGGTATCAATCCTTATATGTGGCTTCAGCAGGATTTGTTTTCCTTCATTCTCTTATCTAAACAGAAACTGCTATGGGCCTCTTCCCATGCGGAAGACAGTCCCATGATAAACTTTGACTACCACCAATTTGCAAAAGGTGGGAAAACTGAGAAACTGGAAAATTTGCTGAGGCCTCAGCTGAAGTTGCACTGGGAAGACTTTGGAATCTTCACAAAGGGCGAGCATATAAGTCCATGGTGAGTGTCTCTGCCCCTCTGTCCCAGTGTTGCCAGGCACTGCTTGTCCTGGCCTTCCCAGGTTTCTTGCTGTGTTTGGACCATGACCGTAAATTGACCATCTTGAAATAAAATTTTGAGACAAAGTGTAGTCTTGGTGCTAAATCGATGATTTGACTTAATTCCATCTCCATGCTTTCAAATCTGCAAATTTACTAGTGCATGGATTTGCCAATACAGTGTTGCAGATGTAGTCAAGTAATTAGATGTGTTAATGGAATATATTGTGCACAGTGTGCTTGCACTGTCAAAACGTGGGTGGGTATATTCAGGCTGAACATTTGATGATCTTGTTCAATCAACTCATGATTAGATGTTATTTTAAAATATACCATTTTCTCCTCCCTCTTCTTGTGTTTGGTTACCAAAGTCTGCAGACAGGTACTTTTCGAATGAATTGTTTGGACTGCTTGGATCGTTCTAATAGTGTACAGTCCTTCGTTGCACAGGAGGTGAGTTTGTCAGAGGACCTTCCCTGGGATACCTGTAGTACATACATTGGCTGTTCCATGGGAAAGACAGGAAAGAGGCTGTAAGTCTCAGTTACGCAGGTCAGTCTTGCTAGCTCTATGATACAGAATGGTGCTGGCTGGAATACTGAGGATAAAAAGCAAAAACACAATTAAAAACAATGTTGGTTTCTTTTTTGTGTTTTTTTTCTCCTTCTGCACCTAATCCAGATACTGTTTGCTCAATTAGAGAGCCTTCGTTTGAACTCTAAACCTATAATTGAGCGCTTTGTGGAATCCTACAAGGAGATGTGGACTCTCAATGGTCAAAATTTGAGCAGAGTATTCAGTGGCAGTCGTGCCCTTGAGGGGAAGAACAAGGTAAAGAAAAATGGCAAAACTCTTTATTTACAAGTAAAGAAAGATGTCCTGTTTATGCTTCAGTGTTACTTGCATTCATAATTCCTGTCTGCTGTAGGTTGGGAAGCTCAAGGACGGTGCCCGCTCTGTGTCTCGTACCATCCAGTCAAATTTCTTTGACGATACAGTAAAGCAGGAAGCCATCGAGTTGCTGCTCATGGGTGACTTCTACCGTGAGGAATATGCAGACAAAGGCAAGATGCTCATGGACCAGACTGCACTGCTGGGTAAAGCCAGTCTAAACCCTTCCCTTTGCTATTGCATCTGCTTTTAGCTGTCAGATATAAGCAATTGTACCCTTTTGAAAAAAAATCAATCAATAAGCTGCTTTTGCACAGATCTGTTGTTTAAAGCACGACTTTCAAGTGACCATAGCACAACTCTTGTGCTTATTTCTCATATTTTGTTTTGAACTTTTGAGTATGTTTTTCTGCTCTTTGATAGTGATGTTCTCTGACAGTTTAGAGTTGGAACAGAGGGAAGGATTTTAGGGCTACATTCCCAATCTGTCCTGAGTTTGTCTTGAGGAAGTCTCTTGACCTCTCCTTAGTTGTGTCCTTGCTGTTTGCACATGCTTTTAGCCATTTGGATCTTTAAAGGCACATCTCGGTTATTTTAATTCATTTCCTGCTTTATTCCAGGCCCCTAATAGTCCACAGCATAGATGCATTTGTTTGCACCCATCTAGAATAAACTTAGCTCTCTCTGAGAAGATATTTACATGCAAAATATAGGATAATTTCACCCACAACAAGTATTGGGTGGTCAGTTTACTCCAGAGAACCATTCAGCACCACTTCAGTCTTGGGCTTGTTCCCTGATGTTGACCACAAGGAAAATACAGATTACTTCTGTACGCCTGACTGCAAGTCGGGTAGTTAAAGATTAACTCTGCTTCATTTGCTTAGACAGTAAAAGCACACTGCTAGTTTTCTATACTCAGCAAAATAAGTGAATATAGCAAGGGTTTTTTTTGAGGAGTTCTTACCAAGTTAGAGAGCCATGGCAGTGCTAGATGTGTATTGATGTGAGGCTGTGCTGCTCTCCATCTTTCCTTCCACATTCTAGACTTTTAAGGGCTTCAGTTTAAGTTGTAACTTCTGACATGCTTGACTGCTTGTCTTGGTTTCAGGAATAGAGTTCATTGGCTTCCTAGTGTGTGGTATAATGTTTTGTTTTGGATTTTATATGAGATTAATGAATGAACGAGTGCTTGTGTGTTGTACTTGGTTGCCAGCTAGGTTTAAACCACAGCAGGCTGGTAACACACTGAGGGTTTTAATTGTTGCTATATAGTACTAAGTCAAGGGCTTTCCACTTCTCATGCTCTCCCATTCAGAAGGCTGGAGGGCTACAAGAAACTGGCAGGAGAAGCAGCCAGGACAGTTGACTCCAAATGGCCAGAGGAATATTCCATACTCAGTGATGCCATGCTTGGTATATAAATTGGGAGGGGGGAAAGCTGACTGAGGGCTGCTGCTTTGGAACTGGCTGAGCACTGTGCCACACTTATTTCGTATATTCTAATTCTATTTTTTTTCCTTTTCTGTCCCATTAAACTATCTCAATCCATGAGTTTTCTCACTTTTACTGTTGCGATTCTCTCCCGCATTTTGCTGTGGGAGCAGGGAATGAGTGAGTGCCTGGGATAAGCACTAGTAAGCACTGGTTGCCCAGTGGGCTTAAAATGACAGTGCTGTAGGCTAAACTGAAAAGATTACGGGAGATAAAAGAATTTTTTGCTTATTACTTGAAGTACAGAAAAATGTAAGCTGAAAGTGAGTGACCAGCCATTCCCAAGCTTTCAAAGGGTGCCTGGTTTCTGGAAGAGAAATAGCTGACATCAACCGCAGTTACCTTGTAGCTACTGCCATTGCCATAGGAGTTATTCTCTACCGTTTCTATTGTTGCTGCTAGGGTAATGTTATTATTTCAAAGTGATGTGCTGCTGCAGTATGGGTGGTTTCTGTCCTTTTGCAGCACATTCTTCTTTTAAACACAATCTTTCTCTCTCTCCTCTTCTGTCAGTAACTCCAAGTATTTTGAAGGCCATGTCAGAGCGTCAGTTTGAATTCACAAGCTCCAAGCGTGTTCGTGTTGCCACAGGGACCTGGAATGTGAATGGGGGAAAACAGTTTCGAAGCAACATCCTTGGTACCAGTGAGCTGACAGACTGGCTGCTGGATTCTCCCAAGCTCTCAGGAGTTTCAGAATTTCAAGGTAAGACTTCACAGTCAAAATGTGCAAGCAGTATTTGCTGGCATCTCTGGAGACAGTGAGTCAGGACACAAGATTTGACCAGCCTTTCAAAGGCAGTACATTTTGGAGGGCATTTTCTGTCAGTTCTTAGGGGTGTATTCAGCTTCTCCATGCTTTTGCTGCTGCCCTGCAGAAGTGGAATGGTGTGTGAAGAGCTCCTGACAGTCAGAGTTCTTTGAACACTTTGAAACAGTCCACAGGACTTCAGCAGGTCAGAATTCAGAGCTCTCTTTCATGCCATCATGGGATGTATCTGCCTATTCTGCACCTTGTATGTCATTTTCTTCTTCCATATCTCTGTTCTTTGTTCTTTATCGTGAGCGGGAGCTACGTGCTTAGGTGCCATCAAGAGCATCTCCTTGGTGTCTCATCTGGAACTAAACATATCTATACAATCTGGACTATGAACTTGTCTGGAAATGTTATTATCAAAGCCTTCAGACAAAAAGATTTACTTTGTTGAAGGTGATATTTCTTTCTTTAGCAGAATAGAAAGCTCTTATGCTTGTAGCTTGATGAAATTGGCTGCTGAATTTCTTGTTTATGGAACAAGGTCGGGTATTGTAATTGATTTACAGATTTTTTTATTAAGGTAAACAGAAAGGGAACATTCTGTCATTTGAAAATTGAGTGGTTGCAAAACCCATGCTTCTGTTGTTACAGTGGAACATTCAGTTTCCTGCAGGCATCACAGGCATGTACGTAACCTTGTAGCTCAGGAATACATTCCTCAAATCCGTGGCTTATACAAGTTGTCTCATTTGAACCCTTAGTTCCTGAGTGGTATGTGATTAGGTGCAGACCACTGTATTCTGAGCAGCCTAGGTAAGTGATTTGTCCAGTCTAGTCTGTTTCAGAAACACTTCAGATGTGTTAGCACATGACTGTGCCCATAATACTAAAATTTGTTGAGAGCCTGTCATGTGTTAGCCTTGCCAGACCGTCCCCTGAGAGAGCCAGAGGAGCAGGGCTACATGGACATGGCAGGGCAGCTGTGACATGGTAGGTCTGAGCAGCTTCTGGAAGAGAGCTGAGTTATGTGAATGGGCAGGGCTGGGGTGTGACCATACAAATGTCTGGATCCATGTTAATGTCAGTGCAGTGCCTACACAAATGGGCAAGTGTTCAAAGACAGATGTCCAAAATTATTAATGGGAAATACGTGTGACAGTGCCTGTCTGTTTAAGCTAGTAAAGGAGGCTAGCTGTCATGCTAGTTTCACCCTTGCGTCTGCACAGAGTTGCTGCATATTTCACTTTTTGTTGGTGATTTCTGAGTCAGATCTGATTTAAGTTCTTATGTTTGTCTATATTTAGATCTTCATGTTGAATTAAGTTACTGTCACTGTGGTCATATGACACTTTAAAAAAAATAAAAACTGTTTAGGCAATGGACAGACCTAATGGCTCAACAGATTGGCTTGACATTATTTCATGACAGCATCTGATCTTCGGTGTTTCCTCAGAGTAATATCTACAGAGCCAGGGAAAGCAGGGGTGGGGTTAACTGTCCTCTAGGGTGATCTAACCTTAAATACAGGTGATCTAAGAGGGACTTGGAAGAAAGAAGGCAAGAAGAAACTTCAAAAGCATCCTTAAACTAGATAAATTTACTAAAGGCATTGAGATGGAGGTGACATAGTGGTATGTGGACAGTTAAGTTCAGTTACATAGGAATCTGTGTCAGAAAGGAAGAGCATGTTGGGTAAAATGACAAGCGGGTAAGAGATGGTGAGTAGTGAGATGTTGTGGCTTTAGTGATGAGTGGGGTGGGGGAGACAGAGCTTAACACTGCTACAATATAATGTTCTGTTCTGAACTGCTTCCTGCAAGAGAGATGAAGACCAACTAGTGGGAGAAAAGCAGGAAAAAAATTTCAGAGGAACTGCAGGGGATGTTTTATGAGATTAGATTAAAGGAGCTATGAATATGTATAGCTTGGCAGGGGTTACACAAGATAGAGCTACAGGAAGGATCTCTGACAGAAATTAGAATACAAATCATTAGAAGAAACAACAAAATAGTAATTCTGGTATGACTTTTCCTTCCTGCCAACAGATGATGATAACTGCCCTCCTGACATATTTGCAGTGGGATTTGAAGAGATGGTTGAGTTAAGTGCAGGGAATATTGTAAATGCCAGGTATGTAAAAAAAAAACCACCAAACAAACAAAACCAACAACAAAAACCCCTAATCAACCAACCTAAAAAAACTAACCAACCAAAAGAAACCCCACAACTCTAAACAAACCAAACCAACCAACCAACCAAAACTCCAACAAAAAGAACATAATCTTCCCCAAAGGAACTGGCCACGTTCATTTTTATGGTCACTTATATTGAATACTCTGTTCCAAGTCTGTTGCTTGCAGCCATAGCTGGAAATATGTTTCCCATTAACAAATGTCACTGGGATGATGTTGAAAGTGCTCTTTCTTTGTGAACTTCTGTACAGTAGAATACACAGTTTGCTAAGTCTCTTAAGTCTTTATGTTGGCAGAGAAGAATTCTGATGGTTGAGATTGATTTAACGCTTGTCCTTAAAGCCCTGTCTGATGTTGGAAAAATGTGTTCGATGACTACAAACCTAATTGCCATTCCTGTGGGAATTGTAAAATTGTATAAAAGTGTCTCTGTGGCTAATTGTATTTGTGAAAATTATGGCTAGAGAAGAAGGTAAGTGCAAAGCCTAAGGCTGGCATATCAGCATGTGCAGTAGGCCATTGTGTTTACTGGTCCTTGTGAATCTGAATGGAGGTAGAACCCTGAAGATCATGTTTCCAATGCTGATTCATCAGGCTGGCCACTTAGTTGTCTGTTTTGAAAATGACAAGTTACAGTAGTGCTTAGTGTGGCTGCTGGGTTGGTGGTATATCTGCATGGATATGTTGACTTTGGAGAAAAGAAAAAGCTAGATCCACTGAAGTGAAGGTATATGCCGCTGTTCACAAACCTTAGCTAAAAACAGCCAACAGCTGTGAGCAGCCAGTCACCTTCCAGTCAGAAAATCCCGAGAAGATCTCTCCACTGTGAGCATAGGAAATCTTACAAGTCATGAGATTGATTTGGAAATCTGTTTTTATGGTTATGATTGCTGTAATCAGCTTCCAGTTATCCCCAGTGAATGGGTGTATCCAATGTCATGTGAGGGTGGATGTTTCTAAGCATAGTAGACAAAATCCCTCACACATCCAGAAGCAGGATAACTGTATTTGTGTGCTGTGCCTGGGCTCACTGACCCTGCTAATTCTAGGCTGGCTTACAAGGAGGTATTATCTGTCTCTGCCATGCATTCTACAGTACTTCAAGTTCTACAGCCTAATGGGATGTCTGTAAACCTCAGCACAGTTAATCTGTTCATTTTATTGACTATATGTGGCTTGTTTTGATTCCATTAAATGATTTTGTCTTTGTTCCAGTACAACGAATAGAAAAATGTGGGGAGAGCAGCTTCAGAAAGCTATTTCCAGGACTCATCGCTACATTCAGCTGACATCAGCACAACTTGTTGGTGTTTGTCTTTTCATCTTTGTACGACCATATCATGTCCCCTTCATCAGGTAAAAAAAAAGTGTCAAACCAAATAAAACAAACCCCCAAAAAACCAAAACAACAAAAAAACCCACAAAAAAACCCCAGCAAACCAAACCAAAAACAAAAAACCATCCCAAAATAAAACTAACCCAACAACAACAACAAACTCCAAACCAACCAAACAAATAAACCCCACAAAACCCAACCTGTGTCTTCAGTAACATCTGGTGTTGGAATGTGGCCAGAGAACATGGAGGGGGATTGCTCATCTTGGTGGGAGTCAGGCAAACCTGGGTTTTGGTCTCTGCTCAGCATGGAGAAGAGGCGTGCTTCCAGACAGCAATAGGCTGTAGTCCATCTCCCTGGGTAGCACAAAGGTCAGGCAGCCTCAGTGTCGTCCTCCAGTTAGCAGAAAAGCCAGGCATGCTCCAGGTGGGCAGTCAGGGTAGAGCACCTTGTTTGGGTGCTATCTTCCTGGGAAAGGAAAGACCTGGGCTAGTAAGTCCAAGAGTGTTTGATGCACTGAATGAAGGCAAGTGTCTGCCTCTGCCTGAAGGACAGGTTTTACTTCTAGCCCTGTCCATACTGTTTCCTTATGGAAACAGGGGTAGTTCTAGACCTGAAAAGAATGGGGGAAAGAGACCTAATTTTGGCCCTTGACATTTTATAGAATTGAGAGGTAAGAGAACCTATGAAGTGTTTGTCTTTCCCAGATGTCGTGAGAACCAGAACTTTGTGCCCATTCAGGAGGGTGCAGAGCTGTGTATCTGTCCTGTGCTTACTAGCTCAGCTATCCCTGGAGAGTGACCAGACTTCTCCTAGAAGATTACCAACCCATGGAGATACTTGCATTAAAATGCCTTTGCTGTGGGCAAGAATTATGCAGGCTAAGTGTAAAAGAATTATGCAGGCTAAATGTAAATGGTTAGGAAGGGAATAATTAGCCAAAATTACCTTTGGGCATCTGTCTGTCCTTAAAGCCCCGAGATCCAAACATTCCTCTCTACCCTATATTAGGGCACTGATTGGCCACTGCATTTTGTGATTAAAATATCAAAAGCTGCCTCTTTCTTCCCTGTGATCTCATATCTACTGAAAACCTCAGAACAGAGCTTGTGCAACACCAAGTGCTGTAGGCCAGACAGAGCAATACAATCCAGATAACTCTGATGGTCTTGCATTGCTGCTTTCCAGTAATCTTTCTTCAAAATTATTTTAAAGAATTACTTTTTTTGCTGCTATGAAGCAGTCCAGAGGAGAAGTGTTTCTCTCAGTGTGTGACTTTTCACCTGGCTAACAAAAAATTTGAGTAATCTAGTAGGAAATTTATGGTTTAAATGGAAATCAGAAGCAGATCAGCACAGTGATTCTGTTGCAGCTGTCTAACTGCCAGAAACTGGATGTAGCCCTTTGAAACTCAAGAGGAAAAGGGAAGGCTTTGATTTTAGGTACCAAGTTCCATCATTTAAAGCAAATGTGCTGCTATGTGAGCATAATCAAACCTAACCTGTATGTGTCCATGTTTTTCCCATGTCTAGAAAAGGAAAGGAAAAACGATCAGAAGTGCAAAAAAATGCTTCTGTGCTTACAGAGGTTGAAGAGATTTCGAGAGAAGATAGAGAATAGAGAAATAATGAGACAGTAGCTGGTTTATACATCAGTGAAAGGATTGATGAAATACAAGCAGTTGAATTTACAGTGGGTTGTCTCAGCATAACCTTTGCCATGAATGAAGATGAGTTGAATACCCGTCAGGAGATGGGTAGGCAGGCAGCAGGAAGGGAGAGCTTTAGAGTGGAAAGACTGAACACCTGCTTCTATCCAGTGCTTAAAACCCATTGTTTCATAGAAAACTTTCATGTTCCTCCTTTGCCTCCCTGAGGGTGTCTTCTGGAGGTGTCCTGCTGCCAGGAAAAGACAGGAAATTAAAGAGAGAAAAAAAAGGTACAAAAGATGGGGGAGGAAGAGAGAAGAAAATGAAAGGGGTGGGGAAAGGAGATCTGTAACATCTTGCATCATTTAGATGATGAATTTCTGAGAATAACTGAAATAAGATTTAGCAGTTTTCTGCATGTCCCTTCTTAAAATGAGCAATGTTCTAGTCAGATCTGTTCGATGTATTCTCTGGAAAGTAAAATTTTTGCACGGGGAAAGACATGTGTGGTGCTGGGGTTGGCTACAGCAATGATCTCATCATTTACTTATCTGCTCAGACAGCCATGCTTTGTTCTTGGAGTAGCCTGCCTATTTGGGACAAATTACCCTGAGAGCAGGTGGTCTGCTTTATCAAGTTATCTTTCTGTAGTGAAGTGTGTGCTAATCATCACATTGAAATACTAAGTAATTAGCAACATGGAGACCTTAAGTAATTTGTCATCAGTACAGAACTCATTTGAGAAGCTACATATAAATAGTTGTATCCAATAATCTCTGATTTTATCACATCTAATTTAATGGATTATGGGTTATGATCTGTTGCTCTTTAATTAAATGGAAAATCCATCATGAACTGTGAAGTTGGGTTTCAACACATATGAACAGTAAATTGTTAACTGTCTGAAAAGCAGATTCCCATATGTTCAAAAGTAAAAGGAAGCATAGTAGTAAATTTAGTTATTGTCAATATTTTAAGGATCGTGGTAGAGGTAAACTTGAAAAGTATATTCTATAGAAATTCCCAGTATTTCAGAAATAAGGTCTTGCTGGTCTGTTTGGAAGGGACAAGAAACGAAGAACAATATTTTCAAATAATTCAATTTCTGTAGTATTGTATTATACTTAATTTGAAACATAAGTACATGAACATCAAGAAAGTAAAAGATGTGTCTAAAAGCGCCAAGCTTTCTAGAGGGGAGAAGACTTGGCATTGTAAACTGACTTTTCCCTTTATGTTGCAGTCAAAGTTAATTGAATGTTTGTCCCTGAAGCCCTTTACTCTCTTCTCTTTCTATTTTTTTTTAATACAGGGATGTAGCAATAGACACCGTGAAGACAGGAATGGGAGGAAAAGCTGGGAATAAAGGGGCAGTGAGCATTCGTTTTCAGTTCTATAGTACCAGTTTCTGCTTTATATGCAGTCACTTGACTGCTGGGCAGACTCAGGTGAAAGAGAGGAATGAAGATTATAAAGAAATCACACAGAAACTCAGCTTCCCAATGGTAAGTGTAGATGTATGTGTGCTAAAAACATTGGAGATAAAGGTGGTATCTTTACATCATGAAAGCTGGTCTCAGGCTGCCTTTGATGACAGGTCATCAAAGAAGGCGTCTCGGTACCGTGAAAGAAAATGTTAGCAAAGAAATAAATAAATAGGGAAGCATGTTTCACAGAAGACTGGATGCCACCCAATATAGAACTTGCTTTACAGAAATACTAATCCTTTCAAAAAACAGTTGCTCCAGTGCTTGGAAAGTCCTTGGCTTTGTGCAGTTAAGCTCTAGATGACTGATGTTAGAACTGGAGAGTGTGATATTGATAGCTCTTGCTGGCTCTAGTTAGTGAGAATTCCTGAAAGACCATCCATGCCATTCAGTGCAGCAGTGCCTTGGCTGCTTCTGGTTGGGGATGATAGATCAGTTCTTGGGCACTGACATGGTACCCTCTGTTCCCTTCGTTTTGTCCTCGTGAATGTGTCACTCTCAAGGAACTGCTGGCTTCTCTCAGAGCACGGCAAGTAGGCACCACTGGTCTGCATGAGTAACTTTTCCCATAAATTGTGTAAAATCAGTCACCCTAGTGTTTTAATTCTAACTTGTCTCCTCAGGCCAGTAGATAATCCATGGGATTTGGGAGCAGGGCTCCTTTGCTTCCCTTAATGTTGATTGCTTTAATTTCCACAACACCTTCTTTCTTGGGCCTCTCTGGAAAGGCCCTAAGCCAGGATGGAATTGGACCAGTTTGTGTATTCTGGTTAGTCAGCAAAAAATGGCATTTGGGTTGCAAAGCATAAAATTTTACCTTCCTGTTGTTTGTAAGGTTTAGAGGCTTGGCACGTGCAGCATATCAATCAGTTGGTTTATGTAGGAGCTAATACTGACAGACTGGACGTCCTGCAAAGAAGATCTGTTCCACATGGCCATAAAGTTGTGCTTATGGTAGTTTTTTCCTTCTAATACCTCGTTAACTATTTGATGTCCTTTACACATAAAACAGCTAAAGGCACCTTGTGTGTATAATGCATATAAAGAGTGCCCTCTAGTGCTGTGACAGCCACAGTCTGGAACATTTCCCTTATGAATCTCTGGGGTTTAGAGGCTTACAGCTGAACTGGGAAGGGAAAAAAAAAAAAGACTGGGTAGAGGATAGGATGCTAAATTTAGAACTGGAGTGAATTTTCATTGACGTTTGATTTCAATACCTTTACAAAACTGTGACGTGCACGTAAGATCAAATTTGGAGCTTGCTCTTACTCAGGACCTTGTTGCTAAATTTGCCTTGGTACCAGAAGCACATTTTGTGTTATATTTAGAATATGCAAATATATGCATGTGAAATCTGTTAGGGAAACAAACATATATTTTGAATATTCATGACAGACAAATTGTGAATATAAAGCTAGGATCCAGCTTAGACATGCCTTCAGGAAAGAGGGGTCAGAGTCTGACCTTCTTGTTTACAAAATTCAGCTCAGTGGGGTGCCAAAGCCAGTGAAGGAACCATTCTATTTTAGCATAGAATTAATTTTGACAAATAAATTGTGACGAGTATTTAGTAATTTAGTGACAGTATTTAGTAATTCAGAGAGACTGAGTGCTACATTTCAATGCATTTTAAAGGTGTTTTAATGAATGTGATCTAACATTAACAGTATTCTGTACCTCAAAACTAGGGGCAGAACATGTTCTCCCACGACTATGTTTTCTGGTGTGGTGATTTTAACTATCGCATTAATCTAACGTATGAAGAAGTCTTTTATTTTCTCAAACGTCAAGATTGGAAGACACTTTTGGAATTTGATCAACTACAGCAGCAAAAATCCAGTGGAAAAGTAAGGCAGTGTGTTTCATTTTCTTGAATAACTGCATGTTGGCTGGGTCTTTCTTGTTCCTTGAGAGAGCGAAGAAGTTGTGTTTTCAGACCCTTGTTTGTCGCACTTGAATGAAGCAATTGGTTTAAAAATCAGAACATTGTTTGCGAGGAAGTTGATACGTCACAGTGGCACCTTCCTCATCTGTAACTTAAAGAGGTATTCTTTATTTAATTAGATTTTTAAAGACTTCCATGAAGGGACTATTAATTTTGGACCAACATATAAATACGACGTTGGCTCGGAGGCTTATGACACAAGTGATAAGTGCAGAACCCCAGCGTGGACTGACAGGGTGCTTTGGTGGAGAAAGAAACTGCCCTTTGAAAAAACAGGTGCGTAGGATCCTTCTTTGTCTGAAAGTTGTTTTAGAATTCATCTAGAACCCACTTAAGGGGATTTAATCTAGTGAATGGTGCTTTACTCAAGCAGATGTTCTTTCAGCTTCACTGGATTAAGTGTCAGAGATAGAGAAGGCCCTTTCTTCTTACGTGTGTGTCAACAAAGGCTTCGTGCTACAGATTGAAAAGGTGCTGGGAGCTCACTGAGGAGCTGAAAACACCCAGCTGTAGTAATACAGAAATAATTCTGTTGTTTTTCAACAGAATCATTAGTCCACATAAAGGGCCTGTGTTGTAATGGCTAGATTGTTAAAACTGCTGTTCTCAGTAGATGTAGAAACAGTTTTCTGTAATTTCTTCTGTATTGGTAATTCTTAGGAATATTTCTGCTAGTTTATAGAATTGGGGGAGGTTTCATTAATTAGTGCTTATAAAATACTTTGAACTCATGAATGGCCAACACAACAGAAATGCCATTTTCACTTGTTATTCAAAAATTACAGGTAAGAAATAAAAATTATTTCTTTGCATATCCAGAGACAGTTTTCATAATCATTCTCTCAGTCTGCAGGAACATCTATCCCCCAGTGTTTCTAAAATTTGAATAAATTCATATTAAAATCGTAATTGCTGGAGAATTAATTTGGTCTGTGCCTGCAGATGTGGATTTTCACATGCCTGGAAATCTCTGCTTGGAATCTAAGTCATACCATGACTATGTTAAGTGTAAAAACTACAAAGCAAAACTAGGGCGATGAGAGAGTACATGTCATCATGATATAGTTATTCACTCTTATCTAAGGACTGAAAAACAAAGTAAAACGAGGAACTTAAACCATTGATAGAGATGCAGTCCAGGAAAGAAAAGCTGTATGAGACATAACAAGGAAGTTAAAACAGCCCTCTTGTGCTGTTTTCATTTTAGGAGAAAGAACACCCTTCAGCATTTCTAATGCATATTCCTCATTTTGCATGGCAAAACTTGCCCCTGGGGAACTTCAGCAGCTGGAGTACATACAGCACATAGGACCTAACTAGCTGGTCTGCAAGAGTCAAGGCAGGTCCCTTTCTTTAGGGTTTGTAGGCCTCCCACAGCTGGCTCACATGGGTCCATAACTGACTGGTACATTCCCAGCCATGCAAAGCTTTCTTAGTTTGCTGCCAAAGTTCCTCTCCTTCACTACTGCTGGCAAGGCTCTTCTGCCTCTCAGCTCTTATTGTGTTGCTTCTTATTGCTGTTACAGGCTAAATGACTGCTCGCTTTACGAGAAGAAAGTGTAGCCTAGCTCCAGTGAGAGTGGTTAGGAAGAAATGCCATATTCCATATTAACTCATTTTCAGCTCCACAGAAAAGAGAGACAGAGTTATCCATTTATTCGAACAATATCGAACTAAAAACTTCCTTGTTACTAACAACAATAGAGTACCTGACTCTAGCATAATGTCTGGAGCACTTTCTGTCACCTTAATGGGTTGCAATGGAATTATTTGGAGGTTGGATTTGCATGGGTTTGGTTTCTCCTATGTCTTGTGTATTATTTCTCCAATCCCTGTCTAATATTCAGGTTTACAAAATAATTCCCAAGTACAGTGTCTTGGAGGCAAAATACTCATATGGATCCTATCAACCCATATTGTACAGATAATTAATTGGGTAACATTCAGGTCAACAATTTTGCAGGTGTCTTACTCTACTGATCAGCTGTCTCGGTTGCACTCCCAGTCCTTTCTCACTTTTTTCTCTCTAGTCCCTAATTTGTAAATCTTGTAGGATAGAAGCTCTTCTTTGAATGATATATATATACACAAGAACAAAAAAAACCCCACCTCCCACTACTAGGGTCTGTAGAGAGCTTCCTAATAAAATAGTGTTTCATTGTTAGTAAAACTAGATTTGAGTGAGTTTTAAATCATGTTTTGTGCTGCATAGCTGGAGAGATCAATCTTCTGGACAGTGATCTGAGTGCTGATACTAAAGTCAGGCACACTTGGACCCCTGGAGCCTTGATGTACTATGGGAGAGCAGAGCTGCAAGCATCTGACCACAGGTAACTAAACAATCAGAGAGAGGTTAAAATGTGCCAGGTTAAAATGTGTCATGCTGAATTACACCTTCAGAGTGAGGGACCAAGTCTGATTAAAACAGGAATTACACCCTTATTCCATGTTCTGTATCTGCTTGTTGAGTTTTTTCTTCTCGTGATGAGTTTTATACCAGAGTGGCAAGTATCTACAGTCATGTATTTACTTTTCCTGCACAGTGATTGCAGCAAGGGTTGGATAAGTTGCAGCAAGAGGTATAGAAAACAGAGCTTTCTGTTGCTTGGTTTTGGAAAAGCTCTGATACCTAAGGAAACTGCTCTGGTGGATTTCCACTCAGCTTGCTGTGGGAGAGGAGGAGGTTGGGACTGTGTGGCCTGGAGAGGTGTAAGCCAGGCCACACAGAGACAAGTTTGGCCTCTTAACAGGACTCAAGTGTGGAGCTTCTGTGCCTCCTTTAAAAATGGAAATAGGAGAAGGTAGAAAAATCAAAGGTCAGTGCTTCTGGTTGGTCTATATCATTAACTTCTCTTTAGGGATATGAATGACCTATCTTTGATAAACTTGTTCTCTGCTTCACATATGAGAAACGAATTCTCTAATAAATACACTTTGAAAGGTTCCTTACATTCAGAATATTTGTCTCACCCCTTGCACACTTTGTGGAAGTGCTACAATATTGCTCCTCCTAGCAGTGCTCAGTGACCCCCAGTAGCTGTCTATGTGCTTCTGGTGGTGCTCTTGCATGCCAGGACTCTTCTGTATTCCTCTAGCAATGGAAGAACATGCCTCTTGCAATCCATTTCTCTGTGTCAAGGCTCTGACATTGCTGTGTTCTGCAAAGCACAGCAGAGCTGCTGCTCTCATTATATAGGACCCTGAGGATGTGGTCTGTGAAACATGACTGTTATACATGGCTTTCTACTTCAGCAAACTTGGCTCCAAAAGCTGCTTTTTAATTACAGTCAGCAGGTTTGCTTTCCCAAGGTTTGTGCTGGGAAAAGGGCATAGCTGTATCTTTGTGACATATGGAAATGCATTATGATTCACAATGCTTATGGAAGTAGTTAATGCTTCCTATACATTTTTCCACTTTGTTATCCCTTTCTAGCCCTGCTGTTGTTCCTTTCATATGTTCGGGTAATGTGTATTCAAGAGCCAGGACTATTGCAGGTAGAAGACAGGAATTCTGACACAGTTTTAAGAACAGCCATCCCAGTCACTGCTCTGTGTGCGTGTGCAGGTGAAAATCTGAGAGTGTGGATTGCACCCACTGAGATGAGACGACTTCTACTCTTTCAGACAGCTCTCTCAGTTTTATTCAGATCTAACACACAGAGAAGTAATTTGTAAGAAGTGGCTCAAGAAGCAAGTTTGCAGTGTTGGCTGCTTATAGTGTAATGGATTGGCACATATTTGCTACATGAGAACATTATACGTCTAGAATACCTTGTCCTTAGTTTTTGGAAGAAGATATGTGGCTTTGTCAAACAGAAAATAATATATTTCCATCCTGATTTATAGATGTTTGGGGCCACAGCTGTTTGATAATGAGTGAAGTGTCCTGATATTTTTGGTCTGTAGATTTGCCATAAGTGCTGCATATAATTGTTATTTCAATTCACTTATGGTGTGTCTTCACTGCTACATTCAGCTAATGCAGGACTGGGAAATATAATTAATAGTGCTCAAGGCATGATGTTGACCACTGCAGAAAAAATGAAGTTTATCTGTCCTCCTTCTTTATATAGATTTTAATTTTATATAAACAGCTCTTATTTTTAAGTAAGTATTTTCTCTTTGTTTTGTGTAGGCCAGTGTTAGCTATTGTAGAAGTGGAAGTTCAGGAAGTTAATGAAGCTGCCCGTGACAGTGTTTTCCGAGAAGTGTCATCTTTCCAGGGACCACTGGATGCCACAGTAGTGGTAAATCTGCTATCACCAACACCTGAAGAGAAAAATGAATTTCCTGAAGACTTGCGTACGGAGCTTATGCAGATGTTTGAGGATTATGGCACTGTTGTTCTGGTCAGGTGAGTTTGAGATCTGAAATGGCATGGCATCTATTAAAGACCACAGACTAAAAGATCCCTTTTGCCCTGACAGAGTTAACTTTCTATTGGAAGGACGTATGTAGAATTCCTTTACTGCACTTTCAATTCTTCATTAGAAATTGAGTGCAAGTGTTTTGAATATCTTACACTTCTCAACAACCTTTTAAAGAAATAATCCAACAGCTCTCTTGTCTGAGTGGAAGAGAATTTTATTCAGTACAACACCATAAATCAGAGACTTTGATGTACATCATCATCTTTAGATTTGGGCCTCACTTCCAAGTATTGCTGCTTCTGGTGGATCCTTGGGCCCTGCTTCACCTCCCCTGGAGGAGTCTGCTCTCTTCCACCACTCTTTCACACTTGGCAGGAATTCCTGGCTGGCTCTCCTTCCTGTTGGGGGTCATTTTGCTTGTTTGTTAACAGTACAGCTTCTCACAGAGCTGTCACCTACTGGGCTTGAGAGGGAGAGTGTGATACCTTCTGGCAGAGCAGCTTAATTTCACTCTGATTGATTCTCTACAGGGCTCCAGCACAGCTGTGAGACTTCTGTTTTGAGAAATACAGGCAAAAGACCTAACAGTTGACCTCTGGGAAACACTGCCAAAAACTTTTTCATGTTTATGTCATTCATTTATTATTGGAGAAAGCTGATGACCTGTTGTGGTGTAGTTTTATGAAGTATCAATATAAGCAGAGGGTTCAAAAGCAGCTGTGCAGGAATAGCAGCACCACCTTGCTTGTGAAGAAAAGGAGCAAGAAAAGAACGTGTTTTGGTGGATAGTTTTTGGTTTATTTTGTTTTTAATTTCTTTAGATCTTGCTGGAATACTACTCCTTGGGAACATCACATGTCCTCTGAGGTGAAGGATATGCAGAACCACAGAAATTAGTCCAGAGGGAGTGTAGATATTGGACTGGGTATCCTGTCAACAGCTACTGAGATGTTTGTCCTGCTGTTCCAGGGGTGATCCAGAAAAGGGCAGGGTGCTGGGGTCACACAGGGGAGGATTGGAGAGAAGAGGAGCCCAGCAGGCATTCATAGATCATCTGCTCCTTCTCAAAAAATAGAATTGTGAAGGAAAATACAGCTAAAACCAAATGCATAGTACTGCATATGTATCCTGCATATAGATCTATATGGTGGTTTTCTGTCATGCTAGCCTTCAAAGGGTTTTATTCAATGGTGAAATAAAATGGTTTTTCTCCTCTGCCTTTTTTCACTAGGATCTGTGGAGGTCAAATGCTGGTGACATTTGCAGACAGCAAATCAGCTCTTCGTGTTATGGATATAGATGGTGCCAAAGTAAGACTTTCTCAAACCTATAATAATAATAATTTCATAACAAATTTCTCAAAAGTGGTTGCTTAGAATGAGGTACTTGAGTTTCTACCTAAATCAAGTAGCATTATTTCAAAGAAAGTGAGTGCTCATGAAGTCCTTAACTTTCACATCTGCTGAGGCTATTAATGCAGTATTTTAGGTATTTTAGTTTCAGGATGGCATGAGGTGACTTTTCATGGATCCCAAGCAGTGTTTAGGATCTGGCCTCTGACACCACTGCAGAACACATGGACTTGTTAGTGGTTGTGGCTGCTTGAAGCAGTTCTCCTGACATTCTGTGTGACTTTATACTTTTGCCAAAGCATCCTCATGATTGTGTTTTGGAGATTTTTTGTTTCTCCAGTGTATCAAATAGGCTCCTTCTGCTAAGCTGTAACAACATGATTCATTGGCTTCCATGGCAAACCCAGCCTTAGCAGTAGGCATTTACTTTCCCATCCCTTGCTTTTCCTTCCCACATACATACTCTACAAATCATCAACCCCCTGTTGAAAAAACTGTTTGTGGGGCTGCCCTGTAAACTTAATACTGAAGTAATAGATTTAATAGTAATAGATTTAATTAGGTAATAGATTTAATTTAAATTAATAATTTAAATTCTCATTCTTTCATATTTGCAGTTTTATCTTCTAATTTGACTCCTGCCATTGATGTAATTTGTAGCACAGACTGAAACACAGTTGTATGCACACAGTATTTGAAGGTGCTGGGAATCTGAGTTGAGAACTTTTCAAACTGATTTTCCTGTCAAAGCTGCTGGCTTGTCTGCATTTCACCCAAATGTCATAGAGCAACACACAAAAAGCAGCTGAAGTCCTAATGTGTTTGAAAATACACCTTCCATGTACATCACATATGAGATTTTCTGGTCAGAGTCTCTTTACAGGTGGCAACAGATACAAAACTCTTGTGTGTTTTAAAGCTGCTGACTCAAAAATGGCACCCTCTCATGCCAATATGGCTATTCCAGTGTCGTTTTGACAGTATTTGATGTTTCACCTATTTCTCCAGTATTTCCCAAATGCAGCAGCAGTGCTTTTGAGCTGTGAAGCTCATTTTCTTTCAAAAATATTGTTACAGTCTGAAAACTTGGTTATGGGGATAAGAAGAGTGTCTCCTTTCCATTTAGTTTCTGAAGTGAAGCTTTAGTCTTACCAATTTCTGAAGCAGTTGTACAACTTGGTCAGAGCATGGTGCTAATAACATCGGGGTCCTGGGTTCAATGCCTGCATGGGCCATTCCCTTAATAGTTGGATTTGATGATCCTTCTGGGTCCCTTCCAACACAGAATCCATGATCTGTGTGATTCTGAACAGGCTGGCAGCACCTGATTATTCTGTTCAAGCATTCTCACTTTTTGAAGGTGCTTGGCAGAGGGAAACAATTCTTTCTGTGCTTAGGTTAGAGGCAGAACAGTGAAGATCCAGCCCAAGACTAAGGACTGGCTAAAGGGCCTTCAGGAGGAAATTGCTCGAAAACGAGACAGCGTTGTCCCCATGTCCCCCACAGCAAATTCCCACCTTCTGGAAGAAAATTTTGACTTCTCAAGTTTGGACTATGAGTCAGAAGGTAAGCAACATGTTTCTAGGCTAAGTAGTGAAAAATTGCTTTGCTGACTTTGGTTGCACAGAGAAGGTACAGTGGCACCTTGACTTGTAATGAAGCCACACTTCTTAAAAAGATAACTAATTAAAGCCATGACCTGACTCTGTGCCTGGGCATAGAACTGTTACTTAAAACATCCTGTCAAATTAGTAATTAGTGTTGTATGTTAGCAAATTCAATGTGTGGTACAGCTGTCTGTAGAGACACACTGTAATGAAACACATGGGGTGGTTACACAAGAATCTTGCCCAGCCTATATATTAAATTATTAAATTAACTGATAGTATAGATTAATTAATTAGTAGTCTGGAGAGACAGAGAATGAATTTGCTCATTAATTCTTTGTTATCTAATATTTTAATCCAGGTGATATAGAGGATGAAGATGATTATTTAGAGGATGCTCTGTGTCAACACCTAGTAGCAGACACAGCAGAAGATATGTCAGAGCGCCCGGGACACTGCGCACCCGTAGCTCTTTCAAACAAATCTGGACAAACCCCCTGCCTATATAAAGGTAAAGTATCCACCTTCCTTAAGGTAAGACCTGAAGGATTGCTGTTTGTTCTCCTGTTTTGTGTATTTCCCTATTCATTTATATTTTCATTCTAGGTTCTCCTGTAGTACCTATTCATGCTTAACTCCCCTTGAGTTAGTGATTGTAACTGAGGTCCTCAGGCATAACAGCAATACAAATGATGAAACTTAGATTCTCCTTCTCTCTAGGCCAGGGCAAGGCAGAAAAGCTGAAAAATACTGGTTTTCCTTTTCTAGCAAGAGGAAATTAAATCTTTTTATCCATTTGATGTTTTTTGGCACTGGAACATGCAACAAAAAAAATTGCATGCTGTTTCCTTATTGGTGAGGGTGAAACCAAAATCAAACGAAAAGAATCCTGTTGATTCAGTGATGGGCTCAACTCTGTTGTTTCAGCAGTAGCAGTGGCAGAGCAGTTAGCTGTAAGCTGGGAGGTTGCTGTGTTCAAATTACATCAGAGGCCTAAAGTTTCTCCTTTGTTCCCATGTGATTTATTTCTGAAGTAGTCAGGGTTCAAAGAATATATATATATGTGTGTGTGTGTGTAATCATTCTTTAGGTTCTTCATAAATGTGTTACCTTTTTCCTTGGTTACTTGGCTCATTTGCACATTATTGTAAAGTGACTTGGTAAAAAGAAGATAAAGCTGTGGAGAGAAAACTGATGAAAACTGAGGCAAGAACTAGCCAAGCCAGTCTTACAATGGTCTTACAATGGGATGTGATCAGGACATGCTTCAGTGGCCAAGCATTGACAGGCTGGGATATGTATTAAACACCTGATTGTGACAGCAAGTGATTCAGTAGCTGTCATTCTGCACTCTCTCAGAAGTGCTTTGTCTTCTGACATAAAAGTGAAAACTTTTAATACCTTCAAAGGTTGAGTCAGAAGTAGGGTTCAAAAAGATTAAATGAAATTCGTACACTTACACAGACAGATTTTCCAAACAGAGTGATTTATGGCTTTCTTGCCCACGTGTGGCCAGACCCAAAAGCCTGTCCCTGAGTCAAGGAGTAATCAGTCATTATTAAATACTGTGAAGTCAATCACTTTGTATTATAGGGTGCCTTGGCCTCAAAACACCTCTGGCCTACTGTGTGATGGTTCATTAAGCCACAGAGAATTGCAGTGAGTCTTGTCACCCACACGAACTCTTCTCCACAAAAAATATCGCAAAGTAAATAGAGGTAATGGAGTATAGTTTGAAGGAGGTCAAGGTGGGGTCATGATCTCACATAACTCAAAATATGATATATTCAATTAAAGTGCCTGCAATTTCAGATTCCTCCATAAGCTCCCAATTCTGCCTGAATAACTCCTAATTGAAGGTATGATGACTGTATAGCTGGTGGTAGACACAGATGGAAAACGGTGACAGGCACAATAGTGTGTATGTGTGTTTCTGAGGTCAGGGAAGGGCACAGCTTCACGAAACTGATGTCCCTGCCAGCAGCCTTTCAGGGATGGAATTGAGTGGTAATGGCTTCTGCTGTGTTCAGTTTTACTGCCAGAACTTCAAACCATGCCTCCAGGTGCCTGCATGACTCCTTGGGTCCTGCTGATGAGCCCATATCTGCAGCTTGGAAGTACTGGAAATGCAGAGAGCACGGGGAGGGCAGGCTGGGCAGACCACAGGCTCAGTCTCTGTGGCTGCCATCTGCTGCTGAGTGGGAGTAGGAAGCTGTGAGGCAGCTCGTGATTCCCTGCAGAGCACAGCTTTCTGAAAAACAAGAACTTGTTTACAAATGCCTGAAGTGCAAGAGACTGCTGCTGCATAATTCCTTCCCCATCTCTCCAAAACACAGGGACAAAACTAAATCCAGTGAATCTTGGAGCTGTAAAGAACAAGAGCTGCATAGCTGGGCAGCCATGGCAGGGTGAGAGAACTGAAATGAAAGTCCTTGCTATAGCAGATGGGGGAGAATAAAGCAATCCATACTTCTCCCCTCTCCAGCTGTCAGAAAGGCTTAGATGGGATGAAAGACTGAGTAATTAGTTAGTGATGTAAGGTGCAGCCAACAGCTAGCAGATTGAGGCACCTGTACCTGTTAGGAGATGTTGCTGGAAAGCAGAGATGTCATGATTGAGCCATTCAGACAGATTTTTCTCTGGTATAAAAGCAGTTCTCCTGTGCAAGAAAAGGTGTCTAATCCTCAAATGGAATTCTGTGTTTGGGATGGAAAGCAAGGAATTCACAATGACTAGCCATGACAGTTTGAATGGGAGCAGGTTGCCACTAAGTCTGGCTGTGAAAATCTCAGAATCTAACAAGGTAGCCCAGTAACCCTGGAATCAGATGCAGGCATTCTTTGTGTTGGTGCAAACAGCTAATAAATGGTGGAAAAGGAGAGAGAGAGAGAAAGAAGCATTTGACAAAAGGGTAGATGTTTCCTGCAGTGGGAGCAGGCAGACATTGGGGGAGAGCAAAAAATGTGCATGGAGCTGTCGTGTTGCTGAGAGACCTGGCTGAGGCTTGCCACTCATAGTCACCTCTCTCCTGATCTCTCAGATCTGGTGCACCTCACCCTGTGTGTATCTAATACACTTTCTAAAATGTCCCTAGATGATGCAGACCTGGCCGATTTGAAGCGGGAGCTGGAGGCAAGTGGGGAACGCAGCCGCCGGATTCCAAGCAGGTCTCTGTCCATTCCTACCAGGCCTCGGCCACTTCAGCCACCACAGAGGCCTCCCCCTCCTGGTGAGTTGAACTTTCTTTAATGTGGTGTTGGCCCCAGGTGAACAGCTTTTGCCTGCCACGTCTGGGTGACAAAGAAAGTAATACCTTGTTCTGAAATGTTAGGTTGTCGAGGGACTTGTACTTGATTCCCAGCCTGTTTCAGCTTGAGTATTACTGCCATTAGTAGTGGGAAAAGTTTGTTTTCAGGATGACAGATACTCCACAAAATAAATGTCTTTAGTAAGGATAGAACAGCCAATATGTTTCGTACTAGCTCACCACTCAGGTTAGCAAGTTGAGGAGACATTTTTTGACAATAAAGATATTGGTATTTCTGCCTGCTGACTTCTGAAGTCACTGAGTTTTTTCTTGCAGTTTTTTTGATTCTGACTTAATTGTAATCAGAATTTTAAAAACCTTTGACAAAATACTTATTCTGGACAGTTTTTGTCCTTTCCTTCTTCGCAAGCAATTCTTGTGTTTATGAAAGAAATGCAAAGTGGATTATGACTTTCAGTGAGGGACAAAGGGAAGTGATGCTTTTTACCTAAGCTCTGCCCCCCTGACATGCTATCCAGAGCTGTGCTGCTCCTGCTTTTATGGCTACTTCTGGATGAAAGCTGATTGCTAGATGAGCATAATCATCTTTGCCTCCTGTATTAGACAAGCTATACATCATGTTTTTCTTGCAGCCCAAAAGTCTCTCTTTTGTGTATGTTTTCCAGACTTAAATTAGAAGTTCTGTGATGCTCATCTGATAGAAGATGAGTTCTTTAGGATTATTCCCATTCATTTTTGAGTCTATTGCACAGAAGTGCCAACACTGGTATCTGTATTTCTGTGCCTAGAATGCAGTGTTAATGCTCAGCTGAGGTTATCTAATTAATTAAATGAAAGAAAGACTAACTACAAAACTGCTTCCTGAAGTAGTTCAAGATTTTGAAAGGGTGATGGTATGCACATTGGTTTTGCTTCATTGCAGATAAAATTTTGTACCAGCTCTTGAATGTAAAAAGCCATTTTTTATTCCTCTTCCAGCCGGAACATCAGGCAAAAAGTCCCCCTCGGATGGTTCCCTCTCTCCAGGAAGCCATTCCACCTGCTCCATCCTGGCAACAGCAAAGCTGCTTCCTGGAGCCCCTCAGCAGCCAGTGAGTCCTGCTGCTCAGCATGGCCCCTTGGCAATGTCCTGTTCCCTCCCAGCCACACTGAGAATCATGTACAGGATGCACCTGTCATACGAGGAAGGAAGTCCATCACATGTCTGAGCTGCAAATGCCAAGATAACTTCTTGTACTGTAATACTAAACTGTAGGCCCTGTTAGGCAGGAGAAAAATGTTAATAAATTTTATTAACAGAAGTTAGGAAGGCCAAAGAGGGAGAGGGAGAATGAGTGGTGTAAGACCAGAGCACTGTTGCTGCTTTCTGACAGATGCTAACTTGAATTTTTAACACTATCATCATATGGTTTAATTCTTTTCTCACCTCTGTTTTGGTGGAACATGCTAGTGGCCAGAACACAGGAAAAGTCATGACCACTGCCAGCAAGGTTAGTCCCCTGAGGAGACCAGGACCAGAATGTGGAAATGCCTCCCCACTCCTGTCTTGCTGGATGAGGACCCTAATGCATTGAACAAGGGATGGCTGAGGCACTAGCTGTGGCACTCAGGCACTGGCCTTCTGGCAGCAAAGATGTACAATTTGCTAAAAGATTCCCATTTCTTTAGTATTTATAGATCACTGAATAGCCACTTGCAAGAACAGAATTTTACAGGTGTATGAGCTTAGCTGTAAAATTAGAGGTGTACAAGAAAAATCAGTTCTCTCAAGATGACTCGTTCTTCCTGGTTTTTTAAAGCCCAAAGTCCGGACTGGAATAAGCAAACCTTACAACGTCAAGCAGATCAAAACCACCACAGCTGAGGAAGCAGAAGAAGCTATTAGATGTCTTATGGAGGCCAAAGGAGGTAAGTACAGCTTTCTAACTGACTTCTAAAAATCTTTAAATAAAGAAAACTGTAGGTGTATTCATCTCACCATAGGCCAGATGTACATATTCCTATTCAGAATTTCACCTGAACACATTCTTGCAAAATTGTATGTGGTATTCTCTGTCCTGATAATATTAACCTTTTTTCAAGACTATTAAAATTTTATATTTTGTTGTAGAACCTGCTGCTAGTAGAACCTTATTTATAACCTGGGTTATTTATGCCCAGATTTAGTCAGAAAAATTAAGATACAAAGATGGGATTTTACTAAACTGATGGTGCCTGTGTTAGTTCAGAGTTGCATAAAGGATATTTGCTGCTCTATTTACTGAATGCTCACTATTCCAAGCAGAACTACAGAGCAAATGCAGCTCTAGGAGAAATAACCTGGATTCTGTTCACATTTGGACAGCAAGTACAGCTGTAACCTAGATAAAAGCTTGCACTACTTCAGCTTGAATAACTAAGCTAAAAGGCTACTCTGTATTTAGGCTCTCTGTGTAGTCCCTGGAGAAGAGAGCTTCTTGCAAGGGCAAGTTAGGGCACAAAACTAGCTTAGGTACTGTGAATGTACCCCCCAGGGTTGCATGCAGTCTTTCTGCTGATGCTGTAGGAATGAAAATGGCTACCTGAGTTTGCAAGGCTCTCAGTTTAGGAGAAAACCATCCCTTTCCATTTATATATAGAATGAATATAGTCTGGAATAATCCCATTTATGCAGAAATATCATAAAGGCATCTTAATGTTTGTTCCTCAGTGCTGTTCATTTCATTTTGAAATCAGATTTACTCTCCTTTGATTTTGAAATTCACATTCACTTGGTGTGGGTAAGAAAATCAGTCTGGTCAGCATCACTTCCAGCCCCTTGTACTGTACCACCAGTTGGCATTTACAGTTCTTTCCAAAACACTGTACAAGATGCACTTGGTATTGTTAACTTGATTTTCAAGATAATGGCAAAAGGACACTCAGAGCTTGAGCCCAGTACTCCTGAACCCCCAGCCAGTGTTTTTTCCATTTGACCAAATGGTGGCACAGCACTGCTGGTTTAGCATGAAATTATTTCAGACAGGAAAGTTTTTCCCTAACAGCCTCTTACAGATGTTACAGGATTGCAAAAGTCTGTACTTAGTTCCAAAACCTACCTTCTTGGCCTGAGTTGGCCCTATAGGCATGAACATTTTGGGAAATGTGGTTGTGAAAGAAATTATCTTGAATCTACATTCTGATCAGTTCAAGATGCCATATTTGGTTTTGCTTTTCAGGAGTACAGGAAGATGCAGTAAAGCCTGTTCCAACCAGAAACCAAACTTCCTCCAAACCTGAGGCTCTTCCCAGCATCACAAAGTCAGCATCATTTCAAGAGTCACAGGCAGGAGCGGTGCCTGTGCCTCATCGTCCACCACCCAAAGTTCCAACTCCAAAGAAGCCAGTGCCCCTGCAAAGGACTGGAGTCAAGGTGGAAAATGTAAGAGGGTTGCAGCAAAATGCATCCAGCTTCCATTACACAGTGTGAATGATGGAGGGGTGGGCTGGTTGTTTTTTGCAGGAAGTCCTGTCATGTCAGCAGGTGCTGGAATCACTTTGTGTATTAACAGTCACCAAGGCATAAAAATGTAAGAAAGCTCAGAAAGAAAGCCATATTCAGTTTTCCTATTTGTCAGTCCATTCTCTTGTTTTTCTTCTGGTTTGTCTAAACCTTGTCAGGATTTAAGACTCATTTGTTCTTTATCACAGTCTCTATTTTTGACCATGAGTGGTCTGCTCTGTAAAGATTTGAGGCAGCTTCTTCATCAGTTGTGTGTCCTGTGTCCTTTCTTGCTTTTCTTACACACCTTGTAATGGGATTCAGCCTTTCAGTTTGAATTCTAGAGTCTACTCAAGAGTTCATATTCTCAAAAATACAAAGCTGTAGGTGTTCAGGTTTTAATATATGTCAGGTCTCTACAATGGAGACAATAGTTCACCTCTAGAGCTGCTAAAATGATTATCTAATTTGTAAAGCAATTTGAGTACAAGAGAAAGACAAAGTGTTTTATATTCTTCCTTTGACAGAATCTCTGCTAAAGAAGCTCTCTTCTAAATTATTAATGCTCCTGCCTTACGTAAAGGCAGTCACCCCTTCTCTATAATGGACACTGTGCTATCTTTACTTAGCAGATTCACTCAAAAACCCAACCCAGACAGCACAGTCTATGCCAAGGATGCTCAGTTTGTTTTGTTTAAGTTGTCAACATTCCCAAGTGACTCTTGAAAGGTGCTGAGAGGGATTGCTATTTTGGTGTTAGTTATGTGAGAGCTTCTGCAGGAATAGATCTATTTCAGTTTGACTCTGGCCTGGAATTCCACTCCTTCCTCCATCTGAGGGAGGTCAGATGGGAGTTGTGTACTTCAAAACCTCCACCCAATCCCCCTCTACCACAGTCAAACGTCAGCAACTTAACAATGCATAGGAAGAAGTGGCAAGGGATATGTCCAGCATGAGTTACTGACTAAATATTTTGCCTGCATGAAAAAGCCTTTTAGGCTTTTCAGCCTATCTTTTATAAGCATTACCTTTTAATACTATGCGAGAGTAATAAAGAATTTAAATGCTTTCATTCAATCTCACAGAGTGTGAGAAATCTGAAGCTGTCCTTGCCCTCCAGGATTGAGCTGGGCTTGTTATTTATATACTTTTAAATGGTGGATGTATGCTAGACTGGACTTGAGAGCTTATTTTTATCTTCAGTTACCAGCATCAGTGGGACAGGACAGAGCCCTTAATGCATTTATTGGGTTAGCTTAAGCTAATTCTCCTTCAACCCTATCTATCCAAATAAGCTACACCTAAAGGCATGGGCCTCCCTATGCAATCTTGCTTAAGTAATATTAGTCAGCAGAGAGATGACTCCTAATAAATAACTCCTCAGAACTGCATTAATTTGGCCCAGAGCAGAATCCTAACCTGAAAAGGGAGATGGTCAGAAAGAGCAGTGAGTGAACAGGCTGTAGGGTCCTGGTCCTTCACTAGCTCTCTGAAGGTGAGTGCAAGGCACAGTGCATGAGCCCAGAGCACAGCGAGTAAGTGGAGAACTGTGCTGTCAAGCCTCCTCTTCGTAGTGCTTTTTTTTTCTTCCAGGACTGTCAGCTTTTCTTAGTAACACTGTCAATTAGACTTGCACCAGCAGTGACTCAGAGTTTAAGGCCCCTTTTTGTTCTCACATTTCTTCTTCCATTTCCTCCTCAGGCCATGTCTCCAGAAGAGCAATTCGACCAACAGACAGCACAGTCTCCTTTTGGCTTGCTAGAGCCCCATCTAGAAGCTGGAGCTATTCTTAGACCAACCAAGATCACTCCAGTCCCTAAACCCAGAACACAAGCTGGGAAGCCTCAAGAGAGCAGGGGGAGCAGTGAAAGGCAGCTCCTGCCAGCAAGCACAGCTGAGGCCATTGTACTGCCTCCCCAGAATGCTCCTTTTGCCCCAAAGGTGCCACCACGAAGAAAGAAGTCGGCTCCTGCAGCTTTTCATCTCCAAGTTCTTCAGAGCAGTGACAGCCCCCTTTTTAGTGGGTCACTGTTCAACTCCAACAACAACAACAACCCTGGGTCCTGCCCCCAGACTCATGGCCCTGCTCACTCGGGTCCCACAGGCTCTGCCGGCCCAGACAACAGCACAACTCCACCCTTGGCACCGAGTGCTGCAGAACTGATGGGGAAGCTCCAGGGCCCTTCTGCACCAGCAGGCCAGCACCCACGACGACTGGACACCAGCTCCCTGCCAGAGAACACCAATCTTCTGGACCTGGACTTTCATTCTTCCTTCCCTCTTTCCATACAGGCACCATCAGCTACTCCTCCAGCACACACTTCAGAAAATTTAAATCACCCCAATCTGAAAGATTTCAGTCACTGGGTTACATTCAGTGATGATGAAGACAGCAGTGTAGGGGCAGAAGGGTTCAACAAACTGCTCGTCTTAGAAAAAACCAAAAATACCTTAAGGAAAACAAATACTGATTTAGAGTTGTAAAATTTTGCCCTCTCAGTGTTCCAAAAGAAATCATAATTATGATGCAAAATAAAAAATAAATCTCTTTTTTTATTTAATGAAATAGATCATGTGTCCATGCTACATTTCATTTTCACGTTTAAAGATACAGCCCCTGGAGGGAAGTATATAAAGTACATACAACCTAACATTACCTACAGTTCATTTGAAAACTTCCTTATTCTAA
The DNA here is from genome assembly GCA_013399835.1 of Leptocoma aspasia. Taxonomy (NCBI): domain Eukaryota; kingdom Metazoa; phylum Chordata; class Aves; order Passeriformes; family Nectariniidae; genus Leptocoma; species Leptocoma aspasia. The sequence goes on along the minus strand of VXAX01002325.1, from coordinate 47,881 downwards.
GTTATTTCTTTTTATTAATCCACCTTAAGATGTTTTATTTCATTTCAGGTACAAATCATACGTAAGAACATGTAATAATGTATGAAAAAAAAGACATTAAGAAAAACATTTTCCTATGAAATGTATATTTTAATCAATTTCTCTTGTTTGAAATAAAGCATCCTTACTCAGAAGAGTTAGGCTGCCACAGTTATTCTGGAAGGAACATCCAAAGGGAGAATGTACATCAGTATAACGACAGCAGTAACACTGGTATTGCTCTGCTGCAAGTTTCCATAACTCACCCTGGTTTTTGTTCCCCAGCCCATGTCCAACTGCATACTTGGAAAAGGGACTGTAGTTTTCCACCTGCTGTTTCACTGCAAAGAAATGCTACAGGCTGCTTGTGCACTGTCTGTGCAGATCCTGAGGAAATACGGGGAATGATTGAGACCAGCTGATGCCACAGGTATTGTCTTAGGCATGTCTTATGCTAAAGGCAGTTTAGCAATTCAGTAGTTGTGTCCCTGTTCCCACTCTTCCTAAGTAAATGCCATGTCAGTCTTCCATTTCCACAGTGCGGATGAGGAACGAGCTGGTCCCTTTTGCCTTGCCTGCGGAGTAGAACTGCACATGATAGATGCTTTGTGCAAAGCAGGCAGTTAATAACCAGATTGCAACTTGTCATGGTAACTTGTAAGGAGAAGCATCTTTCATTGTAAAAGGAAAGAACATTTTAAGCAGGTGGTGAAGCTGAAAAAACAACTAATTTTCAAAAAAATTTTTAAGATGTATTTAAAAAGTTAAGGTTTTTTTCCTTTTTTCCATAGGAAAATTAATTGGCTTGTTCTGAGCTTCCCGAACTCTAGGAATTCAGCCATTTTCTTCCTCACAATGCCTACCTGTTTCTCTGCCACTGCCAAATTTTGAACACAAGAGATCCTGTAAGAGAGGATGCTGCCTTTGAGCACCTGGCATCCTCCTCTGCTCTCTCATTTGCCAGACACTTCAAAAAAAATCCCCAGAACCTTCAAAGGCCAAGCCCATAAAGCCCAGTGCTAAGCTTCTCATGTGAGTGTCAGTTTAACATGGTTGCAGGCTGGTGAATAATATGAGATACTCGTTTCCCTACAAGATGACACAAAGCCTTTGCCTCTTAGTCCTCCTCTTAAAAAAAATACAGTGAATATTTATGGGCACATCTCAGTATAAAACATTAGCAGTAAAAAAGAAAGAGTATGGTATATGATCACATCCAACATTTTCTGCAAAGATAATTAACAGCTCTAGGACAGCTAATTTACATGTTAATGAAAGTGTTAGCAGGAAAGCCAATTAAACTGGATTTATACAAGTCAAATAAAATCTGCTTTATTACTCTCCTTGAATAAGAGACGGATGTGGCCTTTAGCATTCTATCTTATGTCTGTGTCTGTGGCAAGCTGCCTGCTGAAGGATGAATCCCGGCAGTTCCTGGTTTATGCTATCAGTGACAGCAGATATTGCTCAGTCGCAGCAAATCAAGGCAAGGGGACAGACGGTCCAGCTGAAAAGGTTACAGCACAGAATGAGGAATCTGTCTCAATAAATTACCTTCCACACTGGTGCCCAACATCCCAGCCAAGTGTTTTCTCAGAAGCAGGAGCTTGTGACCTGCTTGTGACCTGGTTCTAGTTTCAATGGTCAGAGGAAGCAAAGCAGAGCCAGACTTGCTCCATGTTTGGGAAATCACTACAGAAAACTCAGACTGCAGGAGGCAGTAATTCTTTCCTCCTCATTTGGGATTAAGCCAGGTCCCACCACGTGAAAAGAGGCCAAGTAACCTGAACCCTTATTACCTTATGTCCACAACCAGGCAACCCACAGCAAAGCTCTGTTCTCAGCTCTGCTGTCCATCCTCACTGGGACATAATTGATGGAAATCAGTATCCTCAGGGACAGCTGTCAGTCTTTAGGGACATACAATGGGTTGTAGGGAGCAGTTAGCCCGTGACATTTTCCCAGTCATTAACCCAGCACTTGGCAAATATTGTTGATGGCAGCTGTGAAGCCAGGTATGAATGATTTACCAGACACAAGTCTACCAGTGTCTGCTTCTTTAACGTGCGAGGATTTGGCAAGACACCACGTGAGCTTGCCCAAGGCCTGCAGTATTGCAGCTTCAAGTTGCAGTAGGCAGCCTGGTTGCTCTGCTGCATTCGTGTTTGGGGTGGGTAAGTGATTCTCCTTGGTAAAGCAACTGCCTGATTTAGCTTTTTTAGGGGGGTTACCACTGAAACAATAAAAAGAAAGAGAAGCAAAACATTGGTTAGAATTTTCACTCTGACAAAACATTTTTGCTTTTCCCTTTTCATCCAGAATTGCCGTTTTCACCAGGTGGAAAATTTCTCATTTCCAGCCAGCTGCTCCGGCTGGCACCAGGAAGGACAAATCCCAGCAAAAGCCGGTTCACAGCACTGTAATCACAGCAGTTGAATACTTGGTGGCTGCTGCTGCTAGATACACCAACACAGGTACACCAGACTGCTGGACAACAGGGGCAGCAGGACTGACCAAGCCCTTTTAGCCCTCCCTTTCCAAAGTCTCACTATTTTACTCTTGGACGCCACAATGCAGATGAAACATCATTTCCTCAGACAACTAACATACAACCTGCCTGCCACGCCTGCAGCTGAGCCACTGAATGGGATTAAAAGAGTAGTTTGAGACCTGAGAATTTACAGAAAGACACTAGTCTCAATTAATGTGACACCAGGAAGCATTAAAGCTTTCAATTCCTGAAGGGAAGCAGACGTGAATGCTACACCACAGACCTGCTGGCCTTCAAACTAATGTCTGTACACGCTTCAGGAGACATTGCTGCAAAATCCAAAAGCACAACTGACAAACTGCTCAGTTTGGCAAAACATGCCTGACCAGCTGCCCCCCAGCACTGTGCCTCTTACCCAAGTGAAGGGTAACGTTACATTGCCCCAGCACAAAACAATCACTAAAAAATACGCAGGTCTTTAACAAAAATGAACATGGTCCAGAGTATTCAGCTGGCAGATCAATAACCTTTAATACATTTTGTGACATATCCAAGACATTTTTAAAATCACATTTTATTACTATATTCAAAAAAAAATAAAACCCCAACTCCCAAACCCAATAACCCCCCCCACCAAATATTAGTTTTAGAAGTTACACATATATAAATACAGCTACAAAAAGGAGAACATTGCCTTAAGAATTCCAGTTACAAAACATAGATGCATTTCCTAAGATTAATGTTTAATGTCACTGATCTGAATCTGTGTAAGCCAAAGGAGTCTATTAAAACCAAGAGATTTGTCACATGAAACAAGCATTCAGTTATTACAAGTCTTGTCTATTCACCATGAATTTCACATACTCTACTCTGTGAATACAAAGTGTACTAATATATTTACACTCTGAAGTCTAAACCACAGTGTAAAAAATATAAAGCTCTTTAGAAATTAGGACATTTCTGTTACATTTTCTATACAAAATACTGCCATGCAGTGTTCTTACCTACATCACAGTTGGGGGGGGGGGGGGGAAATGCTCTTTTTGCCAGTGTAGTGCTGTACACTCTCTGTACTGCTCTTGTGAATTTTACTTCCCAACTTCCTCAATTTCCAGAAGTGTATTTTGAGCTGCAGTGTCCTCCTCCTGGGCTGCTCTCAGGCCCTGGCAGGACTGCAGTGCCCACGGCACCAAGCCCATGCAGCACTGCAAGATGCATCCCACCTCCTTGGCAGCTTTCACAGCCATCATTTGAAGGGCACTAATACTGGATCCATCTCACAGGAGTGACATGAGGACACACCTCAAGCCTGTCATCAATACAGACCTTATTTAACAAATGGTCAGCAGTGTAGCCTTACACAGCCCATGTTTGTTTTCAGAGAGGGATGCAGGTGTAAAGAAAGGAAGTAATGAGACCACAATAACATGAGGCTGCTTTTAACCACAGTGCAAACTACCTAAGACTTCAAAAAAGTGACTGTGCACTGCATTTTTTTATCTGTCTAAAAATACTGATTTCTCATCAGTACTGTTAGGGTATCCTACACATAAACATAAACCCAAATAAGACACTGCTGTTTTTCTCTGTAGCTACATCAACAGATATATTTGGGCCCCAAGAAACCAAAACATTTGTGGTAATTTCCAGTGAAGCCTTACAATCACCTGATTTTTTTCCTGCTTTACTTTCTTCTACCTCAGCTCCAAACTCTAAGCATCAGCTTTCTTATCAGGGCTACATTTGTTGTGCTCCACCTGAGCACTTTAAATGCTCTTCTTTAAATCAGATACAGAAAAGTTTCTGTATGAGTAACACGAGCCAGGGATTTAAATGTACCAACTTCTTGGTGTGTCCCAAGAGCAAAGCGGAAGAGCTGAGCCTATCAAACACATCTTTGATGTGAAAAAGCACAGAACTGCCCTGTCTGATCAGATACACACTGTCCTAAGGAAAGCAATCTCACAAAGTTGCTAAGATTAGGAGGGAAATGTACAAGGAGACGAAATATTTCTTTTGTTTTCATTAATACAAACAGACTAAAACAACAACAATTTTCTAAGCAAAGCAAGCTACCAACTTGTCTCTTTCTCAGAAAAACAGATGCTGTGTCTGCTGACCAATCTGGGTGATCTATTAAATGAACAGGCAAATGACAAAACCTCCTAAAATTTGGCCACTAGACCAAAATGCCTCCTCCATTCACTTGAATACTAATTTTTCAGGCCCCAGTCAGGCTACCCTAACATGGACAGTAAACCAAAACTTTACAGCAGCCACATGCTGCTTTCCCCATTTGACACAACAATAACTACCTCATTGAATTGTTTCTAATCCTCTCTATAAGACTTTATCCCAGGTGTACATTTACCTGCTTTCAAAGCAAGCTTGGTGGTTTTTTTTTGCTTAAAGAAGATAGCCTGGGCGTGCACTTTTCCTTTTGCCAAGTTTGTATTTGTTTTGAATGTACTTTGAGAAATAAATTGAACAGGTGTTTAAAAGTTCAAGATGTACAGGAAATTATTCAGCAACAGATACTATTGACACAGCACCCTTGTAATTCTGCAAATCCCCTAACAAATGTTAGGAGAAGTGTGTGTTACACCAAACACAGGACACAAGCAGGAAAGGATGGCAAAGCCTCAGTCTCACAGTTCTTGGGCTAAAACATCCTGAATAAACTTCAGTGTACGTTGATACAGGAAAGCATCCCTCTTCTTTGGCTTGCAAATATTTAGATGATTAACATCCACTGGAATAAGGTCTCCAATTCCTATGTCTGGGAAAGGGGAAAAAAAAAAGAAAAAAAGAGAAAACTACCAGAGTTCATAAGACGACCTAGACTGAAAAGAACATCTTGCATTAGCAATTTCTCTCTCAACAGCAACTTCTCCTATGTTCAGTAAAACTCTTTGTCATTATTTTTTCATGTGCTAATGTAGTACACACAGTTATGGCCTGACAGAGCTCTGGGTTGCCACAAAACCCACACTGGCACACTACACCATTAGGTCAGAGTTCTACTGTCTTTGTTTGAAATACACAAATGCACATTTCTCCATACAGGCAACTTTGCTGAAATGAAGCTTCATTTACTGATAGCACAGTCCTGACTGAGGTTTAAGCATTGATATGATCAGGGATGTAGTTTAATGCATGGTATCTTGAATCTAATCACCACTAATTGCCCATATTCCTTACACAAATACTTTGACATGGACATTAAAATTTGGACTAGAATGAACCTGAAACATGCTGCAAACCACTACGTGCATTTTCAGGTAAATGAAATATTTACACTGCTTAATTGTAGAATACAAATATTCCATTTTCAGCTAAGGATTATGGGCACACTACAGCATTTATTCTTTCTTAACAGCCATCACTACTAACTTTCCAGTTAGGATGCTGTGACTGTCACATTCCAGTTTATTGTCTATTCACTCATCATCTAGAGAAATCCTCCATTTTGCTTTGACTTCTGTATCGTTAACCATGTAAAATTATACCAGAGCAAGATGAAGCTCTGCTTTCATGTGCCCAGCCAGACATGCAATAAACAGGGAGCTGCCTGCATGTCAGCCTGTCTTTTGAACAGAGTGAGTGGCCTGCTACTGAACTGCCATGTGCCCTCTAAAGGTTTTCAAGAGCACTCATGTGCTGCACTAGGTGTAATCCCCAGAAGAGGAGACATGCTACAAAATCACAAGTGCACAATGCTCATTTGGGCTCTGTTATTCAACCCTGTTTTTAACCTTATTTTGCTAAATAATAACCAAAAAAAGGTCCAGTTTTTCAGTCCTTGCCAATAAAACTGTACCTGCAACATTTTCGCAAAACATTGCTGCTCAAGAGGACATACTGTAAAAAACCTGCTAAATAATCACTTAGAAAAATAGAGATGTATACCCCACCTTTTTCAGAGTATCCAGCCTTGCACTCAAGCTAGTGGATTTAGCTGGTTGGAAAGCCTGGTCTAAAACCTAACAAAGCAATGGTTTCTGGCTTTACAGATACCTCGGGCAGTGCAAAAGAAAGACTGAAAGACTTAAAATAGTTTTCTAAGTTGAACACACACAAAAAAAAAGCAAGAGAAAAAAATGTCTGGTTTCCCCTTCTCCTACAAAAGGCAAAAAGATGGAGGGAACTCTTCAGGAGGCAAACTATTACTGGAGTTCACAAGATGTGGAAGGTAAAGGATTCTTAACACTGAAAACCAGCTTTGTGACTTTTTCTTTCATTAGCAGTTTACTAATTTTCTTTCTTGGTTTTTTAAAGGAGAAAATAGCTGGCATTTGCAGAAGCATCTGAAACACCATGCAGCCTACCTATACAAAGACAAACCACAACTAGTCATAAAGTCCAAAGGAAAGGACTCCAACATTAGACCAGGGTCTACCCTGCTTTTTTTAACAAACATTACTCTCATTTAGAAAAATCAAAACAAACAACTGCTATTCTAAAATCTAAATGTAGCTGCTTCTGATCTCAGCAGAGAGAAGAGAGGCTCAGTCAAAAGTTTAAACAAAAACCCCCACACTGTAATAGACTTATTTTTCTAGGTTTTTTACCATAATATTTATAACCCTTTCTCGTTATTGATGTTTACATCAATATATATCAAATTAAATCAATTAAATGGCTATTTCTCACTTACCTGCTGACTCCACAGGTACAACATGCAGTTTTAACATGCTGCCTATGTGTGTTGGTAGGGTTTCTGCAAAACTCAGCACTGAAAATTTCTTGTCTTTGGCAAAAGACAAGAAGTCATCATTCAGCTCTTTAAGGGCAGGAGAATCTGAGAAAGAGCAACATAATTTTTGCAGTGTTATAAGATTATAGCATTTTTCTGGCAAGACTACATTGCTAGAGAAGTTTTTATTACTGTGACAGTAAAAAGAGTAGCATTTTGCTTGTAATCCCTTTTTCCAACTAGCATATGCAACAATTTATTCTGACTCCCCCTTTTCCCCTCACCTCTGCAATCAAATGAAACAGCTATTCAGAATTACTTGCAGTAATTCAACACACAACCCAAAACGTAAAAAGGAGGTTTGTTGTTTTTACCCAGCTTTTTCTGACAGCACGATGAAAAAACTCAAAGGACCAAGAACAGATTAGCAGAGTTCCTGTTGCTAGATGGTAGCAAAGTGAACATACCCTTGCTGAGCTCTTTAACCTCCACAGATGGGAAGAGGAGATATCTGGCATTTATAGAATATTCAGCCAGCTGGGAACCATGGTGAGGTACGCTATAAAATATGATTCCTCTGGTGTTGTTTACAATATTATCCATTTCCGGATTCTTGGAAGCATCCACCAGCATCTTTTTGACTAGAAGACCTGGCAACAGAAGCTGAATTAATGCAGTGATTTAAATCACTGGGAAATAATGATCATGCTATATTAACCATGAAAAAACTAACCATATTCTTGCCTTGGTTAATTAGTCCTTAGATTGTCAAATATGTAAGATTAACTTGAAAAAAACCCAAACCACGCCTGAGGAGGCATCAATATAAAATGTCAATGAATGATGCAAATCCAATTTTGATTTGCTTTATGTGTTGCTAATAACATTTACTATATGCCTGGTCATGGAGAAAATTTTGCCTCTGGATTACCATTTACATGAATTTCAACTCATTGAGTTTTTAAATCAACACAGTAAGAACAAACAGCAATAACAATCCTTTCAAAATGTATATGCTATTAAATAAAATGCATTAAGAAAGTAGAAATCTGTCTTTCATTTTTAGGTCTTTGCCAATTTTTTATTTAAACTATTCTGAATAATTGTATATCTACCTGAATTTGGTTAATGGCTTACTCTGACATCTTTAATGCAAATAAATGCTTTATATCAAACAGACAACATGCTTACCACCCATGCTATGGGATACCCACACCAGAGGTCTGTCTCCAATCCCAGCAGCTTTGAGCTTGTCAAGCAGCTCACTGCTCCTGAAAGCAATAGACTTCCTGCAAAGGAAAAACAAACACAGGCATAATGGAGCATGACAGGTTAAAAGGCAATGTTAAAACAGAATTAATTTTAGTGCTGCACATTTATGGAAGTGAATTAGGTAAACAAGCACTAATTATTTAATTATTGTTTCTACATTGAAAAAGGCCAGGAACTTTTGTAAGGATGGCTTCACAAGGACAATGGGAATTGAGCTAAATTCAGTTTCTAACTCTTGCTAGAAATCTTTATTTTAGTTTTGCTCAGCAAATGTTTCTGTTTTCTTGACAAGTTGTTTTTTGGAGTTTCAAATAGTTTCATTTACACATTGTAGCAAAAGTTTTTATTCTATGGTAACAATATCAACACATAATGAACTTTACACCCTGCAACATGAACAAACCTCATACACTTAGCTAAACAATGCTCAAAATGTGGAGCAATGTACAGAAATTTAAAAACTAAGTGCATGATCAACCAATACATTAAAAAAATCACAACTAATGTCAGTTACACTTGCCAGACAATAATCTCCAAATGCTTTGTACTGGAACAGTATGAAAGCACAATAATCTCCATTTTATAAATGAGAAGACTGAGCTCTGGAAAGGATAAGCTACACATTAAAGTTTGAAAATGAATCTGCGGTAGAACCAAAACAAAACCAATGCCAATGCCCAATCTAAGCTTGGAAGTGCAACATTTGCACTGTACATTGCTCCTTGTAGTGTAACAAGAATCAAACACAGAAAGCTCTTGGGTAATGAAAACATCAGGATATGGGGGCAACCACTGTGCAAAATAGTTCACTTCATCTCTATTGGTCTCAGCATTCTCACTAGAAATTGCTTTATAACACATATGAAAAGAATAATCAAATGTGTCTTTTCAGTTGAACAGTATGCTCTAGGCTAGCAGAGAGACATAAAAATTCACTTTTGAAACAGTGAATGAGACTCGTACATTTAAGAGCAAACCTAAGGCTGTTTTTCTACTGTGACCTCATTGTTCCTGCTAGTTAAAAATACCTTCAATATCTTTCATTTATTATTAACCATATAAAATTATAAAATTTTCAAATATTGTGGTTGGTTGACCATAAATAGCAGATAATGTAATTTTCCATTTTGTAATGAAAAAGACGGTATCTTAGGGGAAAAAAAGGAAATATATGTTTGTTTCTTTCAACATACTTACTCCAGACAGACACAAGAAGAATTTTCTTAGAATCATAGAATCCTTTATGTTAAAAGGACCTGTAAGATCATGGAGTCCAACTGCTAGCCCAAGGTGGACAGCCAAGTCCACCACAAACCCATGTCCCTAAGAGATTTATCTGCCTGTCTTTATATTATCTCCACGGATCAGGACTCAGCCACTTCCCTGGACAACCTCTTCCAGAGCTTGACAATGCTTTCAGTGAAGAATTTCTTCCTAAAAACCAAGCTAAACCTCCCTTGGTGCAACTTAAAGCCAATTCCAGTCTTCTTTGGACCTGCACAGGTAACCACCTACATACTTCTTACTGTCATTTTTCTGCCTAATTTCAAATAGGCACATTAACAGTCACGTGTTCCTCATTTTCTCCCTGCTTACCTGTTTTCTTTAATGCAATAATTGCATTGATCTTTCACATAGCCAGAGAGAGGAGGGAATGAACAAGTACCAAGTTCCTGGACTATTCTACACATGTTGAATTTTTTCTTCCCTGCACAAAAAACGTTATTAATTTTCAGATTCTTAACCTGTAAGCAGCCACGTACACACCCCTGCTGCAGTACATAAGTCAAATTGACAGTACTATTTACCTGCTTAAATATCTGCATAAACGTTTGCAGGATTCTGATTTAAAGATCACTGAACCCAATAACCAAATCCTATTCAAGACAAAAAACCTTTACAAGCTCAAAGTGTTTTTATTTTTCAACATGTTTGGTAGTAGCATCTTCCTCTGACCTACTCTTCAAGCTCAGTAAAAACACCATTCCTCTGGCAAGGGCAATTACACTCTGATTGAATCAGATACAGTTACTGCATTTTATCATCAAAGTAACATTTTTTGAATAAAAGTATGTTTGTATCAGAAATAGTGTGGCCAGCAGGAGTAGGAAAGGGATTAGTGAGGCAGCACCTCGAGTCCTGTGTTCAGTTTTGGGCCCCTCACTGCCACAAAGACACTGAGGCTCTACATCAGGTCCAGACAAGAGCAATGGAGACAGTGAAGGGTCTGGAGCACAAGTCCTGTGAGGAGAGGCTGAAGGAACTGGGATTGATGGAGAAAAGCAGGCCCAGGGAAGACATTACCACTCTGCAACCACCTGAAAGGAGAGCATAGCTGGGTGGGGGTCAGCCTCTTCTCCCAGGGAACCAGTGACAGGATGAGAGACAACAGCCTTATGTTGTGCCAGGGAAGGTTTAGGTTGGATATTAGGAAAAGTATCTTCATCAGAAGGGTTGTGATGCTCTGACAGGCTTCCCAGGAAGTGGTTGAGTTCCCATTCCTTGAAGCTTTTAAAAGGCATGTGGATGTGGCACTTAGGAACATTGTTTGTGGTGTCTTTGGCAGTGCTGGGTTAATGATTGTACTTGATCATCTGGAGGATCTTTTCCAACCTAAATGATTCTATGAAAATATATGCTTCATTTTATCAGGAATATAAAGCCACAGTACAGTGATTTGTTTGCTGTGCTTATGAAGCATTATTGTGTCACTTTAAAAAATACTCCCCTTAAGATATAAAGTTGGTGCTGTATTTTCATTAACTAATAGCATCATTTAGTGTCTCCCTTAACATGAAGCAAAACAGACTGTAAGAATTTATGAAATTGCCACATGTAGCTATCCATGAGGCTAAAAACTTCAGCACACCATGACTATACTTAATATTTTTCCTAATTTGATTTTTCAAAGCAACAGGAAAAGTTAAATTGACTCTTTCACACTAGATGATCCCAAGGATCAGCTTTACAGGTCTATGTCCTGCCCCTCCTCCAAACTGCAGATGCTGCATTTGTTACCTGTGAGCCTCAACAGGGCATTTTGCTTTCCAGTCACTCAAATGGGTGTCATACTCCACAGACACGATTCTAAGGGAAGGACAGTCTGAAGCAAGCCATGTCTAAATTAAAGAAAAGCAAAACCAAAGGAGCTTATAATTGATGTACTTAAACTCTTGAAAGCAATGGAGAAAAGATGTTACTATGGGGACAATATCAAGCAAGACTTTTGCTCTTCAGTTAATCCCCAAATATATGTTACACCTGGATTATCATTCTTTTATTACATGCTGGTGAACTCTAGATGGTTTCTGAGCCACAAAGCAGGCAAAGAATGAAGATTCATCTCTAACTCGTGCATTCCTGGCTCCCTCTCCTGGGTGAAACAAGAGTTACTAATATTACCAACAGGACTGATCAGTTCAAGTTTCACAGAGACACTTTGGTGGCTATACCAGTGTGAGTTTGCTTGGAGCAGTAATTACTTATTCACCAACAATACTTAAATAGCAATCTGCACGGAGTAAGGTACTCAGACACCTAGATAAGAAAGGGAACTTAATTTAAAATGTTATTCTATAAATCTTTTCCTCAGCAATAACATTCCATTTAAAAAAGGAAAAAAAAAGAGAGAGCATAAGGAAAGCAGCCATTGCCCATTGCCTCCTCTTTTACTATCATGCAAATGATGTTGAGAACATAAAACTTTATAGGGATTTTCCTTGCAAGAACAACAAACAACTCATTAACAAAAATTTACCATCAGGAACTTGAAAACTGCCACTTGTATAACAAATTACAAGTAATTGACTTTAAAAAAGACATCTGCCAGACAGTGTCCTTCTAGATGCTCTGGACAGCTCTCACAAATGAGAAAAAACAGCAGGCACATGTGAAAAAGTTACTGTCTTTTTACCTTTGGCCAGCACTGAGTATAGTCCTCGTCCCCTTCTGAGGCCTTTTTATCCAAATGCCGGTCAATGTCTTGCTGTCTCCAGGTTTTAAATGCTGCTCCCAAAAGACCATGGACAAAAAGGATGTCTGCTCTGATAGGTTGGCTGATCAACCAAAAGGAAATTTTAAGAGATATGTGGTATGTGTTCTTTTATCAAACTGGGACTTTTAACCTAAGGGATGCCACAATGCTTTTTTTAACACTACATGTGATTTCTTATCTTATGGACAACATTTCACGATATTTCAAAGAGCATACTCAGATAAAAACAAAAACTAGGGAACCACACAGAAGATAGATATAAAATGAGGTATAGAAAGTACCCACCTCAAAAATCCTAATTTTCTACAATGGAAAACACCTTTCCTGCCAGCTACTGTTCATGTGGCTTGGTAGCTCCAGCTTTATCATCACATTAGATCTTCACTGTAATTTAAGTAACACCAACGACCGACACCACGAACGAATAGTTGCTACTAAGTGACACCCAGGCTGGAGACTGCTTTAGTCCCAGATATACAATCACTATTACTAAGGATGAAAATTTACTGCATTTTAGGCCAACATGTGCTGTTGCCAGTAGAATAATTACAAGGCACTGTATCCCAAGACAAAGTGCAAAGGTTAAACAGTTGCAACCCACACAAAGCAGTAATTCAGATTTTTCATGCATTACAGTAATATTCTGTCCACACCTATGGACTGCTCCCACTCTACTGTTCTTCTATACTTGAGAATCTAAATTCAGTCCTTCCAACCCACAAAGAACAGGAAGGGCAAGGTAACACAGCAGCACAGCAGCACTCTGATGTCAACTCTTCCAAAGCTTTGTAATAGAACAGTAGAACAAGTAACTCCAAGTACAGCATGTACAATGACTCCTTCTACTTTACCTGCTACGATATTGCGGATGTAAAACATAAACACCATCTGGATATTTTTCTTTCACCATGTCCCTGTCTAGATTAGCCAAAGCTCTGGATGCATGAGAAGATTGAATGATGTGTGGGGATTTCATTACTTCAGCAAGTACAGAAACCCAACCTACGTTGAGAAAATAAAGAGGCACGTTAACTAATGGAAACATCATCTGAACAACAGAATTCAGAAACATCAACCATCAAACTATACATCTGAAAATAGATGTTAAAACTTAAGGATGGTAATGTCAAAATAATTTCATTTCAATCTACTCTTTACCTCAGGAAAGTCAAGGCTAGGTAAGTGGAATCTCCTAAATTTAAAAATTCAGATGTATTTTACTACTGTTCAAGCTTATGATCTGAAGGAGAATCCCTTCTCAAAAGAAAAAGAAAGTATATCAGCAGGTCAGTACAGCTGTAGCAAGAACAGATCTCAGATCTCTTTTTGCAGGTAAAATGCCAGGAAGATGGAGCTTAAAGAAGCTTAAAGCATAAGGAAGGCATAGAAAACAACCTACAAGAGCAATGGCAGGTAAAAAAATTGATGCTTGCTGCCAAAGTACGATAACTTCTAATTTTAAAATCCAGCCTAAGAAAAACTCTTTTGTGGTTAAAATATCTTTGCTATTCTAAAATTTGTATACTATTTATACATTAGAAATATAAGACAATTAAATTGGATACAATCTTCAATAAAAATTTAAGTCAAAATGCTATACTTACAAACACTTTACTACTATGACTTTACATACTATGACTTACAAACACTTGATGATATTCTACCTAAAGTGTAAAATTTTCTTAAACATGGATGAGAATTGTCATAGGCTACTGAGAAATGTAAAAGAATATCTTTTATGTGCATATGCACACATTTCTTTAAAATCCTGATAAATCTCATTGCTGCTAGCAAAAGCGGCCTATAAATCAGTTATATTACAGTTGAGTCCATAAATAAGAACTGGGAATTTACTTCATGAGCATTGTTCCAAAACCATGTACATTATGTTGCTACGAGTATAGTCAGTAAGCTAATTCAAGACTGTTTATTGTAGACTGAGGAAAAGAACAAATTGACATTTGAGTTTTGCCTTAAACAAACAAAACTGCTAGGACCTTTGAGGACTGTACTCTTTATTTAAGAATAATGTAGTTAAATTATGTTTCTAAGCAGAATATATGCTGACCACTGTGAAAGTTGTACTTAAAAAGTATACTATCTAAAGTCTACTTTCAGTTCTCCAAACACAATGGAAGACTGCCAAGATAGTCTGACTAAAACTAGCTTGGTCTCTGGTTTTGCATTTCTCTTAAATGAGCCACAATGAAGAGTCAAAAATAACTGTTCAGAATCAAAACACTTATGTGTTCTGCCCCCACATACCCCATCACAGCTACTACACAGTGCATTACTGTTTTTCTTCTTCTTCCTGTGCCAGCAGTTTTTGCAAGAAAAAGAGGCTCTTTATTCTTATGCATCATCCAGCAATAAAAAAGAAGCTTTATCAGCTCTGGACTAGCAGTATCCAACTGCTCATCTCTGGAGTTTGATTCACTGTCTAAAATTCCTTTTGTACTGAGAGCTCTGTCCCAGGGAGCTGCTGACTCTCCTGTTTCAATCTCTTCTTCTACATGTATGGTTTCAACAATCATTAGAATTTAAGAATGGTGCCAGAGCCCAGGACAAAGGCCTTTATAGTCCAGCTGCCTTTCTTCAGAAGTGAGCAGTATGGAAGCTGCAGAACAATATAAGAACAGTACAATACAAAGACAATTATACAGTTCTGATTCTAGTCTATACCCTCAGATTTTCTGCAGTCAACTTGGCTTCCATGTGTAGAACTTTATGGATTTTTCTTTTCATGAATTTGTCTCACCATTCTTTGAAGCTTTGTAATTCTTCAACTACCATAATAATGTTTTGTGGCAAGTCTTATTTTGGTCATGCAGTATATGGAAAATATCATTTATTTGTTCTGTCTCTTTATAATTTAATGTACAAGAACCTTTTGTCTTGCATTGCAACAAACAGCAGATGACCATTCCCTCTTTGCCTTCTCTATGCCGGTGAAGAGAATTTTATACATCTCCACCATATTCCCTTTCAGTTGCTTTTTTCATGCTGTCTTAGTCTAGTTATTTGTTCTTCATATCACAGCCATTGCAAATTTTTAATCACCCTCACCATCTTTTCCTGTGCCTTTGCTACTTCTCCTTTGTGTAAGAATGCACACTGTATTTAACAAGCAGACGTCAGCTTGGATTTACAGAACAGCATATTGACATTTTCTATTTCTTTATTTTATTTATTTATCTGAGACTTTTGGAGCAGAAATCTACCACTGAGACAGCTTTCCTTTTACCTGCACGTACTATGGATGAATGAAGATGTTCATCCAAAGCCATATTCCCAATAATGCGGATTATGTTCCTCTGTATCTTTGCTGAATCTTTACGTAGCTGGTATATCCTCTGCAGCAGCTGGAGGCCTCCTTTAGCTTCAATTTTATCACAGTGAGAAGAAATCTGGCATTACAAAGTAAATACAGTGACAACAAATAAACGTTCTGCAAAAGGTTTTTTAGACACTGTTAACTCATAAATTAGGGAATTTTAAGAAGCAGGTATAACACAGCCCTTGTTGCATAGCAATTATATTAATCTAGACTTTATTATGCCATATTTGAAGAGGAAATAGATGTTTTAATATGCAAAATGCATAATTCCTATGAACTGACAACTTGAAAATCTCTGAGTACCACCTCTCTACTCTTCTTCATGTCTTAGGGAGATGAAAGGGTCTCCACTTGGCATGATCAAACTTCAACTCAATTTCAAGAGTCTGAACAGGGCAGTTGTCTGCATTTGCTAGAGCACTATCTTACCCTGAGCCACTTGACTATCACCCAAAATGCAATCATTGTAATTCCCTCTCTTCAAAATGAAAAGTTTTTTTACATTCCAAATAGTACTGCTATCATTACTGGTCCTAAGGACAACAATTTAGTCCAGCTGAGTATGTGGGGTAGCTTTGGAACTGCTGATATCCTCAAGTCTGTGGCTTTCAACAGGCATTTGGAATGAGTACAATCACAACTTGCTTAAACTGAAAATCTAGAATATCACAAATTCTAGACTAAGTCAGAATTTCTATGTATGAAGAAGATGTGAAAAGAATACCAGGAAACTGCACTTTATCCATCCCAACTATCAGTAACTATTTGGCATTCATAACACTGTTTTTCAGTGTTCTAGGCTTCTGAACAATTAAGTGTACACAGAAGAACGTAGCAATAGGAAACAAGAAGCATCACTGTTACAAAATCCATTCCATACTCTCCATCTGTGTCTGCAAAAAGCAGACTGGTCCTGGGAAGCTCACTGTATTAGCTGCTTGCTGTGCAATATTCTGCCCAAAGAATACCTCTGTGTATGGCTAATGTTTGCATTCTGCTCTGGTTTCTGATTAGAGTGAATTCATGACACTATTTTGCTTTGTGAAAACCTGGCATTAGAGCCTCAGAGCTGCCCTTTTACCTCTTCAAAGATACATACAGGTATCTTTGGGGCACTTGTAAGGGTGAATTAGAAACAACAACAAAACTTACATACACTTCCCCATGAGAAAAAAAACTTTGTTACAGGAATGTGTTAATTTCACACTCATCTCAGCTGTTTAAACATTCTTATAGGAGGAGAAAGGGGCAGGAGACAATGAAATGGCAACTCCTTCACAATACACGAGCATGCATTAGAAAGGAATGTCTATACATGTAGCTTTTCAGTTACAGTTTAAAGACAAATTACCTTAGAATGCTGTACTAAAGCCTGCAAGCAAAAGAGTTCCACTGTCTCTGAAGGGATTTTACTCAATGTCTCACAATATGGAAGTCCATTTCCTCCAAAACACCATAAGCCTCCCTGAAATGAAAAACCATAAAAATAGTAACACATTTCAAATGGCTACATAAAAAAAAGGATTTCTAATCTAGAATGTTAAGTGTGTAATGATCTATACTTTGCTTTAAAGAGTGCACAGCATGCATGCACTTTTCAAAATGTACAAATTGCACAACAGTACATCATAGAAGTATTTACTATTTTTAACTGGAAATATTAACTAGATTTTCAGTGTGTAGTCTCCTTAGTCTATTAACTTCAAAACATACAATAAAGGGGAAAAATGTAGTATTTTCGTTTTGTTAATGAATGTCATCTTTTAAGATCATTTGCTTAAGCATAAAAAAGCAAGAATCAGCATAACCCTAAACTTGCAAAACTTAGAAGAGGAGGAATAAAGGTCTTCAATATGTGGCACAGCCTCAGAAGACCAGTCTCTCAATCACGCAGCAGAAAGACCAACATAATCTCAATAAAAATCAAAATACTTCCAAGTGTGGTGTCTTACCAAAGCTCCCTTTGTAGCACGAGCTCTGGCTGTGAAAACAGTAAAGGAGTGATAGTGTAAAAATAGCACACATAACTCTGTCATAGAAAATAAAGAGTTATTGCACTCTGGAAACTCTAAACGAAGACTGACAAGCATTGTTATTAAAATGACATTCATTTTTGTTATTGCATCTTACAAAAAATAA
The DNA here is from genome assembly GCA_013399835.1 of Leptocoma aspasia. NCBI lineage: Eukaryota > Metazoa > Chordata > Aves > Passeriformes > Nectariniidae > Leptocoma > Leptocoma aspasia. The sequence continues at coordinate 29,934 of VXAX01002325.1, read as the reverse complement.
CAATCACTGATTAAGGAAGTCAGAACTTTTAAACAACAAAAAGTAAAATTCACAAGAGAGAGTGGATGAAACTGACATAATTATTATTTTTAAACAATAATGGCACTTTAAATGACATTCCTAAAGCCACTTAGGAAGTTTTTGCACAGACAGTTGAAGAATTCCTAGATCCAGGTCCAAACAGACCATAGACTACTGCAATTCTGTTTTGGTAACAGGGATCTATTTCTAGATCTCTATAGAGAGGCACTTCCATGTGATGTAACAGTTTACTACTTAAGGTGTGCTAACAACCTACCATTTTACTAGAGACTTAGCGGTTTAATAATCTCAACAGTAAAAGAACACTCAAACAACAGCAAGATGAAATGTGAAAAATCATTTTATGAGCACTACAAGGGGAAGGAAAGTTTTGGACAGTGTTGAAATATCTGCTTAATGGGAAGGCTTGTAAGATATACTCTTTAACTATGCCTTTCAACTCGTACAGCTGGGAAATATAAACAAGCTTTCAAGCAGACAGACTGTATTTACAAGAGATTTTGCTCATGTTCTACAATTACAAAGTGTCTGTATTTCTCTTCCTCTTACAATGATAAAAAATATGGAAAAAGATTTGTATCTTTGAGCTCTGCAGGAACAAAGAACCCAAACAGTTCTGTTCTGCAGATGGAAACTCACCCTTTGTGCAGCAAGAGTCTGGCTACTTTCACGTAATGCAAGAGATGTGAAGTATTGGACACATGGATCAAGACCACTCTGAGGTAAAGATGCCAACAACAAGCGAAGTTCATCTTCTATGGGATAATCCTGTGAGAAGTAAGCACAAACAGCTTTTAGGTTATTTTGTTCATCGCGTGAAGCAAAACGCAGAAGAGAGAAATATTTGAAATAATGCAATCAGCCATACAAATGAGGTCATAAAACATGAACCCTGAACTTAAGTGCTGTGCAACTTCAGTTTAATAGTTTTATCTGTAAAGACTTTGGAAACTGTTAATTACAAAATCACCAAATAAAAAGCAAGCTTTACACTTCATATTTTGGTGACCTTATTCTAATGGTTCCAAACAGCAGAAGAAAAACCAGTTCCTCTTGGCAGAGGAAATTTAAAAGTTCACCCTGAACTACATAGAAATTTTCATAGAATCATAAAATACTCGAACTTGCAAGTGACCCACAAGGATCACAGAAGTCTAACAAGACCACCCCAAGAATCACACTATGTGCCTGAGAGCATTGTCCAAAAGCTGCTTGAATTCTGTCAGGCTTGGGGCCATGACCACTTCCCTGGGGAGCCTGTTCCAGCGCTCAACCACCCTCTGGGTGAAAAACTGTTCATGATATCCAACCTAAACCTCCCCTGACAGAGCTTCAGGCCATTCCCTCAGGTCCTGTCAGTGGTCACCAGAGTGAAGAGATCAGTGTCTGTCTCTCAGCCTCCCCTCACGAGGAAGATGTGATGGCAATGGTCTCCCCTCAGTCTCTTCCAGGCTGAACAGACAAGTGATCTCAGCCACTCCTCATGTAGTTTCCCATCAAGGCCCTCCACCATCTTTGTTGCCCTCCTTTGGACACTCTCTAATAGTCTAATGTCTTTTCCTCACTATAGTGCCCAAAACTGCACACAGTGCTCAAGGCGAGGCCACACCAGTGCAGAGCAGAACGGAACAATCACCCTCCTCATTCGCCAACTTGTGATGCTGTGCTTTGGTGCTGCTCCATTAAAATGAATGTATAAATTACTAGTAAAAAATAAAGATATTTCTTTTAACCTTTGTCTGAAAAAATAATGTAAGTATTTGTTTAACAATCCATATATTAACTGATAAATTCAACAAAGTAATTTTCTTTGCCCACAGTCATTGAACTTGCTGTTATTCTAATTATTTGATAAAATCAGAGATGGAGACTTATTTGCATGGAGTTGTCACAATGATTTGCTTCAACTTCCTAAGCAGCAGATTGGCAACTCTTAGCTTCAATCACCTGGCAATCATACTGCTGTAAAAATACATCCACAACCATATACTAGTGTAACCTAGTATTTAAGGACTGACAGGTACATATCCACTACCACATAATGTTATAAAGGCAAGAAAGCAAAAACTGAGAATATCACACCCAATCAAAGCTGATACTCAGAGCTCTGTTGGTTAAGATACACAGGTATTTTCTGACAGAGCCTTCTGCCCCTATTCATTCTATTAGCATTACAAAACACCTTGTATATTATACTTCATATGCCAGTTCTGTTTACTGAAGAAGCTGATGACATGACTCCTCAGACCATCATACATATAATATATACACACACATTTAAAATGTGTTAAGTTAAAAATTAACTTAAAAATAAAGCAAGGCCAGATTTATCCAATAAGGATCTGCTGGCACCCAAAAGCTGGCAGTGAAGAGGTGTGCCTACAGCAGAGCACCACAGTACTACTGAGGAGGCAAAGGCCTCCAGGAGCACACTCTGTGTGTAGGATTCTGTCAGTGTCAACCAGGCAACCCAGGATGATTTCTTCACATTGCCTACTGGATAGAGACAAGCAGTGTGTCTGTCAGACTGGTAACTGGCCCAGACTTCACTGCTTCTAAATATGTCATGTGGATATACAGTCCAAGAATAACAATTGATCAATGCTTCCAACCTTATTTCTTTCCATCATGCCACTCCCCAATGCAGATATACCCCAGGGGTATATATTACAGTTTTGTATTTTGGTATTTTACTACTAGTCACTTGCTTTAGAAGAACTTCACTTTCAACAGTTAACAACAAAAGCAGTAAAAAAGAAGCAAGCAACTAAAAATCATCTAATACCTACTTTTCCTTTACTTACAGTCTTTATTTTTGGCAATGGTGGTGGAGGCAGGAAAAAGCGGAGGTCAACATCTTTGGATCGAGCCAAACCTATAGCAGTCCTTTGATCACAGCTTTGAGCAACTGTGCCATACTGATAATCTGTTGTACAAGAATTTCAATGTTAAAACCAACCTTAAATACTTAATTTTGTTTCAAATGTAGTTTGTGATCTACTTTGTAAATATACCTGAAAAGAAGAACCATCTATCTGCAGTCTACTCAGAAAAACCCTTTGATTTTCTAACCACAAATTCCAAAAGTTAAAAACTGCAGATGTTAGACCAACACTACAGTGAGCTGAAATACACTTGGGCACTAACTATTCATTATAGGCCAGTTTGGTAATTCAGTGGCAAGCTGAAGGAAAAGAAAATATAACCTTGAAATGGATCAACAGTTTTTTCTACAAAAACTTGCTTCTATTCCTGTTATTGTTATACAATTCTAGAACAAAACTGACAAGCCATTTAGAAGATACTTTTCACAGTCCTAGATTGGCAACACTTTTCCTTTGGTGGAGATAATTTATACCTGCAAACTGAACTCACTGGAGCTGAACACTTCAGTCCTAGCTGAACGCTTTGTCCTAGTTGTGAAAAATTAACACATACTTTCAGTCCTAAACTTTCTTTGACTTGGTTTTGAAGCATCAGGTTAAAAAAAAGCCTGCTTCCCTCATGAGGCAGCTGGCAAGAATAATCAGTGTTTGTGAAATGTCCAAATACTACAACAATGAGCACTACAGAGAAAGGGAGATAACAAAAGGCAACTAAACTCCTGATACTGGACATCTTGTGCTCTGAAATCACCTGCTAACAGTATTCATCTGCAAAGGACAGAGCTCAGTTTTGGTACATCCTAGCTTTCAAATATTTTCAAACACAGTTTGCTGGTGTAAATTCCCTGTGGAAATTATTTTAAAAAGGCAATTTAAAACAAGATAAATCCCATGGTGTGGAATTGCACTGGAGAAGTCAAAGATCTACAACTCACTAAATTACCAAAATGAGAGTCCAGAATACAATGTTACCTAGTTTATGTAGCCTGGTGATGGAGGGGAGAGGAGGAAACACAAATACACATACACACACCTCCCCTTTACTTGGGGTTTCAAGGGTATTTGCTGCTAGAGCAAGAGGGAGAACTTATTACTATTAAATAATAACTAGGACAAAAAATGGCTTACAGATAATGCTTGCACATAAAAGCCCTCTACCTCTGGTTTGTCATTACTACCTATCAGCTCCTAACCAATTTTTATTAACTTAACCATGGCCTTAAACTCACTCCTACAGAGGCTTATTAAAAAAAAAAATCACTGCCAAAACTTGTGACTGCATTAGCAATCCCAATAGAAAAACACAAGGAACTAAAGAGCATGAACTGCTCTCCCACACCACAGAAATGGTTACAATCCTCTGGTGGGGAAACAGAGACCTGCACTGCAGACACTTGCACTGTGTTCAGCTACTTGAAATGTAAATAATTCCCCCATGTTTTAGACCAAGTTTCAGAGCATATTTATGCTTCTTGCAGCTACTAGCTTTTCTTCATGTTGACAGCAGTCTTGGAACAGCTAACTGAGACTCTCTGGAATTTCTAGAACAAATTAGGCTACATCAGCATACATTACCATGCCAGTGACTATTGCTTGCCAGGTCTTGTACAGCCTGCAGTCGGATTGCTTTGTCTTCTGACTGACTTCTCTTTAAGAGAAGCCATAAGGCACACTCATGATCTTCTCCATCAAAGGTACTGAATTGTTCTTTGACCAGGAAACAAATGAAATCCAAGTTATTATTAATGAGCATTTTAACCAGCCATGTTTCTATTTGTGGAATAAGGAAATATGTAATTTTTTAAATATTTGAATATTACTTGTTCACAGTAATTTAGAGTGTAACATTTTATTAGGACAGAATGACACCAGTAAAATGCTGATCCTAAAATTGTGAGTTTGTCTCATTTTAGTGGCACCAAGTTGATATTTCATGTATCTATGTGACACACACAACCCCTGGCTGGGACTTACCAACCAGAATTACCAGCAGGAGCTGCAAATTATTAACAACCCTTGAGGCTCTGACCTTGAAGAATTAATTTCATAAGATGACAGTGGAGATGCACATCGCTATAATCATTTAACAGAGAGTTAAATCAGACTAGACAGTATGCCTCAGGAGCACAGTTTCTGATAAAAATGGAAATTCTTCAAATTACTTGAAAAAGCAGCAACACTGATCCAAAAAACTGTGCCGCTTTCAGTTAATACTGTCAATTTTGATGAAAGCATACATGCTTTTCTAAAATGAGATTCTGAAAGTATTTCATCCCACAAACACCTTTTTTGCACAAAAATGGTATCAAATATTAACTTGGTATCTTAACTTTTAAATATCTTCTGGAACAAGGAAAAAACCAACCCTCAAATCTCCTCTTGACCATCATTTTCATTTACTTTAAGAAAAGAAATTGTTTTAATACACAGAAAATAGACAACTGACTGATAATTCATATAAATACAGAAATTATAAACTATATCATCACTGTTTCAAGAACAAAAGAACATGTTAACTTTGTAAGAAGAAATCTTTTACTTCCTAATTGCCCTATTTTTCCTGTTAAAAAATAATAATCATAGGTAAAATCCTGCTTTTGATACCTACCATTAAAAGGTTTCCGGAAGATTTTAGCTTCTGTTTCTAGAATTCTCCTCACTGCTTTATGGATTTCTTTTCTGGCTTTATATGTAATCCCTACAAGAGTATTCTTATATTACTGGAAGTCTGAAAGACAGTTCCCTCACATCACTTTTCGTAAATATATGGAAAAAGAAATACACACACATACACATATAGACATTATATAAAGAGAATTATCTCATATATAGAGAATTATGTACAGAAAGAACTATCTTAAAAAAAAAAACCAAACCAGTCAGCAGCTTAAAATAAATTTGGTGACATTTCTTGGTAACAGACTTCAGGAGATATAACTTTACTTGTTACATAATGCTGACTTCCAGAAACATTCTATTCTCTTAGAATTCTGTTTTTAGAACTCAAACAATTATGCACCTTACCTTGATATTCACTTGGACTTAGAGAAGCTGTACGTACGTACACATAGGATTTAAGTTTTTCTTGATTCAGAGCTTGAGTATCGATTTGCAGTAACTTATTTAAGGACAGGACTTCGTATGTAATGAACACAAAACCTCTTTAAAGAAAAAAAAGCCGCATATGAGTATCAAATAAAACAATATAATGAAAAAACCAGCAATCACATTGTTATAAATCATAGAGATTTTACAAAATACATAATAGTCTGCAGATTATTTTGATTTAGCAAAGCAGAGAAAAGGCTATAAAATACTTGAAATAAGTTATAACTGTCAGAAATTATGCTTCAAGACTATATTCTACCATATCTAAAGTCCCCTAATATTATCACATTTTTTGAAAGATACACATATTAAAATTTTAACTGTATCCAGAAGTTATATATACGCTCATCAGTTACAACTTACCCTAGTATAAGTGATCCAGTTACCTTTGCAATTTTTCCTTGAAAAAATTAAAACCAAATGTCAAACAAAGTTGTGTGCATCACCCCAATATAAACACAGTTACCATTTGATTATCAGACAGTAAAAATAACAACCATTAAGAACAAGCTTTAAAAAAAACTTCTATTGCTCTCTAGCTTTCAAGAAATTATTAACCAAAATCTACAACTGGAGAAAATGTTACTTGATTCGGATTTCCTGCTCTCCTAAGCAAGATGATAAAACATGTATCCTGCCAGTGCTATTTAATTTGAATATTGCTACCTCTCAATTGCATTCATTGCTCAGCTACCAGAATCAACAGTAAACTTTCTCTGCTTGTAACACTAGCAGTGATTTGGAACTCGAAATAATTTTAAGGAGCTAACTTTTTCTTACATGTTGCAGCTATTTCTTCAATGTATATTATTACATACAGGACTATGTATGTTCTTTGAGAAGTCCTGCAGAATCTCCATAAGAAAATACATTTAAAAAAATAATTCTATTAAATCTAATTTATGAAGCAAACAGATAATAAATACATGCTACTTGCAACAATTTGCCTTTTAAACCTAATGATTCCTTCCAGATTTCAGCTACTTTGTATCTACAAAGTTGATCTGATTATCTGGATATAAAGATCTCTATACAGAGAAACTCTTATCATTACCAGTAGCAGCAAACCCAATGGAACACATCTCACCTATCATGAATAATTTCTTTTCCTCAGCATGAATTGGGAGATTTGCCCCACAACCACTGCTACCAGCTTCCATCTTTGTGAGGCCATAAGAATTTTGCATGCAGACAAGAGGCAGCAGCTACATGTTGAAGAAATAACTGGCAGAGAAGTTTGAAAAAGAAAAAAATGCAATGCTTCCTGTAGAGCAGAAATTGAAATATCCTATCTTTAATGCTCAGAAATAAATTTCAGAATAAGAATTGTCATTATATGCTCAAGACACATATAAAGAAAGAAAAGAAAACATGAGACTAAGCAGAGCTTAAAGTAAATAAAGAAAAAGAAATAACAGAAACAAGCTTTATTCACTGTTTATGAATGCAACTATTTCATGGCTCTGGAGATTACAAAAAAAATCAGATACAAGTGGAATTGAAGATAGTTTAAGGAGATCACATTTAGCTAGGGAAAGACCCTCATCTAGTGTTTGCATCTGCTCCCATATACTCTGCTGGTGTCACATTACATACCACTATGCAAAGCAAGGTCAGAAGCAGAGAGCAGGGACAAACAGAAGCTTTTAATCACTAGGTAATCAAGGGCTTAAAACTTCAGTACCATTTAATTATGCATGGTGTCATGTCATTCCTTTTTATTAACACTTCAGATCAATACATAATGAACTGCACTTACTGATATCATTCCAGGGTAGGTGTTTTTTTGTGGATGGACCAGAGGTTCCTATTTTTCTGTAGCAAAATACACAGTAAGCAGCCACTGACATTCTGCATATTGAGGGGGGGGAAAGAAAAAGAAGCAATGATTGATTTGAGAATTACAGCAGGAATCCTGTAGCATTTTTTCCTGTCTTTTTACAGCAAAGGTCATGATGGCAAAGGTCACAATAAACAATGTTTGTGTCATTTCGCTCCATATAAAGCACTCAGATTAAAGAACTCTATAAAATTCTCAATTTAATGGGCTGAATTTCAATTATAAGAAAAGTTTAAAGCAGTTTTTTATCAATTATGTTACTGTTGATTTTAGTGACTAAGTATCTCCAATTAACTTCTCTACTTCTAAGTTTCCTTTCCTACTTCTTAGTTACTCTTCCCTAAATACCAGATATGGTCCTATCTCCATCAAGACATTACTCAGTATGACATGGGCTTTAATACAGTTCAGTAACCAAACACTTTTAAAAGTTCATTATTTATTGTTTTGGCAAGTTAAGTCTTTTATTTTGACTAACAAGGCTTAAAGAACTACTACATAAAAACTAACACATTTTGCATACACTGCAGAAGTAACATGAAACCCATATCTTCTAAGTGAAATTTTAGTGTCTGCAATTATACTAACTGAAATATTAAGTTAATGGGTTTATAGGGATGGGTTTATAAAAACACACCAGTATCTCTCACATACTAATCAAATTCTTGTCAAATTAGGTCTCTGTTACGACAATCACAATTAACTCAAAATTATAAAATGTCACATGTGTAAACCTGATGTTGAAATATGGAAACCTGCTATTCTCCTTGAATTTAAGGTAATCTCTGCAGACCAAGAAAAGTGGTTGTATCACTTTTACTGTCAGTATCCAACATCTCTAAACAAGGGGTCTGTTTTCGTGTCCTTCCTTTAACGTCTTCCCTCTTTTCTCATTTCCCCAAAAGTTTTGATTTTTCCCTTCTCTCTTGCTTGTGTTTGGGAAAATTTTGAAAAATGTCAGCATTACCCCAGCAGTGTCACAATCACTGCAGACTGCTTTTTGGCTTCCGTCATTTCAACATTTGCTTATCCATGCACTTCAACAGAGTACACCACACTGTGAAACACTTTTAAGATTTTGATAATCAGTCCTCTAGAGACACCTCTCCCACCTCCAAACGCTGTCTCACGACAGCTCCTTTACTACCTTTATTCACAGAATCGCAGTACTCACAGTTACTCTTCTCTCTAACCACAGCCTGAAATACACATGTGGTTCAGTGACAGCAGGTGTCACAACTACTCAAATTTAAAACATGCACCTGCAAACACAGGAGGCCAAAGTAAGCACCACTTCTCTGTTGCCAGGAACTTCTGTTCAGGTCCAAGGGTAAGAATCAAACCATTGAATGTTAAGGGTCTGTACCTTAAAGATACCTAATCCCAACACTGCCGTAGGGGAACCTCCCACCACACCATGTTGCTCGCAGCCTTATCCAGCCTGGCCTTGAACACTTCCAAGGCTGGGGCATCCACAACCATCCTGAGAAATCTGTTCCAGTGTCTCACCACCTGCACAGTCAAGAATTTCTTTCAAACTATCTAATCTAAATGTCTCCCCTTTTCATTTGTACTCATTACTCCTTGTCCTACATCACAGTTCCTGATGAAGTGTCCCTCTCTGACTTCCCTGTAGGACCCTTCAGACACTGGAAGGTTGCCGTGGGGTCTCCACACAACCTTCTCTTCCCCAGGCTGGACTGCCCCAACTTCCTCGGTCTGTTTTCACAGGCGAAGTGCTCCAGTCCTCTTATCAACTTCATGGCCCTTCCCTAGACTTGCTCTAGCAGCTGCATGTCCTTCTGGCGTTGGGGACCCCAGCTGAGGTGTCACGGCAGCGGAGGAGGGGGGCAGAGTCGCCTCCCCGGCCCCGCTGCCCGCTTCAGCCGGTTGCTCTCGGGGCTGCGAGCGCGCACTGCTGGCTCACGCTGAGCCTCTCATGCTCCGGGACACACAAACAGAACGCACAAGGACCCATTTCGCACCCCANTTGTGTGTGTGTGTCTGTGTCTGTGTGTGTGTGCGCGGCGGAGGTGAGGGACACGACCCCATCCCCTGGGAACCTCTCTGTCCCAGGCGACCGGCGGGCAGGAGGGTTCCGATCCCTTGGGAACCGCTCTGACTAAGGCGGAGGTGAAGGGAGGGACGGAACGGCAGCTCCGCTGGGATGTAGGGTTGTCGTAAAAACTCTTTGAGTTTTTCTTTGGATTTGTATTTGTTTGGATTTGTGTGCTGGGGGTCTGTGGGGCGTGCTGCGCTTTCAGATTTCCTGTGATCGCCAGTGGTGTTGTAGTTGATAATATAGTATTGGCTTTCGCATTTGTAGATTAGCTACAAATGCGAAAGCCAATTAGATTAGAATTAGAATTAGATTAGATAGATTAGAATACTTCATCACGAGTATTTTGATGTAGTGCAATTTGTACTTACTTTTAACTGCTTTTGTATGGTGTAATCTGTCAGTTTATGTATGCACTGTATAGTTCATATGAATGGTAGTGTGATAAATACGTTGTAANAAAAAAAACCAACCCAAACAAAAACACCACCGCAAGCCCAACTTTAAGCAATGTAACACGTAAAAGAGCAAGGAGCCAGGCGGGGATGGCTCTGTGTCTCTTTCCAACGGGGAGGAACAGCGCACCCGCTACCCTGAGCCCCAGCNTAAGCTTTAGCAAAATGTTAAAATAGAGGCTAAAATACTGCTATGTAACTAACTCAGAGAATGGTGTAAAGCAATTATTTTGTTTCTTACATCTGCGGACTGGCGTCTCCAAGTGCTAAGATAACAGTGACAGAAAACAGAGCATAAGCATAATCAGGAAGTGTGAAACAACAGGATAGAACTATAGGAAGAAATAAAATATATGCACCTAATCTACAGAATGTCCTGCAGACAAGTCAGAGGTTAAAACCAAACAAGAGAAACATCAAAAACTCAAAGGAATGCTTGAATAACCTAGAAACTAAGGAATGTGCATGTAACCTAGCAATGTAACTATGTATAGAGAATATGGTTTTAAGCCACATCAGTGCTCTTTGGCTGTTTGCCAAAAGCAGCCCAGTGCTGGACATTTGTCCTTCTTTTATCCTTTATTAAGCTAGTAAAAATTCTGAAGAGTGAACTCTGTTTTTCACAGTGTGATCCAAAGCAGGGGTTGCTCTTGCCGACTCTTCAGCGTCAGTAAGGAAACTGGGAAGATGGTGAATGTTCTGAAAGGTGTTCTGGTTGAGTGGTGAGTAACAGCATTTACTGCCTCTCCTTGTGTCAAAGACTGTGTTTCTTTAGACCTGGAACTAATCTAAGTAACTGAAGAGTCCAGACAAAAGGAATTGTTGTGGGGAATGGTGGTGCTGAGAAAGCAGAGAAAAGTGCAGCCTTTTTGGGAAGAAAGATAAGGCAAGTAGTAGATAATCCTAATGCCAAATTCCCACTTTTTTTTTTTTTTCAAGAGACTGTTTTCCACTTATGCCTAACCTCTTTAAAGAAAAGAAAACTGCATATGAATATGGGGTAAAAAATATGATGGCAAAAAAGTTAACAATCACGTTGTTATAAAAATCCAGGTTTTTTTGAAATATGTAATAGTCTGCAGATTAGTTTAATTTAGCAAAGTAGAGAAAAGGATATAAAATACTTAAAATAAACATTAACTATGAGAAATTATGCTTCAAAGCTATATTCTACCATGTCTGATGGTCCTCTAACATTGGCCCATTTTTTGAAAGGTACACAAGTTAAAATTTTAGCTGTTTACATAAGTTATCTATGTGCTTGTCAGGTACGACTTACCCTAGTACAAGCGATCCAGTTACCTTGGCAATTTTTCCTTGAAAATATTAGATGCTCCCTTTTGTTCTTTATATTGCTTGCAAACAGAGTTTCTTGCTGTTGTTGTTTGTGAACAAAGTGTTTCTCTACTGATTCTTGAGGGAGACAAGATAATATTTCACTTCTCCTTTCCTGTTTTGTTTTTTTCTAATCAGCTCTAGACTGAATTTCATGCAAGACTAACATGTGGTTCTGTTTGTAGATCATACTTGAAAGGAATGTGCTTGGAGTTTGTAAATGTCAGATTTTGGTGTAGGTGCAGTGTACCTGTTTTCATATAATCTCATCTCTGGACTGAGACTCATGCCCCTGGCCACCTCCAAAATAAAAAGAAGCATCACTCAGGATTTGTGGGGTTGTTGTATAGCATTATACGGAGTGTGAGATTTCTGCTGTACACTTAATCTGGTAATATGTTTACAATCTATAACTGCACAAAAGCAGTTCCACACTTCCAAAATGCTTTCTTCTAAACATTTAAATTTGATTTACAAAGTGACATCATGACTGTTCAGTTAGAGTGTGAGAAATGTACAAATCTTATATGAGCACTCTTAGTCTGTGCTATACTACTTTGAGTGAGATCTGTGTTCTCATGTCTTTTGGTTATCCTTATGCTTTAAGAAAACATGTTTTTATGAGGCTATTGCTGAAATCAGAAATGTAAGTTCAGTCTCACCTTATTAAGGGTTGGACTTTGAGTTTTAGTTTTGATTTGGGTTTTTTTGAAGCTGCCTTAGCAGCAGCAAACAGAAACTACTCTGCTAATCAAGCAGCTGGTTCTACTCATTAGACTGTATTACTGTTTTATTTTTGTCTCTGTAATAACCAAAACTACTTGGAAAGAAACGACTTTTACTAAAGCTTCACAAACTGTATTTAAGTTGTGAGTGACTCTTGACATTAATTTTAGTTTTCCTAAAACCTTTGGCAATGTCTTCGAATGGTGTTTCTTCTGTTTGCAACTGTAATTGTGAGGTGGGATCTGATGTGTGCTTGTCTCTACAGTGACCCAGCAATGAAGCAGTTTCTGCTCTACTTGGATGAGTCAAATGCTTTGGGAAAGAAGTTCATCATACAAGACCTGGATGAAACTCATGTCTTTGTATTAGCTGAGTTGGTAAACTTCCTCCAGGAGAGAGTGGGCGAGTTAATGGACCAGAACTCATTTCCTATTACTCAGAAGTGAGAAAAACCTGAGGAATAAGATTACTGCGAGTTTTGGAACAGTGAAATTCAATAGTTTGGGTTGTTACTGCTTTAATAGATAACACTGTGGCATGTAAGTTCTACATAGAAGTGGCTACTATAGAAAATGCATCATTTTCATAAACAAAATAGTCTGGAATTAGATTTTGTTTCTCATTTTGAAAGAATGTGGTATCTTTATTAAAATACTTTAAATCATACACTTGAGGAGTTCTCTTGAGAATTTTTGATGCATGCTGTCTGGTTTTCCTTTAGGTTTTTATCTTGCAAGATGATATGGCCCAAAAAGTAGAGCAGTGTTTCTGTATTGGAATGCTGTGTGAGGTCCTTTGATGTGTTGTGTTTCCTGTATGTGATTAAATCTGATTGTAGTGTGACTAATAGAAACTAAAGAATGTTGAAGTATGATCTGTGCTTGATGGAACAGCTCTCTAAGTTGGAGGCATCATCAGATAACTGCTCTAACTGGATGGCTTTTACACAGCAGGATGAGAGTTGGTCTGAGCATTTTGTTGTGTTGTTTGGGGTTGGGAGTGTTGGGGTTTTTTGTTAAAACATGCTACAAGTGCCCCATACTACTTGCCTACTTTTACAAGGCTGTGCTTTCTGAGTTGTTCTGAGTTTGGGGAGTGGTGGTGGGAGTTTGGAGGGGAAGGAGGGGTATGGGGGGATTGGGACAACAAAATCTATTGCCCTAGATAATCATAAATTAAAGGGGTAACAGAAATGGGAGACCAGTCCTATAGATATAATTGCCTGTATTTTTTCACTGAAGCTGATAGTCACAGTAAGTTATGTGATCAGACTCCCATGCTCTACCTAACAAACAAGAAAGCTGGGTTTGGATTTTTGGTTACGGGGTTTTTTCCTTCAGCTTAGTTCTTTTTCCCATATTGCCTTTTGCTGCAAAGAAAAAAGCTTTGTAGTGTCATGGTTTGATTGCTTGGGGTTTTTTTACATTGTATTTGTAACTTTAGCTCAGACACTGGCTTGGTTTTCAGACCTACTCATGTACATCAGATAGATGCCACCTTTTTGTCTTTTAGAAAAAGAGTAAGTGTAAAGAGAAAAACTGTTCCTTATAAAAGCCTTTCTTACTGACTCTCCCATTACTGCTTGTTTCTCTTGTCCAGTAGATATCAGATGAATTGGTGGGTTTGTCCTTGTTTTTTGTTTGGATTGGTCTTTTCATTTGCATTTTTTTCCCTGAGGAAGAGGGAATCTTCAGGAGAAAGTTTCACTAGATGTTTTTAATCAAAAAGCTGTCCAAAGAAAGTTCTGTAGAATTGTGTATATTCAGGTTCATGTGGTTGAGCAAATAGCCCTGTAAAATTTAACTTCATGTTATTTCTGGTACCGTCCCTTTTCTGTGACTGTACAGAACAATGAGTTTTGGTCCAAGTTGTTTGATCTCTTTCTTTTACAAGTGGGTGTTTCCCTGGTCGTGTAGATTAAGAACCAGCCACATGTCTTTACCTGAAATAAGAAGTTTAAATCTTATTTATAAATGGTTTATGGTTCCTTACATCTTTCTTGAGATTGATCTCAAGAGACTGATCAAACATTGACCTCATAACTGTTATTTTGTAGAAGATTTTTCGGTGCTCATTTAATGGAGAAATAATCAGTAACTTAGTGCAATTTATTTAGAAGTGTCTGTTTCCTTTCTTTGGAATCCTGGTTTATTTTCTATCCAGATTTGCTGAAAGGTAAATCATCCATGACTGTCTTCAAATTACAGCATTTGAAAAGTCATGTTTGGAATTCCACATGTTAAGCTTCTCTGTATTTAGCATGTGTAGTGCTCCATTTCTAGTGTGACTTTCCTTTTCCATCTGTAATAAACTTCTTGCAGTTCTTGTCTTTTTCTCCTGGTTAATTGTAGAGCTTTGCTGCTGCTGCATTCCCTGTACTTTAGCTTATATTTACAATTGATAAATGGCTTATGTAATACAGAGGGATAAAAGTTCCAAACTGTATAAACTAAACAGTTAGGCATGAATTCTTACTCTCTCTGCTTGCAATTTGGTTTTTTTGAGCAAACAAGTTCATGGACTTTTAACTTCTAAACCTGTCAATACTTTTGATCCTTCCTGTACCCTAACAAGGTGTAACCAATTCTGTGCTGGAAGAATAAACAAAAGATGTAAAGATATAAGTTGGTGTCATCATATGTAGTCTAAGGAGCTCAGTTCACTGTAGTTCCTAGGGAAAAAAGGATCTTGAATCAGGTAGTATGGTAAAGGAAATCCAATGAGAAAACTTTTAGAAATTGAGTATGTGTATGGTTTAAAAAAGCAAACAACAAAAAACCCAAGCAAGGGTTTCTGGGATTTGAATAAATGTGGACCTCTGAATGGTTTTGATTGCTTTTAACTGCATGTAGTCCTGGAACTTATATGCTTCAACAACAACAACAAAAATATTTGCCCAGATGGGAGAAAAGTAGATACTAGTGTTAAAAATAACCATACATTTTGAGATAGTCAGCATTTACACTTAGAGATTTTAAATGTTTATGCTGGTTTTCATTCAGGTGTGAAATATTATTGGTGTGTATAGCTTGGAATGAAACATTGTATTAAAGATACATTTTTTAAAGGCTGGAAACATTTGATAATAAAAGCTGTAAGAGATCTGTTTAAATATATCCATGCTTTGATAATAGAGTTAATAGGTTGAGAAAATCAGTTCTCACTGTATTTAGAATATTGTATGTTGTTTTAATGTTTGTATCCATGACTAACACATTCACTGTTTGCTAGTATTTGTCAAAGAACTGTAGTGTTCTCAGGTCCTGCTTGAGCAGCAACAATAAAGTTCGAATGACAGACTTCATGCTGCTTGTAAAAGTACCAAATTTTATCTTGAAGGGCTTTCACTGCTCACTTTTTGCTTTCGGTGTGAGTTGAAAGTATTTTGTGTACTGGAAGAAGAGCGTGCTGGTACAATTACATAAAAGACACTTACTTGAACTTCATTTATTACTTGCTACTTACTTAGCTCTAAATAAGAGTGCAAATTCACTTGTTAGCATTTTATGATGTAAATAGTTGCTCTTGTGTAGTTATTGTAACTTGAACATGCTCATAAATTCTTTTGTTAACACGTGCAGAAGCTAAAGAGTTGTATTTGACAGAAAGATGAGACAGATCTCTAAAGCAAGGTAAGAGAATTTGAATAACTCAAACAAAATGTTACGTGGGAAGAGAGGGATGGAAACTGAAAATGCAGCTTCCTAGTGAAATAAAGCAATAACATCTCATTGAAGATTATATTATTTGGAATTTTGGTTTTTTTGTTCCAAGCCTCGGATTTTTAAAAAATTTGTTTATTAATGGCCTTCAAGGAAAGCTGTGTAAAAAGCAAGTAAGTCTAAATGCTGTCACATATTTAGATAGTTTTATAAATTGTGGGATAAGCTGATTCTGGAGAGGGGGTTATTTTGGCGTGGGGGTTGGCAGCACAATGAATGTGACCCTGGTTAGTCAGTATAGATAGAGGTTGTAATGACTTGGTTCACTTGTGATCAATGCCTGAGTCCCTGTTCCTTCTCTCTGGTGCAACAGCTAGCCCAGGAAGAATAATTGTCCAGTGCAGTATAACCAACAATCACTAGAGAGAACGGATGTGTCCTCAAGAAAGAAAACAGAGATTGCTGTTGAAAGAAAATAGAGAATGCTTTAGGAAATTCTACCATTTTACCTGAGAGAACCAGACTGAGTGGATTTGACTCTGTAGCTAAACTGCCTGTGTTTCACAAAAAAAGTAGGCATCTGAATCCATCTGAATGATACTGGGTTTGTTTATTTGTTTAATGTACTTATAATTGGGGGCTGGGAAGGGTTGTTTTTGATTTTTGGTTTTTGTTACTTATTGATGAGAGCTAGATGGCTGTCTGATGCGCTGTACTAAACCTCCTCCAAGTGCTGTTGTACATTAAGAAATCCTATTTTACAGTCTTTCCAGGTTTATAGGGTGCATTCAAAAGCATGTCCTCTGATTCCCTCCTTGGTTTTTTTTTTTTCCCTAATGTGCCATAACAATAGATTTTACAGTTTTTTCTCACTCAGCTCTGCAGGGCCACCTCATGTGTGTGAGAACAATCCAGAGAACATATATTTTATGCAGTACCAGGATGGTTTACTGTGAGCTGAAGTAAACAAGATTGTTTACTGTGAATTGCAGAAAATGGTATTTCATGGTGTCATTAAAATTACTTATATTTAACCTTTCTTAGTTGGCATCTTCACCCTAACAGTTCAGTCAGCCCCTAGGCTGAGCTTACAAAAGTAGGGCACTAAAAATCATATATAAATGTGTATACATACATATATATCTATATTTATATCTATATATATATATATATCTCAACCACTCTTTAATCATATAAACCAACACAGCCTGAGAGGTATGTTTTGCTCTTAAAATCAAACAGTAGGCCATTGAAGAAAGCAGAAAGCTTTTGTAATAAATTTTTTTTTGCAGTTCCAAATTCTGTATAGATTTCCATGCTGACTCCTTGATTATCCCACAAATGATCCCATTGAAGCTGGTGGTGGTTACTGTGAAATGAATGCATTACTAAGTACGTTAGAATTGGGTGTTTGTTTTGTAATTTAGGCTGTGGCAAGGCCTATATGTGCTACACAAAATCAAGGATTCAAAATAAGTTGAAGTTCACAGTGATGGAAGAACAATTTCTTCCTAACCTAAGTAATTATCTTTGGGTTTATGACCTAGCAGCTAATCAGCTAATCAGAAATCAGCAGCTAATCAGAAATGATTACAAGAAATGTAAACAATAGGATATCTGATATAAATTTGATGTGGACNATAGATAGAGGTTGTAATGACTTGGTTCACTTGTGATCAATGCCTGAGTCCCTGTTCCTTCTCTCTGGTGCAACAGCTAGCCCAGGAAGAATAATTGTCCAGTGCAGTATAACCAACAATCACTAGAGAGAACGGATGTGTCCTCAAGAAAGAAAACAGAGATTGCTGTTGAAAGAAAATAGAGAATGCTTTAGGAAATTCTACCATTTTACCTGAGAGAACCAGACTGAGTGGATTTGACTCTGTAGCTAAACTGCCTGTGTTTCACAAAAAAAGTAGGCATCTGAATCCATCTGAATGATACTGGGTTTGTTTATTTGTTTAATGTACTTATAATTGGGGGCTGGGAAGGGTTGTTTTTGATTTTTGGTTTTTGTTACTTATTGATGAGAGCTAGATGGCTGTCTGATGCGCTGTACTAAACCTCCTCCAAGTGCTGTTGTACATTAAGAAATCCTATTTTACAGTCTTTCCAGGTTTATAGGGTGCATTCAAAAGCATGTCCTCTGATTCCCTCCTTGGTTTTTTTTTTTTCCCTAATGTGCCATAACAATAGATTTTACAGTTTTTTCTCACTCAGCTCTGCAGGGCCACCTCATGTGTGTGAGAACAATCCAGAGAACATATATTTTATGCAGTACCAGGATGGTTTACTGTGAGCTGAAGTAAACAAGATTGTTTACTGTGAATTGCAGAAAATGGTATTTCATGGTGTCATTAAAATTACTTATATTTAACCTTTCTTAGTTGGCATCTTCACCCTAACAGTTCAGTCAGCCCCTAGGCTGAGCTTACAAAAGTAGGGCACTAAAAATCATATATAAATGTGTATACATACATATATATCTATATTTATATCTATATATATATATATATCTCAACCACTCTTTAATCATATAAACCAACACAGCCTGAGAGGTATGTTTTGCTCTTAAAATCAAACAGTAGGCCATTGAAGAAAGCAGAAAGCTTTTGTAATAAATTTTTTTTTGCAGTTCCAAATTCTGTATAGATTTCCATGCTGACTCCTTGATTATCCCACAAATGATCCCATTGAAGCTGGTGGTGGTTACTGTGAAATGAATGCATTACTAAGTACGTTAGAATTGGGTGTTTGTTTTGTAATTTAGGCTGTGGCAAGGCCTATATGTGCTACACAAAATCAAGGATTCAAAATAAGTTGAAGTTCACAGTGATGGAAGAACAATTTCTTCCTAACCTAAGTAATTATCTTTGGGTTTATGACCTAGCAGCTAATCAGCTAATCAGAAATCAGCAGCTAATCAGAAATGATTACAAGAAATGTAAACAATAGGATATCTGATATAAATTTGATGTGGACCTGGGTTTTTGTTTGGTTTTTTTTTTCTTTCCCCTGAAATGTGGAATATAAGTAATGTTTTATCCATCTTTGTTTCATATAGAAAGATTTTCAGGACTGAAGAGCTGACAGTTTGAAGGCAGACCAGTAAGGGGAGCTCTTGCCAATATTTTAAGCTGCTTTAAATAAAATTGTTGCAGCCTGGGCAGCGGTGGGTCAGAGACGTGCTTTGGAACATCAGATGTGCTTTCAGCTAGAGATGAACATTCAGCTTCAAAGGGTCCTTAAAAAGATACTCACTGTTGGAGATTTCGGAATATTTTTAGCTCAGAAATTTCTTATCTGTTTAGGTATCCGGTGTTTTCTCTCTAAGCATAGGTACACAGCCGTGTTACATTAAAATGATGAGTCTGAAATGTGGTCTTCCCATGAGATGTTACTGGTAGGTCTGTGTATCTCCACACCATGAGCCTGCTTTAGAAGTTGCTCCATACTAAGTTACATAATTTTTAGTGGGTGTAAATCAAAAGTCATTGTTGATAAGAAATAAGATTTATTAATTTTTTCACCTTTATTGTATTATTCCTCATACATTTGTAATCCTCATAATACAAAATGCGTGTGATTGTAGGGTACCTGTTCCTCAAATCACATGCATCATACTGTGTGGAAGACCACACAACATTCAATCTTACTGTATTTCAGTCTGCACTGGGGATTTCTGCATCTTTATCCCTACAGTGTTGCTAATAATGCATGTGAATGAGACATACAGAAAGTTCTTCCCTCATTGGCCCCCAAATGAGTAGCTTTATTGGTTTACACATATGTAATGGTAAAATTCACTACGTTCCCTAACCAAACAAAAAACTTCAACACCTACCAATTAAGTTTTAATATAAGGGGCAAACCCCACTAGGACTTTGAATATTAGGGATTGTATTTTTCATATAGACTGTATTTTCATATAGACTGAAAAAGTAATTTTCTCACTTCTGATTGCTTAGCACTAAAAAGAAGATTAAGACTAGAAAAGGACTATAAAATTGCTGCCCAGTGAAAAAAAATTTAGAAGTGAAAATTTTAGAGCATTACTGCTAGCTTTTAGCTTTTTGTGCTTGAGCAATTCTAGGTGTTAGTAACAAGAAGTGTAAGGTTCCTGGAAGAAGTCTTAGGACTCGTAATACCTATGCAGGAATGTGCTTGAACACACCAAAGAAAAAACCCATCCAACACCAAAACTGACAGATAATTGATTAGCCACATAACTAGCCCCTCAGGAAAGAAACAGCAAGCAAAAATACTGCATGACTACAGACTGAAGGAGTTGGCTGCTAGTGCTGTACAGCTGTTCATTTTTGTATTCCAGAAAAGATGGACCCAGCTGTAAATGGCAGGATGTGCAGAGCGATGCAGCTGTGAAGGCCTCACTTGCAGCTAAGATGGTTTTGCATGTTTCTGCAGTGCTGGCATCGCTCATACATTGTCAGTAGAGAGAGGTACATACACCAAGCAAATGATCTCTCACCATTGCACGTGTTGTGCTCCTGATGTATCCAAGCTAGAGGGCTGAGATGGGAGGGCAAAAGAGAAAAAAGGCAGGAAAGAGGGGGAAGAGTATTTTAGGCTTGAAACTATTATTTCCTGTTAATTCTGAAATTGAACAAGATCCGAAGGAGCATAAGGATCAAAAATTTTACTTGCAATTAACTAGATCTTAATTGGTTTAAAAGGTTCTGTATTTATCCAACCAGAGACCAATCTTTCTTAATATTTTCATCTACTGTTCTACTTTGCTCTGTCCTGAATGGGACCACTTTTCTCTGTGGAATTATAGCGTAGTTTTACTTCCTCTAAATTTCTTAATTCTCTTACACTGGCAACTTTATTGTCTGTAAGACATGTTTTGCATGTGTGTCATATCATTTGATATACAGGTATTCCAGAAGCTACAGTTTCAGCAGAAGTGAGTAGCCCTGAAATAATGATGACCTTTGTATTATCATCAATCAGATATGAAAGAAAAATTTCTCTTCAGCTGTAAAATGAAGCATGCTCCCTATATTTGATTTTACTTTTGGTCTAAGCAGAGACTAGTTTTATCTTTTAATATTAGGAAAGTTATAAAATCAGTATAAAACTGAAGAAAAAAAGAAGCCTGGTTTCTTAATGAATATTTGAAATCAATATTGTTAGGCACAACCACATCAAGGCCAATGTAATAAAGGACTGTGACAGCTTTCAGTGTTGGTCAGGTTGCCTTTTGGGCAGAGGGAGCTGCAAATAACATTTGTGAGGAGCCCTAGGGGAGGGATGAGGGGTGGGCAAAGCTAAGCATCTGACCAAATCTGTCAGAAGGACTAGGGAACCTGAAGTCTTGGAATCAGTAAATGTTTCTCCTTTTGGCTTTCAGTAGGGCTTTCTAAAGCTATTTCTGCCTGTTTAGCCTGCTGTGTGACAGCAGGAGCCAGAAGGAGCTGTAGGGAGTGGGAAGGAACAATTCTGAGGGTGGATGTGTTTCAGAAGGTGGTTCCTAAAGTAGTTTGCTGCAAGTATGAAAAACTAGACCAAATTGAGACTGTCTTTTCAATGTGCAATTTTCTACTGTACTATAAAACAAAAGAAACTGTAAAAGTCCTATAAAAACTTTTATTGTTTGACTTGGTAGCTATGAGAACCAACCCACTACACCTCTAACTTTGAAACAGTGAAGGAAGCTTTCATGTAATGCATTTTTTCATTGTCATTGTAGTTACATGACTATCAACCAAAGCAAGTCATAAAAACAGAGAAGACTCTGAATATAGTCTACCTGCACTTTACTAAAGCCTTTGACACCATTTCCCAGTTCCTGGAGAAACTGGCTGCTCATGGCCTGGCCTGGCGCTGTTTGCTGGGTTAAAAGCTGGCTGCACAGCCGGGCCCAGAGAGGGGAGGTGAATGGTGCTGCATCCGGCTGGCGGCCAGTCACTTGTGGGGTTTCTCTAGGGTTGGTACTGGGGCCAGTCCTGTTTAACAACTTTATCAGTGGTCTGGACAAGGGGATTCAGGGCACCTTCAGTCAGTTTGCAGGTGACACCAAGGCAGGCGAGAGTGTTGATCTGCTGGAGAGCANAGAAACTGGCTGCTCATGGCCTGGCCTGGCGCTGTTTGCTGGGTTAAAAGCTGGCTGCACAGCCGGGCCCAGAGAGGGGAGGTGAATGGTGCTGCATCCGGCTGGCGGCCAGTCACTTGTGGGGTTTCTCTAGGGTTGGTACTGGGGCCAGTCCTGTTTAACAACTTTATCAGTGGTCTGGACAAGGGGATTCAGGGCACCTTCAGTCAGTTTGCAGGTGACACCAAGGCAGGCGAGAGTGTTGATCTGCTGGAGAGCAGGAAGGCTATCCAGAGGGATCTGGACAGGCTGGATCGATGGGCTGAGGCCAATGGTTTGGGGTTCAATAAGGCCAAGTGCCAGGTCCTGCCCTTGGGTCACAACAACCCCAGGCAGCACTACAGGCCTGGGGAACAGTAGCTGGAAAGTGGCCTGGCAGAGAAGGACCTGGGGGTCCTGGTCAACAGCAGCTGAACATGAGCCAGCTGTGCCCAGGTGGCCAAGAAGGCCAATGGCATCCTGGCCTGGATCAGCAGTGGTGTGGCCAGCAGGAGCAGGGCAGGGATTGTCCCCTGTACTCAGCACTGGTGAGGCTGCACCTCAAATCCTGTAATCACTTCTGGGCCCCTCACTACAACAAAGAAAGTGAAGCATGGGAGTGAGTCCAAAGAAGGGCAACGTAGCTCGTGAAGGGTTGGAGCACAACTCTTACAAGGGGTGGCTGTGGGGGCCAGGGGTGTTTAGCCTGGAGAAAATGAGGCTTGGGGGAGACCTTATCACTCTCTACAACAACATGAAAGGAAGTTGTAGTGGGGTGGGGGTTGGCCTCTTCTCCCAAGTAACAAGTGATAAGAGGAAATGGCCTCCAGTTTTGCCAAGGGAGGTTTAGGCTGGATATTAGGAAAAATTTCGTCACCAAAAGGTTGGTAATGCATTGGAACAGGTTGCCCAGGGAAGTGGTGGAATCACCAGGCCTGGAAGTGTTCAAGTGGCACGTGGATGTGGCACTTGGGGTTATGGTCTAATGGTTACTATGGCAGTGCTGGGTTAACAGCTGGACTTGGTTATCTTAGAGGTCTTTTCCAACCTTAATGATTCTATGATTCTACAGCATGCTTACTCTGTGAGAGAAAGAGACCTTTCCTTGCTCAACAATATCTCCCAACATTTAGGGAGGAAAGGGATTTTGCAGTCCTTGCACTGAGTGGGATTACTGTAAGGTGGGGGTCTCAAGAGGGAACAAACATAGAAAATTGGAGCGCTAATAAGGATAACCAGACTGTTCACATGTAGAATTTATTTTCGTGTCCTTCTAACACTGGGATTAAAAGGATCAGTGAAATCCCTAATCAGGTATTCAGGAAAGTAAGGGGTGTTTCTTAAATCATTTTGCTTGGACACAGAGCTGCTTTCTGTCATTGTATTATATTTTGGTAAAACCATTAAAAATGCAAAAAGTCATCATATTCTTGCAGTATATTTTTCTACTCTTAAATCTAGGTTGAAATGTGGTTTTTTTCCAGTGGAATAAATGGACTTAAATATTTGGTCATGTTCCTCTATAGAACTACCCACAATAATGCAGGCATTATGCTGTAATTATGCTGGGTTTGATTTGGGTTTTTTAATAAAGAATTAACATTTGATTTTGCAACAGTTTCTGTATTTGTTGTATCTTCTAAAATGGAAGGTGATAGTACAGAGTACACTAATTTGGGACTCTGGTGCTAAACTGTGATTAAGACCTTGAATATTTTGGTGGCTTTTCTCTTACGATTTCACGTTTTTCAAGAATTCTTTCTTTATTTTTGTATTTGAATATTATCTCCATTGAATTTTGGAGGGAAAAAATAAAAGAAAAGGACCGCTTAAGCTTTGCTGTGCTGTCCTTTCACTTAAACTGCTCATGAGACCACACTTGGAAATAAGAGGTTTTGAAGAAATTATATATGGCATGGGTCTCTGTAGATTTAAGCTGAAAAAGATATAAATTTATATCTCAGCCATTAAGGCACTTGTCTGAAAAGCCTAGGGACCTTGGAAGTATTTCCACCAGCTGCTATTTGTTTTAATATTCTAATGTGCTCTTTGCTGAGAAAGTTATATTAATTGATCTTTTTTATATTGTAGACATATTCAAACGGCTCGCTTTGAACTAGGGTTTTATAATGCTAAACTTCTTGTGAAGTGCATAAAAAGGGAGCTTAACCTGATGCAGTAAGTGAAATAGGCAAAATTACTCTGTTTAATAGAGTAACACACAGATAGTCATGTCTATTTCTCCTGGCCCTCCTTAGTACCCATTCAAGTTTAATTTACCATTCTTCAATGTAATTGATCACTACTGTGATCTGTATGGACCAGCACACTATTTTTCACATTCTAGAACTCTCTTTGAAATTCTGGGAGTATTAGCTCCTCTCATGATGTCATCAAATACCTTACAGGTATTCTCTTGCTGACTGACAGATGCAGATTTTTCTCCTCCTCTCTTTTCACTTGATGCCTTCAGTTTAATGTTTTCAAATCCTTCAGTTCGTGACTTTATACTATCATATTTAATCCTATTTGTTTTAGTGGTCTGCTTCTGGGGGTCATCCATTGTTTTCTCAGTGATGTATATCTATTTTGAGTCTAGGCTTGATCCTCAGGTTTGTGTGATCAGCAAGTTTTATTTGCACACTCATATTTTTGTTCTAAGGTTATCTAACAAAAATATTTAAAAGGACAGTATCATGACTAATTCTTCAGGGACTCCATTTATTGTATCTCCTCAGACTGTTTTCTTTGGAGCACCATCCACTGCCACACTTAACTAGTTCTGATCCCTTGTCATCTGTACTAATCTTCATCTTTTCAGTTATTATCTTGTGTGGCATCATTTGAAATACTATGTAAAGTTAAAAAAATCCCCAAAAACAACCCACACATGAATATATTTCCCTTGTTTAGCACTGCAGTGGTTTGACCCTGGCTGGATGCCAGGACTCACCTAAACCATTCTATCATACCCCTCCACAACTGGACATGGGAGAGAAAAGAGTCCATGGGCTGAGGTAAGGACAGAGGGAGATCACTCACCAAATACTGTCATGGCTAAAACAGACTTGAATTAGAGATATTAATTGAATTTATTACTAACAAAATCAGAGCAGGATGATGAGAAGTAAAACAAGACCTTAAAAACACCTTCCCCCCCACCCCTCCCTCCTTCCCAGCTCCACCTCCTCCCACTCAGTGGTGTAGGGAGACAGGGAACGGGGGTTCTGGTCAGTTCATCACCATATGTTTATCCCACTGCTCAGGGAGAAGAGTCCTTTCCCTGCTCCAGTGTGGGGTCCCTCCCATGGGAGACAGTTCTCCAGGAAGTTCTCCAGTGTGAATCCATCCCACGGGCAACAGTCCTCCCCAAACTGCTGCAATGTGGATCACTCTTCCATGTGGTGCAGTCCTTCAGGCACAGCCTGCTCCAGCCTAGGCCCTCCACAGGGTTGCAAGTCCTACCAGGAATCTTGCTCCAGTGTGGACTCCTCCCTCCAAGGGTCTGCAACTCTTGTTTTCTCTGTTCAGGTTTGAAGAAGGGGGGCAAAATATATGTGGAAGGTTGGAGCTGCTTCCACAACAGAAATGAGGCAGGAGGAAGCTGGAGTGAACATCCTGTTTCTCTTTTTCTGATGTGTTCCTCTGTGGTGGAGGAAAATTCAAGGTGAGGTACATCAAAAGGAAATGCCTTTTGGAATCAGCTGAGCATATAAAACTAACAAAAATGATTGAAGTTTACATGTGGAAAGAGTGAATAGATTTGCATGTGAAAAAAGGGAGCAACGTTGCATATGAAACTCTCTAATGCATTAAAAATGTGACAGTCATTCATGCTGTAAATCCAGATAGAGGTGAAGGAGGAAAGTAGAATAATGGAGGCATCTACAAAAGCAGCTTTTGCATTGTAACACAAGACACTTCAGTACCTATTCTAGGTTCTGTGAGGTAATGTTCTGCAAGGTGAATTCTATGTGCCTTTTTTTTTATGAGCTATAAAGGAAATTTTTTCTATTTCTTTTAATTTAGGACATTTTGGTAATTCTCAGCTTCTGTTTATTTCCAGAAGGACCAAAAAACTGGAGTGAAATAATTTTCACTTAATTTTAGTTTCAGGCTTCTTGATTCTATATTACACATCGTTGAATTGAGCTTGCTGAACTCAGAGGTATTACTAGGTTTTTATATCCACACAGTCAGGCTTGTGTGGATTTAATCACATGCCAACAAGAAACACTTTTTTGTTTACCTCCTAATGATTACACCTTAAAGATGCAAGTGCTTTTTTTGTTGTTGTTTGTGTAGAAATAGGTAACTGATTTTTATTATTCTATAGTTATTTGGATTTCATAGATCTGTATCTTAAATGAAACTGTCTTTAGGATGGGATTAGTTATGAAGAGCTGCATCCCAAATGATACTTAAAAAAAACCTAAGCAAACCAAAAAAACCAAACCCCAAACCAACAAACAAAAAAGCTCTATGTTAAACTAATGGATTCAAAAGAATCTTAACAATAATGGTTACATTAGATTTTTCAGGTGTACTTTCCCTTTTTCATGAATCATATGAAAAAACTCTATTACTAAATAACCAACCACCTGTGGCTTTACATTTCATGAGTATATAGAGAACTATTGGCTCACCAGTCCTGGGAGCACAATGCTCATGGAAATCACAGTTCTGTTCTTTGCAGTGCTAATGTTGCTTGGATTTGGAAGGCAACCAAGTTCTGTGCTTTGTTTTCTGTCATAACATACCCAAGTTGTATAAATGAGCATGAACAGAGTGAGCTTGTGAAATGTGAAGAAATCATGAAAACTGAAATGAAATAGGAAGAAAGTGCCTACAATAAAGAAACATGTAAGATTAGAGAGTGCAAATATTTTACCTGACAAGAAAAATATCTGAGATGTGCTATTGGGCAGAACAAGGAAGGTGAGTTCAAGATTGTTTTCTCATGTTTTTTGAAATTAAAAACAAAAAGACATTCAAAAAAGTTTGCATAGTTGCTTGTAGACAAATGGGATTTATCATCTGCCTTCATGAAGGATCATTACTAGTTTTTTTAATGTTGTCTACCTTTAAAAATAAAGGACATATTACAAGAAAGTCTTTCTGAAAAAGAGGCCAGCCTTTTGTTCCTTAAAGGGTTGTGAATATGGGATTAATGGATTACAGAAATGGACAGATAGTGAAGTAGCTGCTTACTCTCACAGCTGGGTAAAATAGACAAGCATAGACCTGGTTATGATTGAAACAGAGCTGAGTTCCTTCTGAAAGAACATGTCTATTTGCCTTTGACCTTAAATTCACAATATTCCAATAACAAAAAATAATTTACAAACTTTTCTGTACAGTTACTTGACTGAGCTTTATTATCTTGTCAAGTTGGCTAAGTAACTAAGCTTTTTTTTAGGGCAGTAATACCAAGAACTGAGCAGAACCAAAGCATTCAAACAAACAAAAAACCAAACAAAAGTGGGGTTTTTAGGCTTTGTAATAAAATTAACAATAGTTCAGGGGATGATGGTTTTGATAACATAATTTTAGGTTAATGTTTGTATTAATTTGTATTGATGAAGTTGCATTAAATGTTGCTGTTGAATTATTTAAATGTTTATATTGTTAGCACCATAATCTAATGAACTGGTACTTTAGGTCAGATTTAGTAGACTGGAGGAGGAAGGAATGAGTGGGCTAGTGAAGGAAAAGGTTGTCTATTTCCCTTGGGTTTTATATGTTTTGTATGTATTTTCAAAAAATGTTGTGAAGTATGAATTAAGTATGCTTTAAAATGCTTCATTATCCTAGAGAAGTACCTTTAGTCACAGTAAAAAAAGGTTCAAAAAAGTACAAAGTAGTTTCACAAACCTGATGCCATACAGTAGTGGTACTTTCCCAAGTGTGATCCTGTTACATTTAAACAGCAACAGTGTCCCATACGCAAGTTACAAGACCATGTTCTGTTGCTATAAATAGTAGAGATTTTAACTTCTATTTTCACTTTGGAGGATGAGGCCTTGTCTTATCCTGGGTTCCACTCACTCAGATTATGGACTTCATCTGAGACTGCTGTAGCTTCCCTTCTGCACATGGAGGAATGCTGCAGTCCATCCCCAGCATTGAAAAAGATCTTGTTGATTCACACATGGAGATGAAAAAGATGGGGAATTGTTCCTCTGTTGCAAGGTTTAAACACCTGAAGTATCTGGTTCTAGTTCCTGGGACTTTTGTGCATCTGTGTAAATTCATTTTTGGAAAACAAATGTGTTATGTTGAGAGAGTGAGATGGAACAAACATCTTCCCATGTATTTTCCCTCACTCCTCAACACACAACAGAGTGCAGAATGGATGGGACTCCTGCAAGGTATCAGTCATGGTCATAGTGTGTAGAGGCTGGTGAACAACTACCAAACATAGATTGCTCTTGTGATTATGAACCAGCCACAACTCCTAATGCAGCTCAGAAGGGACTAGTGGGCAACGCTATTGCACCATAGTTAATGTGCCTGGGGTGAAGAGGACAGAATTACAAAGGCAATTAAAGCTGCAGTGGTGTTGTGCAAACCTCTCTCTGTTTTATTTTTGCTTTCCTACCAGCTGGGAAGAACCTGGTCTTCAGAGCTCACCAGTTGATAACAACTCTGTAATGCACCCAGAAATGGAGCCTGACAGCTTTTTATTTTATTTATTTAGCTATAGGATCTTTTAAGAGGTATCCCAGGGTTTAGCTGTGTAGTGTAACTGAAAATCTTCAATAAAAACCAACTTTTTCCTAAAGGAGAATTTTATTAACAGACAAAATGTATACTAAACTCTAACACATTATCTTAAGCCTCAGTCTTTCAGATTTTTGCACACAGTTTGGCCCCTTCTCGCTATAGGTTGTAAGATAAAATCCTTATGGAGCATTGGGCAATGGTGTGAAAAAAAGTTACCTTTTTAGTTTCTGAAATGGTCTGTAAGTTTTGATTACTAAAGCCAGCAGGGGATAGGGCCTTTTCACTTCCTGCTCCCCGTGTACTATTCGTTGGATGGCTTTTCAAGAGCTGATAATTGCGGTTTGTTCGAGGTTTCCTTAAACTACTGAGTGCTTCACACCTTTTGCGTTTTATGTTCAGGCATTTTGTTCCTCCTTTCTGAAGAAAGTCAATGTGCATTGAATGTGATACCAGAATACAGCGTCAGAGTTTGCTTTTACTGAGGCTCCCCCAGGTCTTGTAGTGTTGGTATCTCTGGATTGTATCCTGAATTTCCAAGTCTGAAGGATAAAGGCATTCTCTCCGACAAGGCACCCTCTTGACCTATTACTGTAAGCATTATTTTCTGGGAGCAGAGGTTACGCTTAGCATGGAACACTGGTCAGCACAGTTAATTTTCGCTCGCTGTGGCGTTTGATGTGAGTCAAAAATGCAGGAATACAGCGCTTGTGATTCCTGCAGTGAGCAGTGTCACGTACCCGATGGGGCTCGATGCCCCAAAATGGGCACAAACTTACTTTGGTTCTTTCTCAGCCCTGAAGGCAGGAGGGCTGAGCCCGCTCTCAGCGCTTTGCTCTCACATCACGCCCGCTATTGCGATTCCTGCTCCAGCGGGCGGTCAGGGCGGTGCGGGGCTGGGGGGGACACAGGGACGTGCTGGCGGCTGTTCTTCCCGTCACACCGGCTGCTCCCACGCCGCGGTGTGCCCCGGCCGGGTCCCGCGGGCCGGGCTTGTGGGTGAGC